>CM037851.1:305706687-306151795 GCA_021234595.1 Delia radicum | reverse complement strand
AATGATACTAAAAAGTACAACTCTAATAAGACATATAAAAAAATCAACATGGAAGACTTTTATATCTGTTTTTCATACATAAAACAAAATTGGAGGATTAAAAACAACTTAAATTTTGCGTTGTCCACCGGCTGGTGAAAATATTGTCTATTACTAATAAAAGACAAATAAAATATTTATTTATTTAAACTTATATATTATATATAACTTATAGATTAATAATAGTGTGGGTCAAATTGCAAACAAACATATACAGAAATTAGACAGAGTAAAGCGAAAGACAAAGACACACATCTTAGGTAATTTTTATGGTTCCTTTTTCTTATTGCAAAAAGGGTTCTTTTTTTCGTTTGGTTTGTTTTTGTTTATTTTTTCGTTCCTATAATTATGTTCGGCAGAAACGTCCGTTCAACGATAGCATCATTTAGACAACCATTGATTGTAAGTAATTGAAAGAAAATTGTTATAAATTGGTGTTATATATATTTATTTCTATATATTTTCAGATATTAAATTAATTCATGTCGTCAATGTGGGAAAATGAAAATGTTTATATTTCGTTACTATAGTAAATTATTTTTAAAAAGAATCACAAAAATATGTTTTATGATTTTCAGCAAATAAATTAACTAAATTACAATTTTTCTACAAATTTTTTGCGTTTTTTTCAGTCTACTAAAATTCAGCAAAAAATTTATTAATTTTTAGCAAGGCTTTTTTATTTCTAATCTACTAAGTGTTAGCAAAACTTTTGCTGAATCTACAAATTTTGTTGCTAAAAATCAGCTCGCTGATTTGCAGCAAAAGATTTTGCTGACATTAGCAACTTTTTTTTGCAAGCATCCTCCTGACTAAAATTTGCTGACTCAGCAAAATTTTTTGCTGACTTTACAAACTTTTTTTTTTGAGTGTAGAGATAAGTGGATTTTCAGATAAACTACAATTTAATCTAAAACGAGTGTTGATGTTTCCAATAGACTCAGATACAATATTAGTGTTACTAATGACATGTAAACTAGTAGTGGAGAAATGACAGGGAAATTTAAGTGCCATTTTTAAGATTTTGTTTTGCGCAATTTGTAGGCGCTTTAAGTGAGTTTTTGCACAATTTCCCCAAATTGGACATCCATAGAGAATTATTGCCCTGAAAATTACTTTAACTATAAAAATTTTGTTTGAATTATTTAAAAGAGAGTTTCTATTGATAAGTGGGTATAATATTTTTTATATTTATCAACTTTATCAATAATATGAGATATATGATAACTAAATGTTAATTTCGTATCTAAACAAATGCCCAGATATTTTATATTATTCGACCAATTTATACTGCTGCCCAAAAGAGTAAGATTACTGTTGGGTAAAAAGCAAGGTTTTCTTTTCCTTGTGAAAAAGATAGCTTGAGTCTTATCCGAATTAATTTTTATTTTCCATTTATCGAAGTACTCTTCCAACCGGTCCAGAGAACATTGAACTTCGGTCAGAATGTTCTGGACTGAATTCATGTGTGAAATAAACTGCAAGATCATCTGCATACGCAGCAAATTTGCATGGACTGATTGTGGGCATGTCAGCACAGAATATATTGCACAAAAATGGACCAAGGACTGAACCCTGAGGAACGCCTGCTGGAATTATGTTAAGATCCGAAAAAGAGTTACCAATTGTAACACAGAAATATCTGTCCTTTAAAAAATTCCTAATTAGTTTTACAAGAAACATCGGAATGTTAAACTGAATTAGTTTAAAAATTAATCCATTATGCCAGACAGAGTCGAAAGCCTTTTCAACATCAAGTAACACAAGAGCTGTGGATTTGCCTGATATTAGACCTTGTTTTACATCATTGCATAACCTTTTAACCTGATGAATAGTCGAGTGTGATCTCCTAAAGCCAAATTGTTTGTTAGGTAAAATGTGGAAATTATTTAGAACTTCTATGAGTTTTTCGCTTACAATTTTTTCCAAGATTTTTCCTAGGCTACTTAATAGACTTATTGGTCTATAGTTTTCTGGTCTATTGTGAGGTTTTCCAGGTTTTGGTATAGGTACAAACTTTTGCAGTTTTCCATTTATTTGGGAAAGTACTGTAAGTGCAGACAAGCGTTGTAAATATTGGTCAGAAAACGTACTGCAATTTTGGGAAGGTTTTTTAACATCTGATTGTTAATATCATCTAACCCACAAGCTTTTCTTTTCTTACGTTTGTTAATAAGAATCTTGACATCGCAGACTGATACACGTTCAGAGAGTGGTGTCACTGTGATAAGTGAATCAAAATTATTCACAGCGGGATTAACTATCATTGTGTGATTATCTGAACCCAAATTTTCAGATACCCTATGATTAAGACCAAAAGTTCTGGCGAATGCATTCGCTTTATCTTCATCAGAAATTAAAATATCATCATCCTCTGTTAAAAGGGAATGACAGTGGCTTGTCTTTCTTTTTAAAAATTTTAGTGACATTCCAAAAAGGTTTGGACCCTTTATCCATTGCACTTAGCCTATCATTCCATTGGCGATTTCGGTAAAAAGTATATCTCCCTGCGGATCAGGTCAGTAAAGCGTCTCATTACTTGATAGTCCGAATTTTGCCTATACCCTCGACCACTCTCTACGATATTGATTTCTAAGCTTAATTAAACTTAAAATGTAATCTGGAAGTTTAATATAATTTGTTTTAGGTGTAGATTTTGGAACGGATTGCCTAACAGCTTCTAAGAGTAAACTCGTAAAATCCTCCACACGAGCATCTAAAGCTTCGCTGGTGTTAATGTTAAGATCAACCGATGTATCATTTCTCATTAAGTTTTTTAAACGAGTTTACATTTTCCCCAATTAGCATGCTTAAAATTGTAATTTAGGTTCTCTGCTAAAGGTAAGGTTGTAGAGAGATTAAAAGAAACTGGTAGATGATCTGAACTTACGTCGTTTAAAGTTAAAGGATGTGATATAAATTGAGGAATATTTGACAAAACTAAATCCAGGGTAGATGGATTAGTATTCACAGATGCCGGGATGTAGGTGGGTGAATTGGGAAACGAAATTATTACGGGAAAATAGGATGTACAATCATTGAGAATGTTTCCCCATTGATTAGCACGTAAACAGTTCCAATTTCTGTGTCTTGAATTTAAATCTCCGCAAATCAAATATTTACTGCTTGTATTTAACATTTTCCTTAAGTCACTTTTAAATTTGTTTCTGAGAAGACTATTATTTTGACCCCCAGGGAAATATACACTGTAAATATTAAGACTTAAATTTTGTTTCAATTCCCACATTTTCAATTACCTGAGTTACAATGCTGGGAATAATTGTAAATTTAATTGTTTTCTTGACAAGTATGGCAACACCACCACCACTTTGTCCGACACGATCGCTTCTTATACATGAATACTGAGGATGATGTAGATTATTTGCTTTACCTCAGCCAAGTCTCAGTTAAAAGACAAATATCTATATCATTGGTATTTAAAAAGTTTAAAAATTCAATAATTTTGTTTCGGATACTTCTACAGTTCCAGAATACTATTTTTATATTTAACATGGTCATTTTACACATTGTTATAAACAAACTTAAATGCTAATTGGGTTATAACACTAAATTGTTCCTGTTTATTTTTACAATCACGAAGTTTATAAATTAATTCCATTGTAAGATCCATAAATTCCCTGCTCAGAGAAAATATCTCCTTGAGAATTATTACCGAAAGAGTTATTGTTGTTTTTAATTTTGCTGGAATTAGAGTTGTCTATTGTTGAATTGTTGGTCGTTGGTCTCCACTTTTGATGAAACACTTGATTTTATAGGTGTGTTTGATTATTTTTGAGGTGGGGGAAGTTATCGGTATTATTATTTATATTTCCATTAGATTCTCTTTGAGAACGATTTTGTCGATTTGAGAACTTTTGTCTCATTTGAACATATGCAGATCGATTAGGGCATAGGGGATCAGTAGCTTTGTGACTACTGCCGCAATTAGCACATTGAATTTGTTTTCAGATTTACACTCAGAGGTTTTGTGTTTTTCTGCACAATTAGCGCACCTCACCTTAACATTGCACCCCTTTTCTCCATGACCGAACATTTGACATTTTCTACATTGAACAGGTTTGTTTTTTATTTTACGTTGATATTCCCATGATATTATGGTGCGGAAAAGAGATCTTACATTTTTTTTTAGATCAATCATTTTTATGGTACCGTTTTTGAAATAAACAATGTAAATTGTATCAGCGTAGTTTTGAAAAGTTCTCTTTACAATCTTAACTTCACTGCATTCCAAACCAAGAGTATTAAGTTCATTTTTACTTGAACTTCTGTTTTTCCATCGAGTCCATGAAGAATAACTTTAAATGGTTTATTGTTTTTGTTGTCGTGCGTAAAAAATTGACAATTATTTTCACGCAAAATTAGAATTATTAAATTATATGTTTCAGCAGTTTCACAAATGATTTTTAAACCAATTGACATCCTTTTAATTAGGTATTTTGTTACACCTTTATCATTTAATAACTTTAATATTTCTTCATTGTTTTGAGTTAGAACTTTAATTGGAGAAATTTTAACTATTTGGCTTTTTACTACTTTTTCACTGTCCATTATCAAATACTTGTAGCGGGGGTCCAGAAATTTTTCCTGGACCCGGTTTTTTTTTAATTTTAGATGACGACATAGGGTCTTCATCAGAAAAAGCACGATCACGTTTAGTAATTTTCGTAGTTTTCAATAACATCGATAACAAAGAAAATAACATGTCAAGCGCAAACAAAAGCCTAAACAAGACTTATGTTAATATAGAAAACGCGAATTAATAATTTTAGATATTATATTAGTGTTAAATGGGGAAAAAAATGGAGACAAAAGAGTCTTGTTACCTTATGACCAACAAATTTCTAAAATAAGAGTGTTTTTTTTTATAATTTACAACTTTTGAGTCATTTTATTTTAAGCGTGAACTAGATATTGTATAGACGTTTTTTTTTTTTGTTTAATTAAATAACTTATTGTTAAGATTACTAACACTTTTCAAAGAAATCGGACTGGATTTGTTTTTGCCATTGGCAAAAAGCCGGACCAGGTTATTGTAAAATTTGGATTTTAAATGCGGATTACTTTTGCAATTGAAGAGATAACAAAATATATAGCATACCAAAAAAAAACAGGTTGAAACTCTCGTTATAAATTTAAATTAACATAAAAATAGTCTCGATGTATATAAAAACAGAAAACTAATAACGCTGCAAAAAATATTACTTGAGTCAGAGTAAAAACTAGATTTGTTTTATATAAATAGAACATTTTTAGTCTTTAAAGATTAGTAACGTCATGATGCTTGTTAGGAAAAGACCCTAACCACGTGCTTGATAACTAAGAAGACAAGAATGGAGCAAAATTGATGATTAATAGGCTTTTTGTTAAAGTTCTGCCTATTATTGAGGCTCTAGCTTTTCTAAAACTTCGGGTTCTGATGAGATCTTTAGCCAGATCGAAATACTAGTATCAACCTAGCTAATATGTTTGATTTGTTTTATTTTTGTAAATATACGGAGTTTGAAAGCTCGTTATAAATTTAAACAAACACATACATTTAAACAAACAATGAAGTAAATTTGTTTTCCATACATAATTTTTAAAGTGCTAAGCTTATGAAAAAAATTGTTTCGCTTTTGTTTTAGCTTTGATTGTGTTTTTAGGTTTCTATTGACGGTATAACCTGTCACGTAACTACTAACAATTCTAAATTTGCTCAAGCACAAAAAGAACAAATAATGTAATATTTAACATTTTCTTCTGGATTTTTTTAAAGAGCTACGTATATTAAGGTGGGTCTTTTCAGAAAAAAGAAATAGTGGACCACTCAAAATAAACTTTGGCATATTCTAATTATATTCTCGATATCCGTTAGTGAGGTGGATCATTTAGACAAAAATAAAATTGAAAAAATTATGTAATCTTTAGCCAGATCGAAATACATGTATCAACCTAGCTAATATATTTAATTTGTTTTATTTTTATAAATATGCGGATGTTCAAAAGTCATTTTAAATAAATCAAAATAACAATATGCTGGGATTAATTAGGGTAAAATTTTAATAGGGTTAAAATGAGTATATATATAATATTTTTATTTTTTTTACTTTTAAATACATATCGGATATTCCACGCAGAATTGGTTAAAATCTGACCTTGGGTTTTCCGATTTCAATTAAATTTTGCATTCAGCAACTACATGAACCCAATTAAAGATTAGCGTTTTTAGTTTTTAAAATTTTGAATAATCCATATGCACGATTTATTTTTTTGAAAAATAAGAAATATGCCAAAAGTGTGTAAATCTGTGAAATCGTATTTTCTTTTATATTGATCGGATCAATACCATTTAAGTAGCATTGGAATGGTACGTCACTCTACTTTTATATTGCGAATTATAATTTTTCATGTAAGTTTTTTGAAAGCGCATTTTTCTAACGTTTGACCAATCTCGAATTAAAAACAAGAATGCATATTTACAAAATATGGAACTTTCACCAAATAGTCGCAGATTCACTTCTTTTGGTCCCGGGGCTTAACTATTTGTAATGATTTTTTTGAAAAAATCTTATAGCACTATAGCACTATTGCATAGAAACAGAAATTAGTTTTTTTTTTTTTTCAAATTTATTAAGATTAAATTTAAATATGTAATGTTAATGAGCCCTTAAAACGTCTCTGTTTTAATAACTATACTTTTAATATTGTGGACTTTTTTTAGGTAAAAGAATCTACTGAAATATTCTTTTTAAATTTTAATAAACCCTTTCCAGCACACGTGTGTCATCGAATATCAGATTTTAATAGAAAGAAACATGATGTTGAAAGGGCTAATAGTTTAATTTTAAAAACTTAATATTAGGTAGATTTGTTTATATTTTATGCAGAGAAGAAATCTTAGAAGTTAAATGTTTAGTTTTTAAAAGACATACAGCTCAACATTTTTAAATTGAATCTTTTTAATTTAGAAAAATTAAAAAAAAAATAATTAATTGTTGTTTGTTCTATGGAAACATGATGCAAGTTTTTTTTAATAGATCAGTAATAATAGATACACCCCGGGACCCAAAAAACGAAAGTGTTGGGTCCATATTTTATGAATATGCATCTTTTTTAAATCGAGAGTGGCCATATTTTACGAATATGAATCTTTTTTAAATCGAGAGTGGCCAAATTTGCAAAGAGTGCATTTAAAAAACAAATTGCATAAAAAATGCATTTCTTTTTTAACGCAGTAAAAAAGTAGTGGAGTATATCATTCTTTAATTGAAATCGCAAGACCGAAGGTCAAAAAATGCGCTTTTTTGGCCGGTCTTCGGTGGAACGGCCGATATATTTTATTTAATGTTTCGGAAAATTGTTTAGTTTATGTTAAGATTAAATATTTGTAGTTTTTTTTTTAATTAAAATACAGAAATTTAAAATTATTCTCAAAAATGTTATTTAAAATTAAAAACAACTCAAATATAATTAAATTAATGTTTCAGAATTTTAAAATAATTGTAGTAGATTTTGAGTTTTTTAAAAAATTAATTGCAAATGATATTTTCTATATTTCAAATAAAAAATAAAAATAGTTTTGTTCTAAATTTCACTATTTTTCTCTAAAAAGGAAACATTTATTTTTACAAAGTTTATGAAACGTTTTTATGAAATTATGAAGGTATGTGAAACATTTGTCATACATTTTTATAAACCTCTTCTTCATAATTATGAAAACGTCGTTAATATGAAGAATAATTGATGACAAGCGATATAGTCTAGTCTGATTTGAAAATTAATAGTATAAAGATTTATGAAACAATTTCATCAATATGATGAAATTTTTTTCCCTGAGTGTGGAAATATATCAACAAAATATGAGTTTTTTGCATAAATTAGTCAAAAACTTGAAACATTTTACCATAATATAAATTTAATTTGCTAAATGTTCGCATATTGCTTTCGACTTATCTTGTTAAGTTGATGTTTTAAAATTTTTATGGTAACGATTTTTTTTTTGTGTAAGTAATTTGGCGATTTTTGAGAAACAATTTTTTTTTTGCGTAAGTAATTTGGCGAATTTTTGAGAATTTTTTCGGTGTAAAAAATTAATTGAAGTGGTGTAACAAAAAAAATACTGAGGAATTTTTTTTTAGCAAATTAAAAAAAATAACATGCAAAAAATTCTATTTTTGACAAACTATTTAAGATTGTTTAAAATTACTCTCCAAAATCTGTAATATTCTTAATTGTATTTTTAACTCGTCAAAACGCATTTTTCGAGTGTTCCTTCGATCTCAGAAAATTGAGCTAAAAAAATGTTGAAGATTTTTTAACGATTTTCATTGCTGTGTTTGACGAAAAATGGCAAAATAAATCGGACAACCCTGCCGCTAGGGGGTAAAAGGAGACAAAATCAACAAAATGTACTCACTGTGCGTAAGACCTGTATTCCTTCCTGCCAAGTTTATTCTTAAAATACACAGTCATTGAAATTTGAGTTAAGCTTTCTTAAAATGTGTTATCGGTGGCGTATGAGTGTTATTTTATAATGAAATGTTACTCATACGCCTCAGATTGCTATTAGTATCAATATGACACACAAAATACTGATGTTTTTTTTTATTAAAGTACTAGCTGACCCGGCAAACGTTGTTTTGCTTTCAAATTTTAATTGTAATTAGTTCTTTAAATCAAGAAATTTTTTTTACGCAATTAAATAATTAAAAAAATAAATTCACATTAGTAAATCATTTTAAAATTTGTAATTTCATGGGAAGCCCAACGCCTCTTTGTCCTTCTATCGCCTTTATTTGCTGAAGTAAAGGGTCCGCCACATAACTTTTTTTTTTTGAACTCCTGAATAAATTGGACTTTGCATGGCGTCATACCAAGGTCTTTATGCAAAATTAGTCTCAATGATGTCTCCGAAATGTTCAATTGTTGAGAACGACAATGAATTGATGTTGATGGCGCTTCACGCACACTTTCTGCCACAGCAGCAATATTCTCGGGTGTACGCACTGTTTTTGGCTTTTCACGCTTTGGTTTATCGATGAGGATGCCAGTTTCTTTCACTTTTTTCACAAGATAACGAACATACGGACCATATTCGTTCAGCGGAAGGATAAAACTAATTATCTGTCAAATCAGACATGATCTAAGTGTTACCATTCACGAAATAAGCACTAGTTGAAAAAAAACGTTAGATGGCGGACCCTTTATTTAAAATGAATAGCTGAAAACAACTGCCATAACAACTGCGACGTCACCTATCACCGGCGCATTGAACCGGGTCATTTCTCACCAGCCGGTGTCTTGTCAGCTCTAATTACAACCGTATAATCATCTGTCGGCATCTGGTCTAGGGCTGTTTTGAATAGACGGATGAGGCTGTTGTGTTCGTGTAACATAGCTTGAAGATTAACATAGGTTTTTTTTGTAAATATTAACATAGGTTTTTTGTAAATATCTTCGGAACTACATAACCGATTTAAGAGTTTATTATCTCGTTTTGAAAAACATGACAACGGCTTTCAAAAGAAATAAAATAAAATAAAAAAAAAGCAAAAAAAAATAAATATTTGTATATGTCATTTGTGGTACAATATGAAAATTGGATTTTGCCACGCCCCTCCGCCCACAGACCGAAAATCAAAAATCAGACTTCACAGTGTCATCCGCATGAATATTCTGAAATTGATAAATTGACTTTTTTTAATGTTTTTGCTGATAGTTTTCGACATATTTGTTATGATTTGAGCAAAAGTTTGGTCAATTTAGTTCCTTAAAAATTGCATATTTCCTGTTTGCTGGCACAAAGTGTTAACAGAGGATGAGAGCATTGTATAGCCCATTGGTAGTACTATATTCAATCTACCAACAGACATAATTTTTAGCTAGTTACGTAAATTATCTACCTACTAGCGTATTCAGATTACTCGGTTTTGGTTTTGGTCAATTAAACGAGTAATTCGATTTTTTTGAGGTTTTTAAATTACTCGATTAATCGAGTAAGATTTTAAAATTACTAGAGTAACTCGAATAATTTGAATAATGTTATTTCATTAATTGCTGCTAATTTTAAAAAGGCGAAATTGAGCGAAAACGCACCTTAATTTCAACATATATTGATCTAATTTAAAGCCTTAACTAATACCACTTAATATAATATTTCTGCCAAATTTCATAAAAATCCATTCATTCGTTTTTAAGTTAACACGACGTCCTTTATAGGTATCATTTTGGAACACTGTATGTCCTTGTACCAAAATTAGAGCTTTTTTGAAAAGTGTAAGCTTCTATCTTACTTTGTGTTTAGTATCAACGGTTTCTAGTCAATATAAATATATTTTCAAGATTTTTGAAATTTGTATTCATTTCAAAATATTTCGTTTTTCAAACGCTTTCTCACTTTCAAACCGTGCCATGCCCAAAAAAAATTACTTCGCAAAATGTTTTGTAACTTTAGTTTTCTAGACCGATCGCCGCAGGTGTCTTCGGACTCATCTCTGTTTTAGCTTTCGATTGATGCAACATAGAAAGTGCATGTTGTTGTATTTTTTTCAATTATATTATTGTCAAGTGTTTCAAATTTACAACGTCATTTTAAGAAACTTTAAGTTTGTATCAAAAACATGGATTTTAGGAGATTTTAGTCAAAAAAATTTTTTTTATAGAGAAATTTTCATAAATTCAATCAAAATCAATTGGAGTTTTGACTTATTTTGATAATCCTACTTATTAGATTAAAGATAAATAATTTTGATAAAAAAAAGTTGATTCCACCTGACAAATATTGCATATAATGTTTTTTTGAGCCAAATCCAGTTATTTGGGCTATAAAGATTTTGAGCTCTAAAATATATTTTTTATAAGATTTTTGTGTTTTTAATTGTTCTTTGTCAGATTATCTATCTGTCTTAAAATGCTTTTTTGACAAATAAAATATTATTTATTCTATTAACTTTTAACTTTTTTTTAAGTGTATCTTTCTACTTTTGATTCTTTTACAATATTTTTTTTGCTTAAAATACATCGAATTTTGCTTTTTTTTCTTCCGGGCGACACGATTTTTGGGGCTGACTTGCTGAATTGTCAAATTTTGGTTTCTTTTGAGTTATTAATAAAAGGAAACATTTTTTTATCAAAGTTTGCTTTTGATGTAAGTGCTACCTAGTGCTAATCGTAAAATCTCAAATACTTACCAATCGACGTTAAACAGAAAAAGCAAACTTTAAAAGCTAGGAATGGATATGTTTGTTTTTTGATGTAAATAATCAGAATTTATGCATTAAAACAGAAACCCAAGACGGGATTAGGGGATTTCTCCTCTGTGATATGCAGTTTAGCGTCTTTGCTGAGTAAAGTTTTTCCATTTTGTGATTTTATCAAAAAAAATCATTTTGTTGTAACTTGGATGTATTTGTAAGTCTTATCGAAAATAGCGTTGCAGACAAAATTTGCAAACGGCTTTAGAGGGCGCTACGCATCATAGATCCTAAAAATAATATAATTTTTAAAATCTTAAGGAAATTTTCTTTCATTAGAGTACCCTACCATGCGCACCTATTTTTAGGCCCTGGGACAAACGTGTCCCGGACCCCTTAACCAAAAATAAAAAAACTGGTGTAATTATATAGAAAAGTTAAAGATTTTGTTATTATTTAATACACAAATGTGTTAAAATTTGTTTGGTTTTATTTTATTTTATATACTTTTATATAACTATACATGGAAGTATATATAACTTCATATATTAATACTACCAACAGATAAAAAGATCAACTTACATATAAAATAAGATATATAAGATATAGAAAAACTAAAAACGGGTTTCAATTAAAAATTAATTGAATCAATTAATATTTTAATTGATTTTGCACCTATCACGGTAATGATACTATCAATTAAACCTTTTATTAAAATTAAGAAGGAAAAAAAAGTTATAAATAACTTCTAGAAAAAAAATATGATACTCGCAAAAAAAGTGTGTGATCTATACGTTGGTATGTGTGTTTTTTTGCAATGCTGAGTCTGTTTGTGTGTGTGCTTGTTTTGTTTGTTAAAAAATTTTCTATTTAAGCATACAGTGTATGAAAAAATAATTTGAGAATTACGTCTAAAATAAAATATATATTTATATATTTAAAAGTCAATTAAAATATTAATTGATTCAATTAAATATTTGTTTAGAAACAAATTAAATTAAATTCAAATCAAATCTTTCATTAGATATTTTAGGTTGATAATGTGTATGATGACATATATTGCTATATTAGAAATTTTCGTAAAAAATATGTCAGCATATAAATTATTTATAATTATATTAAGCTGTATATGAACACATATACACTTTTTTCGTCGGGTATGTAATTTTGCAAATTATTATTTATTTTAAAAACCAAAATTATAAAATCGTCGAAAAAATTAGAGAAACTATTTTTTAAAAGCTGAATTCTGTTCACGTGTTCATCTCCAGTTAAAACCCAACCTTTGTACAAAACTTTTAGAAAAAACCTTTGATAAATATCTTTTAAATTCTGGCTGGAATATTTTTTTTTTAAGCAACGAAACTTTTAAACTTTTACTTCTACGATAACACTAAGCATTTTAACTGTAAACTGCATTAATTAAAAAAAAAACTGAAATCAACAAGTATTTTTTGAAATTGTTCGAACTAATGCCGTATTTGCATTTTTTCATGCCATTTTGACTATCATTTTGAACTTTTTTTGAACTTTTTTTGTACCATTTTAAACTTGCCCTGTCGATAATATAATGTAGTTGCCATTGCTGTTGGTGTTCAACGAAAGTATATCATAATTTTTCAGTGCAGTAAAGAAATATGTGTTATTAAAATTACTCGTACACATTTTCATACAAAAAATATTCTCATTACATTACAACAAAAACGAAATGAAATGAAAAAGAAAAATCTTTAAACTTTATCAACAACAACTTCATCAACATTTATATAGAACCTTAACAGCATGTTTTTATCAGTACCCTGCAGGAAATGTCAATAGTGAAAAAGTATTGATTCACTATTGACTGTGTCACCAGTACTACTAACCAAATATTCCCCAGGCAATGTAATTTGCTATAGACATTTAACATGTACGTGTCATTGAAAATCACTAGTGACATTAGAACTATTGACTAGGTAGTGAATAGGTAGTTCTTATGGGACCATATGTAGACATTGGAACCAAAGATTCACTAGTGACTAGGTAGTTCTTATGGCCCCATATGTAGACATTAGAAACATAGATTCACTAGTGACTAGGTAGTTCTTATGGGACCATATGCAGACATTGGACCAAAGATTCACTAGTGACTCGTTAGTTCTTATGGGACCACATGTAGACATAAGAACCATAGATTCACTAGTGACTAATTAGTTCTAATGGGACCATATGTAGACATTGGAACCAAAAATTTACTAATGAGTTAATAAAGTAAAAAGTGTAGACGCTTAGTTGACAATGTCAACAAAATAGTAGACAAAAGTGGAGACTTGGAGACACTTGACCCCAAGCTTCCTGCAGGGTACCAACAGTGTTTTAAAAGAAT
This sequence comes from Delia radicum, assembly GCA_021234595.1. Classification (NCBI taxonomy): domain Eukaryota; kingdom Metazoa; phylum Arthropoda; class Insecta; order Diptera; family Anthomyiidae; genus Delia; species Delia radicum. The sequence continues at coordinate 306,138,199 of CM037851.1, read as the reverse complement.
TAAATCATTAATTTTATTTTTAAAATTTGAAGTAAATACTAAGAAACTGTAAGGAGTGTTCGCTAAAGTGTATCTAAATTAAGATATACATTTACATTTTTTGAACAAAATTTTTAGCAAAACTGCACTCTATGGGGCTTTCCTCAAAATACAAAACACCGTCGTTCTCAACAATTGAACATTTCGGAGACATCATTGAGACGAATTTTGCATAAAGACCTTGGTATGACGCCATACAAAGTCCAATTGGTTCAGGAGTTCAAAAAAAAAAAGTTATTTGGCGGACCCTTTATATGACCCACTCTGGAATAAAAAAAAGGAATTTTTTATGTATCTGCGGTTTTTGAGGCCGGGGCTCCTGGGCTAAACTTGCTAAACTGTACTTTATGGGGCGTTCTCCAAAGTAGGTGGTCCTCTCCAGCATTAAAAAAGGAATTGTGCTTCTATTTTCCGTTAAAAAGCAGTGTGCGTAGAAACATATAAGTGTGGTACTCAATTAAAACGAAATTTCCTCGAGATCTAAAAAATTATATTATTTTTATGATAAATGATACGCAGCGCCCTCTAGAGATATTTTAAGTACCGAAATGTGGAGGAAGTTTGTTTAGTGTTTTTTTTTTGGTTTTTTTTTGTAAAATTTACTGTTCAATTCATGAATTTTACAAGGAAATTTGACTTTTTAGTTGCTATCGTTGACATTACCCAGGTATAACCGCATGTAGGTGATAGTACACAATTTATTGTCTTAATTGTGTTCTCCTCCAGTCCGTCCAAAGTCCGGCTTCTCTGAGTACAGTTTTCTGCGTGAGTTTTTTCCCATGTGATAGGCAGTTTTGTGGCTTCGCTGAATAAAGTTTTTACTGCACGACTTAGGGGCTTCCTCCTATGTGATTGGCAGTTTACCGGCTTCGCTGAGTAAAGTTTTTCCTTTTTGCTATTTTATCAAAAAAATTTATTTTGTTGTAATTTCAATGTATTTGCATTAAGCGCTACGTATCATAGATCCTAAAAATAATATAATTTTTGAAATCCTGAGGAAATTTCCTTTCATTAGAGTACCCACACTTGTATGTTGCTACGCGTACCGGTTGTTGGGTCTTTGGGCCAGGCTTCCTTAACCGAAAATGGAAAAAAATTCTTATTTAAATCTGGAGGGGACACTATACTTCATTTTAATTTTTTCTTATCATAAAATTGTGGTCATCCGTACTACACATTTATTTTACAACACCGGTCGACACGATTTTTGGGTCTGACTTCTAAATGTCAAGGGCAAAAGATTTTTTTTTATCAAAGTTTGCTCTAGATCTAAGTGTTAAAACAGAAAAATTTAACTTTTAAAGCTAGGAATGGATATTTTGGTGTTTTTCTATGTCCAGCATGAGAATTTATGTATTAAAAGAAAAACCCAGGAATTTTTTTTACGAACGGTGTATTGAACTCAAATTTAAAAAGTTTCCAAAAATACTGAACATTTCTAAAAGACGTCGTTAAAAAATGTAAAGTTAAGCGAAAGTCTCAACATTATAAATGATTTACGCATTCGGTTCAAGACTCATAGGGTTCAGTCAGGATACGTTTAAAGGACATCATCTTAATTCTAAAACTGGTAAGCAGATTGTAATGAAATTTGGCACAATGATCGCATTAATTTAAGTTAAAAAACCGCTACTACAAATAACGAGTTGAAGGAAAACTTATATATAAACTTATAAACGAATAAAAAAAGAACAATATTTAAAACTTTTTCAAAAAATGTGCTAATTGGCTTATTTTTTTTTAAATATTTAAATATTCCTCATTGGAACATATTTGTTGAGCCGATTTCATTCGATATTGTGTACAAAAATTTAAGGAAAAAGCCGAAGTTTAGCTATAAATTTAAAAGTTTGGCCGCCAAACTATTTTCGATTTGGCTGAATTTTGAGAGGCCGAACAGTTAATTCATTGAGTAACTACGGACTTTAAATTTGACACTCTTGATCGCGTCTAATAAGCCCAATAAACATTTTTCCACTAAAGCATACTGCTTTAAAATACCGAATACAGACCAAATGCATTCTCGGGCCGAACTGTTAGGTCGGATACTATAAATTATGCATAACACAAAAATATTAAGCCTTTAAGTATACTAAAAACTGAACTTTTAACATTAGAAAAACAAAAACGTAAAAAATAATAAATTTTCATTTTGGGTCGACCTTGAAAGGCTTTGAGACTATCAGGCTATAATATATAGATATCGTTAAAAAGCTACATCTCTCTAGTATCGATCACAACACGTTTTGTTAAAATCGTGCTGCAGGTTTTTCTAAAATAGCAAACAGTAAAAATGGGACACTTATCAACCATTCGTCGTCAAAGGGTTAATTATTTTCATATTTGTAGATTAAAACAAAATGGCGTCTGAGCAATCAATAATACATATAATAAAATTCCTCATACGCCAAGTAGTTTAAACATACGAATATTTTTTTAAGAAGTACAATGTATTCAATGAATATTTACTTCAAAAATAATGAAACTTTCTGCATAGAATAATCTAGTCTTTGTTTTATAAAGAAATTTTAAAAAAATTTTAAAAAATTAATAAAAAAAGAATATTATCGATTTTTATATAAATTGAGTTTTTTATAACACTAACATTTTATTGCAAAGGCATGTAACAGCATTAGACAGTTAACTGTCTACATTTTTAAAACCAGTTATCCCGATTTAGTCGTTACACGAAATGGTCGTAAATCCGGATATATCTGCAGTTGTTATTTGTTCCATTAAAGCAATAAAAAAACAAATTTGATAATAAAAAAAAAAAGAATTTATACTTTTAAGTATCTGATACCATAGCGGCATGTTTTTCCAATGTTTTTTTTTCACTATGAGCGCTGGTTGTAACAAACACTTCTTATTTAAACAAATATTTTTTTTGTGTGCCATTTTGTGGATTTGTTCAACACGGCTACAAAAAAAAATATGGAAAAATTAAAATAACTGAAATAAAGAAACAACCCAGATAGAAATTGCCAACCGTACCAAAATAATCGTACCAAAAAAAAAACTACTGTTTTTGTAAAACCCACCATGCTAAAAATTACCAAAGGTACAATTAATAATGATTGTGAATTTACTACTTTAAATTGGGTAAATTTTTGTGTAATATAACGCATGGTGAGTAAAAATAAACACCAAAAGGGTAAAATTATTTTGTACACATTTTGAATAACAATAATACACACATAATATAAAAACAGGCATTATTTGTCTATAATTGAACATTATATGCTCAAAATTTGTATTTTGTTAATAAAATAACTTTTTTACTCTTATAGTTTGTAAATTTACTAACTTACAATAGTAAAAGAATTAATAACATTTATAATTGTGAAAAAAATATAAGAAATAAGAAATTATTAAAATATGATTTTATTCCGATTAATTATGACGGTAATATGAAAATGAAAATTTAATCCGACTACGAAGTTAAAATGCTTGTACTATTCCATAAGCGTTGCTAAAATTGCCTTAAATGGAAAATAATATTGGGGTTCATATGAAAGACGTGTCCTTTTTCAAGCATCTAAAAACAACACCATAACCGGCACCAACACATAAATTTCTTCTGTCGGCATTTACTAAAAAAAAATTACCTATTGGAAGTACAACTCTTGGCATAAAAATTTCGTGGAGAAAAATCATTATAATATTGTCTATACCGCTGGCTCAGTCGTCATCAGGAAATGTCACTTAAAAATAGTGTTTGGTAAGAAATTGCATGACAAAACCAATTTCGAGCCAATAGAACTTTAACAAAGCAAATTAATTTGGTTTTGGTTCTTTTACCAGATCAAAAAGAAAGAACAAATTTATTCCAATCATTCAGAACTTTATAAATAAAGAAAGTAATAAAGATATTTCATTTTAAAAATTGTAGTAGAAGTATTTTTTTTTTTTTTTTACAATAAAAGCACTAGAGTGAGGTAAGTTTCTAAAAATAGAACTGTTATGTTGTTGGAGTTGTACTTCTGAGATTATGTATGCAAGAACAACAAAAAAAAAAAAACACCGTATATTGAATAAAACTAGTTTTAATCACAGCAAAAGCGCTCTGTCTAACGTGTAGTGCGAGTGCATGTTCCATTAGAAATCAGTTTTTCTATACCACGGTCAGTGATTGCACAGAAAATTTCATATAGACGCAATCGAACAAATAAAAACATAACAAATATTACATTATCAAAAAAACAGGGTCACTGACGAAGGTTCAATACCAGAAACTGCGCAGTCTGATTCAGAGAATTGAAAATTTGCAATGTAGTTATGAATTTTAGAAAATACACTTATTCTTCTCTACCACGCCTTTAACAATTGAAATTAAACAAAAATGCATATTAATTATAGTATTAATTGCAATTGTCTGAAAAAGACGTTAAAATTCAAACCCAAGCAATTATTTTTTGTTTGCATATTTTCACATTTTTAATTGCATTTTCAGGCACTTTGTGCATATTTTTACATTTTAAGCGTGTTTTTTACGCACAAATTTAGTAAAATTTTACATTAATTTTAGTATTTGATATAATTTTATACACAACTTTCACGTTATTTTACACTTTTTATGAGCACTAATTTCCAAATAATGAGCGCATTTTTTTTTTGTTTTTTAACAAATAGAGTAAATTTAACCAACTTATAGTAGGCGTCAGGGTTGTCAGATTTTATTGAGCTCCATCGCCAAACCGGATGTCAAAAATCGCCAAAAGTCGCCAAAAGTCAATTTTGTTCAGTTTTTGTTAATTTTTTTATTTAAAAAAATAAAATTTTGTTTACACAAAAAAAGCTAGTATAATATTTAAGTCAAAAATCGCCAAAAACTGATAAAAAAAACTAAAAAATCGCCAAAAGTAAATTTAGTTTAGTTTTTGTTAATTTTTTTATTTAATTAATAAATATAGGGAACTTTGCATACTTATTCTAATTTAGCAAAATATATACACATTTTGTCTTTTTTACTGTTAAAAGAATTTTAAAACTTTGTAAAAAGAGAGTTAGGGTTATATATTTTTAAATTACATAAAAATAGAGATCATATGATCTGTTAAAAAAAGTAAAATAAAGTACATAAGTAAATAAGATCGTAAACTTCAGCCTCATCGATTTCATTACTTGTGTCTTGACGTTTATACATATTATTTGAATTGAATTTTTTTTATCATTTCATTAGTATTTGTATTGAATTTTATTTCTTAATCGTGTTTTGGTATAATTCATTATGGAAAATACCCTTTCAACGCAGGCATTACTGGTTGGAACAACCAACATATTAAGAACGGCCAAATATAATTCTTTAAAATGGTACGTACCTGCTGCATCAAGTAAATTTGTTGGCATTTCGTTATTAAAATAACTATTCCAATTTATGAACGGAAGCTAATATGTGATACGACATGACATGACTTTTGATGTCGTTTTGACACTGAGTATAAAATTCACTTAAAATGATAACAAAAGAAAAATCATGCAAATAAGGTTACCGGACTATTTTTTATTTTTTTAGTTAGTAATGATAACAAAAATAGACAAACTATTTAAAAAAAATCACTGAAATAATATAAATGGTGAAAATAGCCAAGAAAATCGCCAGTTACATCATAAATCGCCAAAAAGTCGCCATGTCGCCATATGGAAAATCTCGACGCCAAACACGTTTCAAAATCGCCATGTTTGGCGAGAAATTGCCATATCTGACAACCCTGGTAGGCGTACGGTTTCCTTCTATAAGTTGGGCAAATTTAAACAAAAATGAATTAGAGTGTAGGAAAACACTATATTGTTTGCAAAGCATGTGTTTTGCCAGTACCACTCTTAATTTTTTTTTACCAGTTTTGTTTTTACCAATATTACAACCAATTAGAAGCAGTTTTTTTTTTAAATATTTTTTTATATTTCTTCATATATTTTAATATGATGTATAAGGCTAAAACCGAACAGTATTGCTCCTTTTTTAATGTGTTTTATTATACATATTTCTCAAAATTTATTAAATTTAAGCTATTTTAAGAGCACCAAATTTTTTGAATGCCCAACGTCATGCCAACGGTGGCAAGTTCGTTTAAACCAATGGTTGCTCACTGTTATCAATCGGGTATGTTAGGTTAGGTTAGGTTGAAAAGAGGATTCGGAGAAGAGAAAATGCTTTCCTAATCCGACTCAAGTCCATGAAGACTTACACTTAAGCCAGAATGTTGGCTTGTTGTGCGCTCTAAACAATCGGTCCTATGTCACCTTTCTACCCCAGGAACTCCGTCGCTCTGACGAAACTCCTCAACTTCTTCCATCCTATGCCCCTAAGATTCCCCAATGTGGATATTGGGTCACTGGATAGTATTTAGACCCGGATCCCTGCAAATGCAGGCCATTCACAGAGATAGTTTTCCAAGGTCTACTCGTCCTCCCCACAGGCCCTGCACACTTCCGAGTCCGCCTACCAATACGGTGGAGATGGGCCCTAAGTGTTGAGTGTCCCGTGAGGATTTCCATCAAAAGACTTAGTTCCTTCCTACTGAGGTTCAGAATTTCCCTCATCTTGTCCGTGTACGGGTTGCCCCAGAGAATACTCGTAGTCATGCCAACACCCGCATTTTCCCAGATGGTCCTATGCATGGTGTCAGCCCAGTCCACGAGCTCCGCCTTGAGAGCTCGAAAAGGTTTAGCGTTTCCCAAAGTGACTAATTCCAGGGAAGATCCTCCCCTAGCCAAATCATTAGCCACTTCGTTCCCCGCTATACCACAGTGTCCCGGCACCCATATAATCTCAATGCGTCCCCGTGCAGAAAAATCGTTAATTTACCCTTTACACCTGAGTATCGTCATTGATCCCACAGAGTCCTTAGATAAAGCCCGGATAGCCGCTTGGCTATCCGTGAAAATTACAATATCACCGGTCAAGCCCATGATATTCACCTGCTTAATGCACTCCGTAATCGCGGTGACCTCCGCCTGTAGTACGGTATTATGGTCAGGAAGACGGAAGCATTTGCGTACATTTAAGTCAGCGTCACAGAAGCCCAGACCCGTTTTCCCATCCAGTTTCGATCCATCCGTGTAAAAGTGGATCCCCGGGTGGTTCCCCAAGAAGGTCCCATTTAACCATGCTTCCCTGTCGGGGATTATCGTGTCACAGAGCGTCGTGACCGACCTCTTTGAAATCCTTTCGCAGTTCCATTCTGGGACGCAATACCCTGGCAACTGGTCCCAAATAGTACGGTGCCCGGTAATATGGCCATTACTGTCCCATTCCCCGGTGGTAATCGGGTAACAGAACAATCTGTCAAAATTGTTAATTCCACGTGTTACCTTCGCCGACGTTTTGCCAACACGGTGCCGATTGTATTTTTCTCCCTGGGAAGTTACAAAGAAGAAAAAACACATAAATGAGATAACAGTAAAAACTGGATGAAAATGGTATTAATGGTAAGCATGTGCCAGCAAAAATGCTAACGAAAATAAACAAAAATCTGAAAAGTAAACGTAAGAACAAGCAAAAAAAAAAAACATTGAGCCAATGAACCTGGAGCAGCATTTTTCACAAACTGTCTATGTGTCAGTTTGTTTAAATGTGTGAATGTGTGTGTGTGTGTGTTTATTATGCCTTCCTGGCAACCCCAAACATACAAACACAACATCCTTGATTCAATGACAAGCAACCTAGAATACAACCAAAGCTCGCTTTATGATTTTAGTTATTATGGATAACTAAAAAAAAAAAGAAAACACAAAAAATGAAACAATCTTGAAAATATCAAAGTTATTACAAAAAGCTGAATGGTAGAAGGGGTTTATTTTTATTTTTATTTTTATTATTATTTTTTTTTTTTTGTTTAATGTTTTTAATTAAAACTCAACTTTCGTCGCCCCTCGTAAAAACTAAAGGCCCAACTACATTTAGCGAAGTTGAATTAAGGAAATGAGCGATTGTAAGAAAATACATTGAATCGCACATATTTAGGTTAAGTCAACTTTAGTAAAGTTCCATCCCTATTAATTTGGTTAATTTGTAATCGAAACTCATCGTACCCAACTTAATCAAATTAAAAGCATTTCAAACAAGCAAAAGAAATTCTAAAATAACAAATAAAATAAATTAAAAAAATTAATAACACATAAAAAATTAACTGGCATATCTGGCGAAAATTTTTAAATTAAAATAAGTTAAATATGGTCGTTCTAAAAATTTGAAGAAAAATTTAACTAAATTTTGAATTAAATTTACAAAAGGTACGTCAATTGTGGTTAAAGCTTAATAGCAATCATGTTGTAAATATTAAATCCCCTCCTAAACGGCTAAGAGTTTGGGTTTTTAAAAATTTTTTATATTTTCTAGCTTAACAAATTTTTTTTGGGAGAATTTAACACAAAAGAAATGTTTTTTTTTTTATAAAATAAAAGCTTAACATTTTTTATTAGAGTAAATAGATTTTTGTTTTTAACCAAATAACAGAAATGTTAGGGGCATTCAATAAGATTCTTCAAAATTCTAGACGTCGAAAATGATCAACTCTTCAAGGCCCAATTAATGTGACTACATACTAAAAGTGTAAATAACCAAAAATCGCTAAACAAAAGTTTTCATCTTAAGGTCGCTGAAAAGCGATAAAATTTCGACTATTGTTTAATATTAGCTACAAATTTTTTAAAAAGGATTAATATTAAATTTAACACGATATATCAAATCTATAAAATATTGTGGCGATAAAAGTCAAAAATTTAAATAAAATGGCAGTTTTCGCGATAATGCGGATTACAATTTTTTTTTTATTTTTTTTTGGAAATTATCGCAGTTTGGATTTTTTATTATAAAACCTTTACTCCGTAGAATTTGCACTCGGCCAAAAACGTTATCTATATGAAGTCTTTTTTTGAAAACGCATTTAAATATAAAAATTGGTCCATTATCTAAAAAGTTGTTAAGAAAAAGGTAAGGTGTGCAAATTTAAATGTAACTGACACTAATAGAAAACATATGATTTTCTATTGTGGATTTACTTGAATAAACGTCACTACATTGCTAGGTCTGTCAAAAAAACAGAGTAGTATTTGGAAGATGACAAAGCCAATTGTGACAATATTTTGTTGTTTTTTTTGTTTTTTCTTTGATATTTTAAATTTTGAATCATGCTCCTAGACGAGGACAAGAAATTCTCATTGAGTTTGTGATTTAACATAACAAATATCTTTAGAAATTCTAACAACAAAGTCCCCTGAAGATTTCCTTGGGCAGGAATGAAATCCGGATAGGGACAAGCCTACAGCAGATTGTTTTCACAATTTGTTAAATAAGTTTGGGGACTTTAGCACATTTAATTACTATAAATAAAAAAAAAACTTATAATCATTTTTTTTCTCAAATCACAAAACACTCGAATAACTTGATTAAGGGTTCTTTCAAAATCTTAAAGATAATAAAATTTTATTTCAGAATTCATGGACAAGTCCTGAAGGACGTAATCCTTACAAATTTAATGTAAGCTTTTATTTTTTCAACAATCTACCCAAAATAAATTTTTAAATAAAGATTTTTAGTTTCAGTAAAATGTTGAAAAAAAACTAGTTTCATTTGATCCAACGAAATGTTTTACCGTTAATTGGTAAATATGTCCAAACTAGATCATTTTGCCATTTTAGCAGATATCGTTAAAAAAATCCGAAACCAATTATTTATTTTGTTGACAAACTCGGTAGTAGCAACCGGATTTGCGGAAAATCGAATGGTTTGTGGTGTAGTTACCACCGAATTAAATCGAATTAACCGAAACCTACAAGTAGCAAAAAATTCGGCATACTTGGGATTTTTTTATCAGCATTGAATTTTCATTAGCATTAGTTCACTAATAATAGCCTAAAAAACTAATTACAATTGACCAAAAAACATTTATTTACAAAAAAGTGGAGTGTAAATTGCTTAACATAGGAATGGAACGGAGATCGATATGAATTGTATGTTTATTTGTATTATAAGGATGTATTAATACTCCTGTAGAGCAAAATTTTTGTCCGTTTGCCCTATCTCGCTTAGTTTCGGAGATACTTAACGAAATATCGTAAAACGGACCAAATGTTTACAAAACTTAACCGACGTAACATGTTCCGATAATTTAAATGTGTTAAGTGTTCCAATTCCACTCGTTCCCCGGTTCATTCCATATCGTACCAGTTTAGACAAATGTTCCATTTTATTACCAGAGTGATTACATTGGTATTGTCACGTACGTATTTGGGTAAACAAATAATTAGGACACCCTGTGGCTGTTTCATCAAAAATTAATCTTTTGGGGTCTTTTCCGGACATAGCCTATTTGTATTATGAGCTTTACTTAAAGCTCCTGTGAAGCCCAGATTTCATTTCTGTCAATTGTAAATTGTTTCCTTTAATTGATGCATTACTAATGGTAATGCAATTTAAAATAATTGCCATTAATCAATGAAATCAAATCAATGAAATTCGTTATCATTAATTAAAGAAATGCTAATGAAAATAATTTCATTACAATTGATATCAATGAAATTGTAATTAAATTATGAATTAATTAGTACATACAATTAATTGGTCCCATGTATGAAATACGGTAGACAAACGATATTTTTCTGTGTGTAAGTTGTAAACGCCCTTAACTATACTTTATTTTTTTATACAGTAGACACGCTTCTGCCCTTTTAAAAGCCATATAGCTTTAAGTGTTTTTTTTGTGCCAATTTTGCAAAGATTTTTAAAACAGTTTGTTAATGATATTTAAAAAAAATATACATTCTAAATACAGTGAACTCGCGAAAACGTGAACACTCAAAAGGGTGAACGTCTCAGAAACGTGAACAAATTTATTTTTACACAGGCTATTCTAAAACGTGAACAACCCAGCAAAACTTTGGTAATGGGTGCGATAAAGTAATGCATTACCTTGTAATGTGTACTCCTTACCCGCATCATTATTTTCCAACAAGAAGTAATGAGTTACCGATAATTGGACACTCATGGATTACCTTGTAATGAGACCTCATTACATTTTACATTACTTCAAAACATAAAATTATGACTTACCGATCATCAATTACATAATGCATGAATTATAAACGTAAAGTAATTATTAATATATATTTTTGAAAATCTATTTATAGACACATTACTTTGTGATTTTTTGTAAGCATGAGTGTAAGGTGTATATTTTTGATATCACGAACGAAAACACGAAGCACAACAATTCATCTACATTTTAAGCAATAAAATATTTTATGTATCGATAGCTCAGTTGGTAGAGTTCTCGCCTAACTAATTGTTAAATACCAGAGACCCCAGGTTCCAATCCCAGCATGACCAAGTTATTTATTTAATAAAAAAAAAAGTTATTTATTTAATTAAAAAAAAAATATCTGTAAAAAAAAAAATTTTTATGCATTTTTTTATGAAAATTTATTTATAGACACATTACTTTTTCCCACCATGTAACCCTATAAGTAACCAGTTACTTTACCCACTACAAGGTAATGAGTTATCTTGAGGCTCATCGCCTGTAAAATTCATCAATGAAGTAACGTGTAAAGTAAAGCATGAGGCCCTATGGCGATACATTACTTTACCCATGATTTGGTAATGTGTGGTTTTGCTGGGAAAGTCTGGCAGCTCTAAAACGTGAACACATTTTTGTTTATTTTTGTTTACTGTTTAAAATAATTTTTTTTTTATTGGGAATTCCCCGAATTGAGTTCACTTATTGGTTTATGTTACAGTGTTTGTTTTTCTTAATTTTATGTATACGCTGACCTGTTAGTTGTTTTTTGACATTGCTACGTAAAAGTTGAAAGTTATTAAAAATTGTTTTTCGTGAAAGTAAAAAATGTCATTAAAAAAACCTAAAGTGTTTTCTTTGAAAGATAAAGTGAATATTCTTGAATTATTGCAAAAAGGTTATAGTGTCAGTGGATTGGCAAGAAAATATGGTGTTGCTAAATCAACAGTTTGTTCCATTAAAAAGAAAAAACGGGAAATAGCAAATCGTGTAAATAATACTCTTTATGGTACCGGAAAGCGTAAAACATTACGTTCTTCTGAGCTTCAGAAAATGGAAAAAACTCTTTACAAATGGTTTCTTAGCATGCGAAACAAAAAATTGCCGGTAAGCGGACTGATGCTAAAAGCGAAAGCTTTAGAAATTCACCAACAAATTAAAGAGAGTGATCGTGGTTTTAATGCCAGTGATGGATGGCTTCAAAACTTTAAGCAGAGGTTTGGTGTTCGTCTTCTCAAAATTTCCGGAGAAAAGCTTTCTGCTCAGCCACAGCTTGTTGACCTGTTTAAAGAAAAGTTAAGGGCAAAAATGGAGGAACTCTCTTTATGTGAAAATCAGCTTTATAATGCTGACGAATCCGGTTTGTACTGGAAGCAGCTACCAGATAAAACATACGTTTCATCGTTGGAGAATAGTGCTCCAGGCGCAAAGATGGAGAAACAGCGATTAACTTTCATGTGCTGTTCGAATGCGTCTGGGGCACACAAACTTAAACTACTGGTAATTGGAAAATCTAAGAATCCACGATGCTTTAAAAATGTTACATGTCCAGTGAATTATAAATGCTCAAAGTCACTGAGTTTCTAACAAGAAAAAAGCTACCGGTAAAAGCCCTTCTGTTAATAGACAATGCCCCTTCACATCCCCCTGAAACGCAATTAATTTCTGCGGACGGAACTATTTGCGCAATGTTTTTGCCACCCAACGTCACGTCTTTAATTCAGCCGATGGACCAAAATATTTTTAAAATAACGAAATTGCATTATAGAAACAGCCTTTTAGCTCTTATCGCTGGAAAACAAACAGATTTGTTAGATTCTATTAAGATGTTGTCTATTAAAGATGCAATTAATCTTTTAGACTCAGCATGGAGTCAAATTTCACAAGAAATTTTACACAACTGCTGGAAAAACATTTTAAATTTATTTTCTGACCAAGATGATCCGATGACAATATTCCCTTAAGTATTTTAAGAGAAAGGTTTTCTCCTCCAGACATAATACATCTAGAAGAAACTGCCACTAGACTTCTTCAGGCTCTTAATCCTCAGGTTTGTTTTATTATAGGTTTTAGAGAGTTTTTTATAACTTAACTAATTTTTTGATAGATTGAAGTGACACTTTCTACGGTGAAAGACTAGAACAACAATCCTGAAGAAAATCGCATTGATGTAGAAAATTTAGAAATTCACGATGATGACGATTTACTGATATACCAGCCTCAAATTAAAGTAAGCCCAAAGGATGCTGTAGAAGCTCTTGATAAAGCTTTAATATGGGCTGAAAATGAAATGGTCGACCAAAGTGAAATTAGTGTGTTAAGAAAACTTAAAGAAAAAGCTTTGTTAAAGATGGTTGAACAAAAGACTTGTCAAAAAAAGATGACCGAGTTTTTCCTGTAAATTTTTTTTGCCTTATAAACATTCTTCGAAAAAAAAAGTTCCCATTAGTTTTTGTTAATTTTATGTGTATTTTTTTGTGATATTCATAAGAATTTTTTTTTTTTATAAATCAAATGCAAACTGAACTGAATTATTGTATATACATATATTTTATGTTATTAAAAATGAATAAAATATTTGTTTTAAAATACTTGTTTATCTATTTATTTATTTTTATTTATTTATTATTTATTTTTGAATAGTTAGAGGTGCTATTTTTTTTTTAAATTTTTGCATTCGATAACGTGAACCAACTCGAAAACGTGAACCGCCTTGGAAAAAATTAGTTCACGTTATCGCGAGTTCACTGTATTGGCATTTATAAAAAGACATAAGAAAGCTCCGTTAAATAATTGCACTGCTTCAAAGATGGCCAAAACCAAAAAAAAAAAAATAGTTTTTGGCAACTTTAACCGCGAATGTCTCAAAATTGTGACATGATGGAAAAATGTTTCTGAAACAGTTTCTGAATCCGCGGGGGTGAATCTACTTAAAAGTGCATTGACGTTGAAACCAAAGAACCTATGTTGAGGTGTGTAATTTAAATAATAATGACAGTAAAATTTTTTTTTTTGCTTTTCTAATTTTGAGTAGCCTTTTCTTTCCTTTTCATTACAAATTTCTGCCACTGCGAATGCCTTAATAGTAATTTCCTTTAAAAAATTTCCAAAACAAATCTAAAACTCACCTTCATTACACCGCGAAAGCTTCTTTATATGTGCTTAGCTATATCAGTATATTTTTTATTATTATTATTTCTCTATTGATGTTCTCTACATCTACACTACATAGAGAGAATTTTAATGGATGATCAAATAATCAACATTTTAAATAAATTTCCTTAAATTTACTTTACCAAGTGAGTACACTTAATTTTCTTAAAACTATTTGAATAAAAAGTTTCAATGGACAAGGTTTGGATCAGTTTCTTTACTTTTACGCAATAATACATTAATATCCAGCAGATAATTCTTTCAGTGTATGGTTAAATCATTGATGACGTTAATATTGGGTTTCGTGTAGAAAGTTTATAGGAGTGTTCAAGGCACAATTCATTGTCAGTTTTAAATCGTATCAAAAAACGGAAAAAAAGGATACAATTCGTCGTTATACTGATGTTGTTGGATAAAATATGGCTGGGTTGGCAGTTGCGCTGACTTCATATACATGGAAAGTTCTTCGGTTTGAACTTTAGGTAGGTAGACATAGTGTGAAATATGCACATTACAATAGCAATGATAGCACCGACCATTGCTAGTATTTATAAAATGACCTCGAAATCGATTGCAAACAACTAAAAAACACACAAATTGATGATCATAAGATGACAACTCATAATTAGTAATTTCTTTTTTAAAATTTTGGAGAATAACTCCCCATTTAGAATTGGCCAATAAAACAAAAACAAGTCGACGAAATAATTGTAATTTCACAAATGAAATTGTGATGTTTTCCAAAATTTTTTTAAAATATTTTAGAGTTTTATTCGACTGCAACCCCTTGTTTCAGTCATAACATTTCATTGCTGTGGCCAAAGGATCGTTAAGTGGACATCAAGAGGTTAAAAAAATTACAAAATTACTGTGTGAGAAAAAAAAATGTACAACAGGTTGCGAGTCATTGAGGGCTTAAAATCTAACTTATTTAAATTTACAAGATAATAATATTTGTATTTTAAGACAATGTTTTTAAATCTTTACAAAAGCAACTAAAATTTGAAAAATCCGAATAAAAAGTTTTTTAAGCCCAAAATCAGAAAAAGGTAAAAAAACTAACATAAAACAAACCAAAGCTAATTTTTCTTCAAAGGATATTATACTTGCTACCATTTAAAATTGAGGAAACTCTTGCAAATTATTCCAAAAAATGCCGAATTATTCGAGACTGCAAAACCGGTTTCTCGAATAACTCGGAAACAGCCCTTTTTAACAAAGTTTCAAAATTTATCGAATAATTCGGAAATAATACGCAATATATTTTTTCAAATATTATTTTGAATTCCTTATAAGTTTGTGATGTTCGAGTCCCGTTTCTAGTGCGCTGACGTCAACTTGGTATACCTGTAACTGAAATTTTTTAATTTTGGATCTAAAAACTATGAGCAAAAAAATAAAATGAATGCAATAACTCTTGTAAATTTAAAGTATTTTTTTCCATTTCCCGACTTTTTTAGGTGAAGACTTTTCAACGTAAAACTTCTTTACATGTCCTAGTCTTTGAATATAGTCTACACAGAAAAAATTATCAAACTACAATATCTAATTTAATTGATATCATATAGAGACAATCTGACAATTATAAGTCACAAATAATAATACAATTTAAATGGAAAATCACTGATGAGCCTGTCCATAAAAAGACAGAAACTAGTCTAGTGTTTATAATTTTTAGAGAAAAACGTTTATTCTTCTTCTTAACCTCAACATTTCTAAATTAAATTTGTCAAATGCATATTAATTAAAAATTAATTGCGACTATCTATATGACGTTAATATAACACTGTACTAAAATACATTATAAAATTTTCCCTGTGGCGATGTCACAACTTAAAACGCAAAAATTGTCAACCCTGAACGTAAAAACCATACGTCAATCTGGTAACATTGTGAAATAGAAAACTAAACAAAAATCTAAAAATAGAATATTTGTGTTGTTAGTGTTGTCACTTCTGAGTATAATATACAATAACAGAAAAAGCTAATAGGAAAGAAAACTGCAATTTAGCTGCATTAGATTCGAGGCCATATTTGGGTGTGATCGCTAAACGGTCATGACTTGGTATTGTTACGTTTGTAATGTAAGATGAGCGCAGGTTTGATTCTTACAGCCGCAGGTTGTTGAAAAATTTAGCATATAGAGACAATCACAAATAATAATACAATTTAAATGAAAAATCACTGATGAGCCTGTCCATAAAAAGGCAGAAACTAGTTTAGTCTGATTTAAAAATTAATAGTGTTTATAATTTTTAGAGAAAAACGTTTATTCTTCTTCTTTACCTCAACATTTCTAAATTTAAGATTTGATTTGAATTAAATATTTTTCTATACAAATATAATATTTAATTGAATCGATTAATATTTTAATTGACTTTAAAATATATAAATACATATTTTATGTTAGACGTAATTCTCAAATTATGTTTTCATTCATAGAAAATAAAAAATTTTCAGTAGAAAATTCCAAATGCATTTGAAGTTTACAAACAAAACAAGCACACACACAAAAATACACACAGATGCACCATTACCTCAAACACACATACCAAAGTATCGTTCTCACACATTTTTTTTGCCATTTTTTTTTCTGTAGTAGTTATTTATACCTATTTTCCTTTTCAATTCTCAATAAAAATTTTATCTGATATTATCATTGCCGTGATAGGTGGAACATCAATTAAAGAATTAATTAATTCAATAAATTTTTTAATTGAACCCTGTTTTTGGTGATTTCTGTGTACATAGCCCTTCATAAACAAGATTCATCTGAAGTCAATTTAAACAGGTGTCAAACATTTTTAAAATTGCTCATATAAAGTTTTAGTTATTAAAATGATGTTATTTGTTATTTTGACTGTTTTTTTTTTTAAGATTTAAGTGTGTAATTTTTACAGTACAAGATATGGTTTTATGTTGGTCCTTTTACGTTTTTTTACAGTTGTTTTTACTAAATTTTATAGTTATTTTTATAAATCGTTTAAAATTACTACATAACTTTAAATATAATTTATGTTTTAAAATCCTATTCAATCGCAACTAGAGTTTGGGGCACAGGAATTAACATGAAAATATTATTAATTAATTAATCATTTAACTTGTTCCCATTTTTCCGCAAAATTTGAAAACTTTACCAGGGAATTCGCGACGTAATTTTTTTTTGGAATTCCCGGGAAAAGTTTTCAAATTTCGCGTGAAAATGGAAGAAACTTAAATTATCAATTAATGTAATAATATTTTATTTCTCAGCATTTTTAATTGGTTATGATTTTTTAATTTTTAAAGGCAAGAAATGCCATAGAAAAAAACATGAATTAATTTATTAATTTAGCAAATTTATGAAATGATAAACATACCAAAATCCTGTAGATGTTAGCAAAAGTTTTGAATCCCATAACAGACTCAGAGATTTTCATCTTTTTGTAGCTAATGCTGTCATATATACAATCTTTGATCAGCTTTTGTTAATAACAGTATAACTTTCTCAATAAATGGCCGAGTCAATTAAAGAAATGTTAACCAAAAGCGTAATAAATTATTAAAAAACTTCCGATAACTTTAATGCCAAACATCAAAAAGTTCTTTAAAATTGTATGCAGAACTAAAATATAAACGCCTGTTTGAGCAATCCATTCTGAAATCTTCAGCAGTGACAATATCATATCTGAAACCCAACTCGATAAATGTTTCAAAGTAAAAATAAATAGACAAAGAAATTACTTCATATGCAGCAAGAAATATTCGGACTAAAAACTTAGATGATACAACATCGGTAGATAGTGAACGGGGTTTCTACATTGCTGGAATTTTGCCATAAAAACTTATTTTTTAACAAAGTGATATATTTTTTATTTAATATTATATGATATTCATTTAAAACTGATCTCAAATAATTTCTTAAATATGTTTTTGTCTTAGTTTTCAATTCACAAATTGTGATTTATTTTTTAATTTTTAATAAAAACAACAAAAAAAACATTTCTTAGACACAAATTATTTGTTTTAAATTAAAAAATAAATTTGATATAATTTATTATTAAAAATAAAAACTATGTTTTTTTTGACCTTTAATTGTGCAATGAAAATGACCTTACACACAAAAAACAAGTTTTCAATTTATTTTTTCGATCAATGATGATAATCTTTAACTTCGAGCTCATATATTGGTTCTCATTTAGTGAGAAAACTAGTTTATATGAATGCTTGATGTTTTGCATGGGATTGTTACCTCTTTCAAAACATGTTCTGATGATAGGAACCTAGAAAATTCTCGAAATAGATCTATCAACACATTCCCGAAAGTGGTCAATTAATAAATTTGAAAACAAAAACTCTATAGATTATTTGTTAGCACAATATCCTCATAAAGAAATATAGAGTATGGCCTCGAACTTGAATAATTTTCATTTTCATTTAAAAAATAAATTTGACATGAATTATCGGGAGCACTGGGAAATTTATAATTTTTCTCGGAAATACCGGGAAATGAAAATATACGGGAATTTCCAAAACATAATCGCAACGTTCAAACTAGCAAAAGATGGTCAACCACCGATTTCGATTAAGTTAGAGTATGGCAGAACAGGAAAATATCCGCTTTCTAGCAGTCAAATTTTAAATTTGGCGATATAAGAGTAGATAAAAAGTTTTTATTTAATGATTCTTTTTATACTACCCAAAATAAATTTTAGGTAAATCGGATGCCGACTATAATATATATGAGAGTCCAATCTGATATTGCAAACAATCATATACAAAAGAACGTATCAAACATATTTGAATACTATTTTTCACCCCTGGATGCCTTACTTTTATTCATTTAATTGCAAAATATAAACAAAACCTAATTATGTTTACATTAGCAAAAACACCAGAAGAGTCCGAATAACAACTATTTTAACATTATCACCAAAAATCTCCAAAATCTCCACAGTCTAAAAGCGCCCGAGTTGGAGATAATCCATCTCTATATATCCATATACCAAATATTTACCCTGAAACTTTATTCTTCATTAAGGAAAAGTTGTTTGGCAGATTTAACTCAAGTTTGAGGAAACATTGTCAGTTATGCGGTCTCAATTTTTGTTCATCAATATAGATTGAATGAATGAAAATGGTGTTCTAGAATTGTTATAACGATTCCCTGCGGCAACAGAAATTGTTAAATACATACGATATGTTGGTATGGCCCAGTGTAGAAACGGTGATGACACGTCATTACTTTTCTAACTACCAATAATGACACCATCTTACTCTCTGCATTACTTTAACACGAATAATACGGAATAATAACTACCCTACGAAAATATTCCGTATTAATATCACATTATAAAATGCCTTCTACAAAAAATATAAATACATATATGAAGTTAACCCTCTAACGGGTAAGGCTGCCTAAGGGAAGTCTTCATAAAATTTACCACAAATGCGTCAAATGAGCATTTTATACTTAGAAATTAATGTATTCCGATAGAAAACTAAATTTGCTAAATATTTTGCGAAGAAATTTTTCGTGTGCCGTCCATGGTGTGGAAGCGAGAAAGCTTCAAAATCAAAATTTCGTAAAATTTCAATAACTAATTATTTTAAAATTAATATAGTTTCCAAAAATCTAAAAAACCAATTTAAGTTGACTAAAAACTCTTTATAATAAAATATAAGTATAATAATAAGTCCTTACTTTAGTCCAAGGACTCACCATCTTAACTTATAAACTAGTAGACGAATTTTTATGAAATTTTGCAGAAAGAAGACATTAAGTATTAATAGCAAAGCGTTTAAGTTTGAATGATGCTTGTTAGGAAAATACCCTAACCACGTGCTTGATTGCTAAAAAGACAAGAATGGAGCAAAATTGATGATTAATAGGTTTTTTGTTAAAGTTCCGCCTATTATGGAGGCTCTAGCTTATCTAAAACCTCGGGTTCTGATGAGATCTTTAGCCAGATCGAAATACTAGTATCAACCTAGCTAATATGTTTGATTTGCTTTATTTTTGTAAATATAATTAGGTTGAAAGCTCGTTATAAATTGAAAAAAACATAAAAAAAATCTCGATGTATATAAAAACAAAAAACTAATAAAGGGTCCGCCATCTAACGTTTTTTTTTCAACTAGTGCTTATTTCGTGAATGGTAACACTTAGCTCATGTCTGATATAACAGATAATTAGTTTTATCCTTCCGCTGAACGAATATGGTTGTGTATACGCTTGAACAACGCAGGGAAATATTGCGACATTATTTTTAAAAATCATGGTAATGTTGCAGAATGTGTGCGAAAATTGCGTACGGATTTCGGAAGAAGAGAAGCACCGCAGAGCTGATGTCGTTTGGCCACCTCGGAGCTGCGATTTGACACCGTTGGACTATTATTTGTGGGGTGCCGTCTAAGATAAGTGTTACGCCAACAAGCCAGAGACAATCGACGCTTTAAAGGACA
Source organism: Delia radicum (assembly GCA_021234595.1). NCBI lineage: Eukaryota > Metazoa > Arthropoda > Insecta > Diptera > Anthomyiidae > Delia > Delia radicum. The sequence continues at coordinate 306,117,545 of CM037851.1, read as the reverse complement.
ATATTCGTGAAGCCATTGGTGAAATACAGCTGCACATAATCGATAATGTGCTTAAAAATTGGACCTATCGTGTAGGCTACTGCATGGCCAGCCGAGGCAGCCATTTGAATGAAATTATTTTCCATTATTAACCGGAAGGATTGTACTTTCAAATAAAAAAAGAAATTTGAGAAAATATTCAATAGTTTTTTTTTTTATAGCATTTTCAAAAAAAAAAGTTATTTGGCGGACCCTTTATATCTGTAAAAAATATAAATAAAAGTTTAGATACTTTTTCGCCTAATTTCGCTTTTTCCAAAAAGCGAAAATCGCGATATCTTCTTAAATAGGAGCAGAAAAAAATAGTTTTTCGAGCGTGGTTATATCTTGGTAAGAGAAATATTTTTTGTTCAAAACTTCTCCTTTATATGCTTTAGTTTTCAAAATACACCCTAAAATATTTTGGCTCATATCGCCTAAATTAGGCAACGATAAACAATTTTGTTGAAGAGCTTATTATTTGTTTTTCGAGTGGAGCACATGGTATGAATTTCGTTGCAAAACATCGTTTGCCAATTAAAGGGTTAAGAAATAAGAATTATAATTTCGTACAATTTTAAAGATAGCTTATATTTGAAATGCAATTTAAACGAAGTTGGTGTAATAATTTTAACGTTTTTCGCCGAAATTATAAAAAGGAAAGTTCAAAGTTTATATAGGGACTCTAAAATAAATTAAATCTGGTCGGATACATGGCCTAGGCTACTTTTAAAAATGTAATATTTATTATTTTTTTGATGGAATATTATTTAAATGCAATTTTTACTTAACTAAAGGGTGTTTTTATACAGGTATAGAACTTTAAGTTGGCAACACTTTTTTAATTGGCTGCAATTTTGTCAGCTGTCAAGTGATTTATGTTAGTTTGGTTTGGCATTTCAACATGAATACACTGACGCCTAAACAACGCTTGCAAATTGTGCAAATTTATTTTGAAAATCATGGTTCTGTTCAAAATACGTATCGCTCACGAATTTTGTTTAGCGATGACGTTCACTTTTGGTTAATTGGATACCTCAATAAACAAAACTGCCGTATTTGGAGTGATGATAATCCTCAAGTGTATGTTGAGACACCGTTACATCCAGAAAAACTGACTGTTTGGTGTGCTTTATGTGCTGGTGGAATCATTGGCCCGTACTTCTTTTAAAACGATGCTGGTCAGAACGTTACAGTCAAAGGTGACCGTTATATAGCCATGATTACTGACTTTTCGTTCATCAATTGAACAACCATGACGTACAGGAGCTGTGGTTTCAACAAGACGGCGCAACATGTCACTCAGATCGTGCCACAATTGATTTATTGAAAGAAACGTTTGGTAACCGCATAGTTTCACGTTTCGGAAACGTGTATTGGCCTCCAAGATCGTGCGATTTAAAGCCGCTGGACTATTTTCTGTGATGATATGTAAAGTCGCTAGTCTACGCCGATAAGCCCGAAACGACTGACCGCTTGGAGGACATGTGTTGAAAAAAGTCATTGAAAGTTGGACCTCCAGATTAGACAGAAGTTATATTTAAATTATAATGCCAGAAGATTGTCTGTCGAATAAAGTGAATTTCATGTCAATTTAAAAAAATTCATCTTTGTTTTATTCCATTTTAAAGTTCTATACCTCTATAAAAACACCCTTTACATATATAACTTGTTCTTTTGGATTTTTTTTGAGCTGGAAAATTATGACATTTTGTGCAAGCAAGTCATTTATAACATGCCGAGATAGCTTAGATGGTAAAGCGGTTGATGGACAACCTGGAGTCCCAGGTTGGAATACCGTGTGGGCACATTTTATGTAAAAAAAAAATTTTAATAAAAGAATTTTTTTTTTATTAAATTTTGATTTTTTTTTGAAAATTTATTTTTAGACTCATTATTTTTGTCCATGCTAATAAGCTTTGAGGTATTTGTGATTTTTCCTAAGGTGTTTTGTAATGATATTGTCATTATTTTGCTCGACGTCCCCATATACAAGTAATGGGATTTGTAATGACAACTGTAAATACTTGCTAGTACCAAATATGTACTAATATGGTTATGCTTTTCTACACTGGGGTGTGAAGCACATACAAGAAGTGAACAAAACGTCGTGTTAACGTTTTTTCTTTTTTTTTGGTATGATAACAACATTATAAATATTGACCACCGACCCTTAGTTGTGATTAAACTATTTGTTGTGATTTCATAACGTTTTTTTTTTTTTTTTTTCTATTTCATATTCAGTTTATTGGCTCAAGAGACTTCTTAAGGAAAAAATATATTGTTTTAGAAAATATTGCAAATCAAATTTTCAAACATATTTTTTTGTAGTAAAAACCAGTTCTCAAAACTTTATTTAAAATTGATAAAAACTTGAGTTTTTCCATGGAAAAGAATATATATATTTTTTTTTTAAATGTTAAAAATCAGTACAATCAGTGTAAATTTTAAGAAATCGGTACAAATCAGTATACGATTATTTCATTTGTACGCGTGCACCAAAATTAGAACGTGAACACACTGAGAGAAATTTTAACGATTTCCAACTGAAATTCGGTTCATCAAAATATTGGTTTTCGGGATAACATTCGATTAAACTTTATGTTTACACCCGCATACCTGGGCATGTTTTTCATTTTGATATTGACATATCTCGGGATCTAGATACCGTTTCGACCTGAAATTTGCAGTAACCTACTAAAGCATTGTTTTTTTTTACCATATTCCAAAGAAAAAATATATTTTTTTTCGGGAAAATTTTGAAGCTTAAATGTGGGAAATGAAGGAGAACTTTTTTGTTTGATTCTCAACTAAATTTTTTTTTATTTTTTTTTTGCATTTTTCTTTATATTTATTATTACATTAACAAAAAAATCAAAATGTTTAATTTGATTAAAAAAATGTCGCATTGAGTACTTACAAACTGGCTTTTGACATTTGCAGGTTTCATTCTGCCGGAATTGTCACGTGCATAATGAGGGTGAACAACAGCAGTTGTTTGTTGACGACCCAACCATACTATGTTCTCCAATCTTCGCCTTTTGTACTTTTCTCTGTCTTTAATATGCTAACAAACCGCATCAAATAATACTTTTACGATTAGCTAAAATAACACATTCGGTAACTGTACTATGAATTTCCATTCATTTGATCAGTTTTTTTAACCCTCTAACGGGCATAAGCTTTTTTGGGCTGAAATTTATTCCACTTGTTCGGCACGAGAAATAAATAATATTTTGTTTTAGCGAAATTTTTTTTGTTGCCTATTTTAGACGATATGGGTCAAAATAGGTTTAGAGGTTATCCCAAAAACTAACCTATAAAATTTAAAAAGTTAAGGCATAAATTATTCTTCTTACAAAGATATAACAACAGTCCAAAAATTAGTCGTTTTGAGCTTCTAGATAAAAAAATATGGCGATTTACGTTTTTCGAAAAACGTGAAATCGAGCGAAAACGAACCTTAACTTTAATATATATTGACGAAACTTTGAAGCTTTGATAGTGTTACCAAATATAATATTTCTGCCAAATTTCATAAAAATCCGTCCACTCGTTTTCAAGATAAGATGATGTCCTTTATATGTATCCTTTTAAAGTCCTGTATGTCCTTCGAACAAACTTAGATTATTTTCCAAAAGTTTAAGCTTTAATCTTCCTTTGTGTGGAATATGAATGGTTTCATGTTAACAGAAATGTGTTTTAAGGACTTTTCAAAATTGCGGTTGTTTCAAAATATTTATTTTTTGAAATTACTGAAAATTTTAACTATAACGCTTTCTCGTTTCCAAACCATCACATGTACACAAAACATTACTTCGCAAATTATGTGGCTAACTTCGTTCTCTATCGATATAGCTTACATTTTTATAATAAACCACTTTTTTGTGAACTTATGGCCAATTTAAAAACCCCGCCTAGAGGCGTTCTTGCCGGTTAAAGGGTTAAGTTGTTGTTAGAAAAAAATATAACAAATAAACGTTAAAAATAGAGTTGTGTAGTTCGTAAAGAAGTCTTTACTTTGAACTAGTGACCTAGATTAGCTCTTTTTTTATCATTTGAGTAATATTGATTTTCTTTATTTTGCTTTTAAGTATAATTTTGTTTTTTTAATGTTGCCCGCTAAATTTTTCTTTAATGTTAAAAAAAGTGTCTAATATGAATAATTCACTTAAAAATTATCAAACAAACGATCTAACGATCGATTGAACGAATTTGTCAAAGATCGATTGATCGAATTCATACATATTAACCATTAAAAAGCAAAAAAAAATAAAAATAATCATTATTATTTAGGGGGGCCACCCCTATTCGTATAAGACTGGTTACCGGAAAGATTTTCTGAGTGTATGCATTATTAATAAGTAAATCCGAAGATTTTGTCAGATTTTACTATATTTTACTAGTTTTGTTCAATTTATCATACTATTTCCCAAAGGATCAAAGAACTTTTGTGCATAAGCAAAAAGACAAATCTGTGCAACTATTTCGCGTAAAAAAGAACGAAAAAGAAAGTGCGATTCATGGGGAAAACGGGAAATGTACTTAAAATTTGTATGTCAGCATAGCGAAAAAGGATTTTCTTTTGTTTTTGTGGTAGAAATATTCTTAGAATATACACATATGAAATTTTAGTAAAAATGTAAATTTTATGTACCAAAAAAATTTATCAAAGAAGTTAATATTTGCGAAAGTTATTTTAACTAAATCTTTGAGGAAAAAAAAAGATAAAATTTCATTTTAAAATTCATACAAATATGTGAACATTAAACTAATTTGATACCCAAATGGTGTTGAAGGTCTCATCAGTAAACGAAGAAAAGATCAGCAACATTTTTGCTTTGAGGATCCTTGCAGAAAAATATCAGCAAACAATTTAATAAATTCAGCAAAATTTGCTGACTTTACTGACTTTGTTTTTAGTGTATTTACCATACAAAGTTCAGAGAAAATATTTTATTTCTAAAATTTTATGTACAAAAAACTGCGATAAAACATGCAGAACTTTAATGGAAATTTACGAACAATCTGGCCCATAAGTGAAAAACTAAGTACAACATTAAAATCAGTGTGACCAAAATATATATGATCAGTGGTCCAAAGCATTCTTGTTTTATTTTTCGATTACCGCAGTGTTATTTTTTGTTAAAATTTAAATAGTATCTATGGTTATATTAATGCACTTAAAAAAAAAAACTGGATCTATTTCTGCGGTAAACAAAGCGTTTTTGATTTTTGGAACGCACTAACACAAGCTACAAATCATGAAAAGAAATAAAAAACCAAAAAAGAAGCAGTAATATTTTGTACCGCTTTTGAATTTCTGTTGCGTGCCTAGTTAATCTCATAGCCATTATCCTATCACCGAGCTCATCTGTCCTGTACTCAGCTAATCAACTTAAATAATTCATGTTAATTATTCTAGAAATATAAATGAACATGCTTACAAACCACTCGTACAAACATTTATATCTCTTTATTTTAATTACCTGTATTTTTCATCATTCAGAGTTTTCTCGTACAAGTTTATGTATTTTTTTAAAAGAATGTTAATTTAATGAACAACTTAGACATGTACATTAAGGTGGCTCAAAAACGAGGTAAGTAGTTGCTGTTTAAGAATCTGCTTAGACTGGTAAAATGTTGCTGTCGACAGCTTTCCAACGATACCTTAGCTCAAATAAATGTTAAAAAGTTTCAGAAATTATTTTTATTTTTAAGGAATTCATAACAAAAAAAAAATTTATAGGTACAAATTGAACTAGTTAACAAATTTAAAAAAAATTGTATAAGACAAAGACACAACTATTTTTTTTAATATGTATTTAGCATACATGGGACTAGTGAATTAAGTGGACTAATGAAATGATGATTGCATTACTATTGTATTGATACCAATGGCAATGAAATTATTTTCATTATCATTTTTTTAATTAATGATTTGAGGATTTAATTTCATTGATTAATGAAAATGGTTTTAAATTTCATTGCCATTAAGAATGAATCAATTAAAAAATAAGTACCATTGAAAAATAGGCTTTTAAAAATGTGAAAAATCTTTTAAATCAGGGATGGAGTGCCTCCGCTCAGACTCATGCTTATAATAATTAATGAGCCCTAAATTTCTGAAATTATATAGATATTAATTTTCTGTCTGGTTTGTAACCAAGTAAAGTAGAACGAAATGGAACGAATGAAATTGGAACAGTAAATACAGCGAACGAAATGGAACAAAAAGAGGTACTGAATTTGAATTTGGCTTGAGTTTTTTGGTAAATAAAAATTAATAAATCACCCTGTGACAATTTTCTAAAAATAAATGCTTCGTTTTATCGCTCCCAAACATACATCAGTTGCATTATCGCTGTTTTGTAGGGCAACTAAACTAAACGAATGGGAAGTATTCCTAGGGATAATTTTTTTATAAAACAACCACAGGGTGTCTTAATTAATTGTTTATACATATACTTACGTAAAAATACAATTTAAACACTCCGGTAATAGAATGTAAAATCTTCGGAGGATCAATTCTTCCAATTTTGTTGTTTACTTCTCATCAATGCGGGTAAAGCGTTGATCTTTTTCATTCAAAATTTATAATTTGGGTAAATCTTCTACCCCATCTTTTTTAAAATTTAAAAGTATTATTATTAGATACAAAAGATTAACTTCTGCATAACATGAGATATAACGTTATATGATGAAATATAGCGCTGTATTAAAAATTTTCGTTAAAAATATATGAGATGTAAATATATATCGTTACATGTGGCCACATATGTAATTATATATAATTATAACAAGCTCTATATATATGACTATACAAAAACTTTTTTCGTCGGGTTTCTACAACTTTGATGACACGTTTAATAAATATGATTAAATGTTTTATTGACCGAAAATTTATAAGTCTTTTAGCAAATGTGAAATCAAATTTTTGTTTTTTTTTTATTTATTTCATAATATTTAAAACTTGAGGCGCCCTAATATCAGTAAATTCATACTTTCTTGTGTATATCTTGTACATAAATACATCTCTAGTACTCGGATGTGTACATTCGCTGTAATGTATTTACATCTTTTATATTTATAATTTATTTGTATATGTATGTATCAAAATGTGTGAGTGTATGAATGTGTGTGGGAATGTGAATGTGGACATGTATGTATGTGTGAGTTGATATGTGCTATGCTCAAAAATATTTAAAATTGGGATAAATACATTTATTTTACATTAATAGGATTTTACACGATAACAAACTAATAATACTAATAAAGGGTTTTCCAATAGGTACTTGACAACTTTAAATTTAATTTGTGAACGCTCTATTTCACTGATCATATAACTTCTACTTCCTTTTTTTCCAGCAAACTCAACATTTTCATCATGGTAAAGTACACAAACGAACAACGTATGCAAATTATAAAAATGTATTCGGAGTCGGTGACCGCAACTTTAAGAGCGTTAACTCCAATTTTCGGTCGTTATTCTCGCCCTAGTAGACAAGCAATAACAAGGTTAGTGCAAAAATTTGAGTCTACATATTCATTGTGTGATGCTGCCGGGCTAGTGAGACAACGGGTTGGTCGCTGCTGTCCAGGCGTGCGTAGCAAACGATCCAAATCAGTTGATTCCACGGCGTTCTCAAAAACTGGTCATCGCCAAGACCATACAAGATCAAGCTGACTCAAGAATTGATGCCGATAGTCGATGGAAATGTCTTAAATGGTTTGCGTTTTATTTTAAAAAAAAGTTGTAGAGTCCTTATTGAAAAACCCTTTAAATCCATTGGCATGAATTACTTTCTACAAGGGGCATTGGCTTAGCGAGACATTTTTTTTAGGGGTGCACCGTATCCCCCAATAAAACAAAATTTCTTTTTAATATTGTTTTTTTTTACTGAAAAAAAAAAAAAAAATCTAAAACAAAACAGAACAGAACAGAACAATTTAGTACAATAAAATCATATCTTGAGATATGATTTTAAAATAATAAAAATTTCAAGTTTCTTAATTTCAAGACAAAAACACCAAAAAAATTTAGCATTTAGGGTGGTGCGGTTTGAGCACCAAACATGCCTAACTATCTACGCCAATGACAAGGGGTGCAAAAGTTACGGCGAATTAAATTTAAAAAAATGCTTAAAATTACCATATTTGATTGAATTCTAGAAAATTTCGCACATGTATACCATTTATTTTGTGCTTTCTAAAAAATATTTGTAAAATTTTGTGATGTTTAAAAAATTAATTTTTGCGTTTTACGCGATATTTCAAAATTATAATATATTTTGTAGATTATATTTGAGTTTAACGTAATCAGTTGAAGAGAAAATGTATTTTCTACAAGTTAATTTTAACTAAGTGACATTTTAACATGATGCTTTTTAATACTTACTAAACTTCATTTGGTCCATAAAATATTTATTTCTAAAAAATGTATTAGTCCTCCGCTGGTTTTGTGTTAAAGCATTAACAAATCGCACGACTAATGCTAATTTTGACGAATTTAGCGCAACAGTGTTGATGTAAGAAAAGTACATTTTTCAGCACACAAAACACAAAATTTGTGGTGACTATCAAATTTTTTTTAAACCTGTCAATATCATTGTTTGTTGTATAAAAATTCAGAAACAAATTATACAATTTTTGAACAATTTGCAAAAAATTTTTGCATGTAATTTTTTTTATTTGCTCCTCTGATTTTTTGTTGTAAAATAACAAAAAAAAAAACAGAAAACTGGCCTATTTAAAACTAAACACCGAATGTGCCTTGGGAAAAACTACTTTTTGAACAAAATTCACGCTCATGTTTTTAAATTTTTGTGTCGGCCGTACTCTTTTTCTATTGAGGGCACATCAACGCGACATACCTCCAACTGTGCACTATTACAATACTAACGAGCCGTTTTTTTCAAGTTATTATTTCATGTAGGGTCCTCAGTGCCCGGTACAAAAAACACAAAAAAATTAAAAACTGAAAAAACTGATTTCAATTTTCGACTACCATGTATTTATTTGTTAGATGATGGCACTCCAATAAGGTATGTCTTGAATTTATGTCTCAGGTATTAGGAGATTCTTTTGTTACCAACATGGTATCCAAAAGTTGAAAGCCCCAAACACGAAAATAAAAATAACAAAAAAAAAGTGAGCTTGGTTGAAACGATTTTTTAAAATTGTTCAACTTTGCGTAACTATAACAATTTAAAATATAGCTCTATTGCCCTATTGCACTCCTATGACTTAAAGTAAAACTGGCTTCTCTAAAATGAAATAATTGCGAAAGTTATTGCGAAATAATATAAGTTTCGAAGGATTTAAAAATTTTTGACATAAGCCCATATATCTGAATTATTTAAGTTATATGTTACTCGTATGTGTATGGTTTGGCAATGCCTGCGGATGATATGTGGCTTTGCAAGTTGGTTTAACTTTGTGGCATTAAACAAGGAAATCCTTTTTCGTCTGGATTCTATTTTGTTGTTGTTGCTGCTGCTATTGTTATTGCTGTTGTTCATTGTCATATCTGTGTATTGCTGTGTTTGTTGTTGCTTCGAGTGTGTTATTGAATAGTGGCGGATCAGGCTCTTTTATCTTTGTGGGGTTATAGTTTTAGGTATTATTTATGAAAATTTTAATACCACACACAATATGAGATTTATACAGAACTGTATGAATGTGTATGAAAAGAGTTAGGAGTACCGCAAAATAAGTAAATTATTTGACATAAAAGTAAATTGAAATTTGTGTATGTGAGTGGTACACTCATAGAAATAAACCTATAAAAATAGCAGAAAAAGTTACAAAAAATTCGCAAAAATGACGTTGCAGAAATAACTGCTAAAATTAGCACATTTTGTCTGCTAAATATTATTAAAAAATATAAACAGCAAAAAAAAAACCTGTTTACTTTACAGAATTTTAGTTATTACGAGTTAAATTTAGTTAATTAAAAATATAAATATAATCTGCTAAAATTAATAAAAACCTTTACTAAATATTTGTAGACTAAAAACAGCAAACAAAATTGGAATATCAACAAAACTTTTGCTACATGTACCTTAAATAATATAGAATGAAAATAACAGACTTTTTTTTTGCTAAATAATTGCAAATTTGCTGATTTCAGTAGGGCAGATTTTTATTCGTATTAAAAAAAACTTCGAAAATTTCACATTTTTTTTTTATGATTTTTTTGTCAACAAATATTTTGGAAATTTTGTTTGCTGATTTTATCAGATTAATTTGCTACTTTTAATTAACTTAAATTTAGCTCAATGATAACTAAATATTTGTAGATTCAACAGATTTATTTTTGCTATTCATATCTTACTAATATTTAGCAAAAAAAAAATCTGCTAATCTTAGCAGTGCTTTCAGCAACGTAATTTTTATCTAGTTTACAGTAGTTTTAGTAAAAAATTTTACAAATTTTTTTCTATTAGTTTACATATTTAATACTATTTGTCGATTTGCAGTTTTGCGGTTTTGTCGTGAAAAAAATTTATTGTACAATAAAAGCTAGCCATCTTTTGTGTTTTGAGTAAAAACGGAATAAATTTTGACATATTTTCGATTTTATGCATTTGCAAAATTCATGGACCGATCGGTCAGATTTAATCAGTCAATTATATTGTGCTTTCTACTGATGGGTTAGTTAATTAAATTTTAAAATTTAATAAGGCAATGGCTTTTTATAAAAAAAAAAAATTCCATTAAAATTAATAATTTAATTTAGTCGAAAAAATGAACTTCCATGAATCCTTTTCGAACTATTAGGGGGGAGTCCCCTGAGTGCGAAAGTACATTTAGAAGTGTCAGATTGGCTCCAGTTTTTGAGAAATCCGTATATATCCATTTTTCATGAATATAGCTAAGTCTGCGCTATTTAAAAAATTTTTATTCGACTGTATTAGTTTTTTTTGCCTTCTTAGCTTTCTTTTACGGAATGTTTTGACTTTTTTTTCAAAATTTCACGTAATTTAAACCATTAATGTCGATCAAAAGTAACGATTTTTGACCATTTTTAGCCATTTTTTCAGGTTTTTAGGTCGTCTTACCAAAATTTTCCTAACATAGGTCTCAAGTTAAGCTTCAAAATCAAAATGCTTGTTATTTTCTTCTTTCGACGTGAATTTTTAAGTCTTTTTTTGTCCTTGGTACATCTTGGTAAGCCGACCTAAAAACCTGAAAAAATGGCTAAAAATGATCAAAAATCGTTACTTTTGATCGGCATTAATGGTTTAAATTACGTGAAATTTTGAAAAAAAGTCAAAACATTCCGTAAAAGAAAGCTAAGAAGGCAAAAAAACTAATACAGTCGAATAAAAATTTTTAAATAGCGCAGACTTAGCTATATCCATGAAAACTGGATATATACCGATTTCTCAAAAACTGGAGCCAATTTGACACTTCCAAATGTACTTTCGCCCTCAGGGGACTCCCCCCTAATAGTTCGAAAAGGATTCATCGAAGTTAATTTTTTTCAGGTCAAAAACTATCACAGTGTAATTTTTGTTTGTAAATTTTTTAATTTTTAGACATTTATTTTAAATTATTATTTGGCAACTTAAATTGTTTAAATTTGTATGCTTCTTTGCTAGTTGAGAGATAATAGCATAATTTTGATACACTGCGTTGCATAACTATAATTACAAATCATTTTTGCTATTTTTTCTAATATTACAAACATTTTTTTAAAGAACTTTTAACTGTTTTTAAGAGTGTGATAACTGGTTTCTCATTGTGTAAAAAATAAGAGATCACTTAATTAATTTAAGAGAAAAATTGAGTAATAATGTTTTGTTGGTGTTTATAACTATAATTACATATAACGGTAAACAAATGAGAATAGCAAAAATATAGAAAAATTAAAGATTTATTTTAATTTATTATGCAATTTTAATCAATTTGCAATAAAATGAGGCGTGGTTCATATCTAAGTGATTTCGAAAAAGTAAAAATTTCAGCTTATGTAAAAAGTGGCTTAAGTTTTCGGGAAATCTCTAGATAAATAAACCGTTGACATGTGGTTGTCACAAATTTTGAAAATAATCCGATTGCTTGTGGTAACCATAAAACAGGCGGCCCGAAAAAAACCTTTCTGATAAAATGATCAACTGTGCCAGCAACTCAATGAAGAGTTTCAATCAGATAAACGATGAATGTAAGGTAAGTGTGTCCAAATTAATAATGATGAAATTAATCATAAGTGGGCTCTTAAAGGATTCCCAGAGAATTACTCGCCAAAATCTGATGTCAGTGCCAAGGTTATTACCCGCCACAAAACTGCTGGAAAACAACCGGTGAAAGGTAGGTCAATAATCGCGGTTGTTGGTAGGACTATTTAAATATCAATTTCTTTAAAAGGTGATTTTTTCTGATGAGAAAAAGTTCAACTTTGATGGAAAAGATGGTTTTAACAGCTATTAAAAAGGCCACGATATTTCTCAAAAATAAATTTCGGAGGCAGAGCCTAAATGGTTTCGGCGGTATGGTTGATTTGGCGTTTCCAAGCAGTATTAGAAGAGAAATTTGTGTATAAGAGTATTGGAATATCCCGCATGTTCTCTGGATCAAAACGCCATTGAGAATATTTGGGGAGTATTAACCCAGAAAACCGTCAATATGAAATTGTTTTTGTTTTAATCTAAAAGAAGCAGTTATGCATGGAGATCTATAACGAAAGAACTGCGAATAAATCTGGTAGACAGAATACTTAGAATACTATGTAGATAAAGATCACTGCAAATGTAGTTAAAAACAAATGAAATTTCACTTAAATTCAACTAATACTGTCATTTGTTTTTTTACTGTTCAAAAAATGAACCACAAATGTAACAAACATGAACCACATAAAAAAAAAACACAACACTTATATGTTTTATTTTTTTTAAATAAAAAAAAACTACTGTATAAAATGAATGTAAAATCATAATACAGTAATTTGATGTGGTTTGTTTTTTTAAATGAACTACATATGTAGTCAAAAATTAAATTTCCTCTGCAAATGACTATTTTTTCACTTAAAAATATAGATTACTGTATGACAACTCAAACAACTACAAATATTTACAGCAGAAGTTCCCTGAGTGTATATCTGATCGAATTTTCGAGTTGATTTAAAACAAGGAGGTCTCACGCATTATTAAAACTGCTGCTTTAAAAAAATTTTCTAAAAGTTTTGTAAATTTTGATATATTAAGTTAAGTGTATTTATAGTTATGAAACACTAATTGATTTTGTTATTCCTTTTTAAATAGTAAAATAAAAACTAAATTAATTGTTTTTTTTTTGTTAAATATTATTAATTTTCCATTAGTTTATTTATGCCGGTTGAACTCTTCTACTTTAACTCACGAAATTTAGTGAAATGAATGTGAAATTATAGTTTTGCAACGCAGTGTATTATACAAAAGCGGATTATTTTTCTGCTTGCGTTCATTGTTACAATAACGGAAAAACCATTATTCAATCAGTAAATTTTTTGTCAAAAAGTACATGCAAGCGAGCAATTTTTTGTATACCTAAATGTTTCCTTACATGTCTTTACTGAAATCAGCATATCACTTTTATTACGCTGATTTAAAATTTTTATATATTTTTTGAGAAAAGTGCATTAAAAAAAGTTAAAAATAGTTTTTCTCAAAATCAATATATGTCAACCCTGGAATTACAATTTTTAGAATTCTTAAATCCATGTTTATAGCCAAGACCTTAAACTATTACAAGTTTTGACTGCGTTGTTATATCGCCTTCCAATTAGAAGTTATAGATTCTTAAAAATATATGTGTCTTTAAAGATAAGTTGGAAAAAATTGGTTAATTGGAATTTACTTTTTGATTTGGTATATTTATTTACCCAGTGAATTTTAAACACCGTTTTAACAGTTTTCGGCAAAAAAAATTCTATTAATGTAATAATGCACACAACGGCAAACAAGTGATTTAATAAACCTCAAAGGACCTATCCCGTGGCAGGTCATTCGAGGTCATATCACTACACCTCAACTCTATTTTATTTTTGTTGTGCTGTTGTTTTAGCTTTTAGATTTTTTTCTTTTAATTCTTTGTAGTATTCGTTTTATTTTTCCCAACTAACATAAAAACACACCCAAACTTTTCATATAACTTTGCTGTTAGCCAGCCAATAGCAACATTAGCTAAGACGGTAGATTTATTGTCTTGTAAGCAGAAAGTTTTGTGATCAGATCTTGCTAGTTTTTCCAATTATAGAAGGTTAAGGCATAATTCGAAAAACCACTTAAATGTTAAACCGGTTATTCGGGTCGCTTAATCGACAAAGTTGGCGATTAATCGATTAATCGTTTAAAATGTGTTTTTTTTTATCAATAAAAACATAAATAATTGTTTTATTTTTGTTACATCCCAGCAAAACTGTGGAAATGGGTGCGATAAAGTAATGCATTACCTTGTATTGTGTACTCCTTACCTGTATCATTATTTTCCAACAAGAAGTAATGAGTTACCGATAATTGAACACTCATGGATTACCTTGTAATGATACCTTATTACATTTAACATTACTTCAGAACATAAAATAATGACTTACCGATCATCAATTACATAATGCATGAATTATAAACGTAAAGTAATTATTAATATATATTTTTGAAAATCTATTTATAGACACATTACTTTGTGATTTTGTATAAGCATGAGAGTAAGATATATATTATTGATATCACGAACGAAAACACGTAGCACAACAACTCATTTACATTTTAAGCAATAAAATATTATATGTATCGATAGCTCAGTTGGTAGAGTTCTCGCCTAACTAATTGTTAAATACCAGAGACCCCAGGTTCGAATCCCAGCATGACTAAGTTATTTATTTAATAAAAAAAAAAAATTTTTTGTATTTAATTAAGCAAAAAATATCTGTAAAAAAAATTTTTATGCATTTTTATTTTTATGAAAATCTATTTATAGACACACTACTTTTTCCCACCATGTAACCATATAAGTAACCAGTTACTTTACCCCCTACAAGGTAATACGTCCACCCATTACTTTTAGTCTCAGCGCCTGTAAAATTCATCAGTGAAGTAACGTGTAAAGTAATGCATGAATCCCTATGGCGATACATTACTTTACCCATGATTTGGTAATGTGTGGTTTTGCTGGGATGTCAAGTATAGTTGACTGCATTTTTTGACATTTGGCATCAAATGCCACTTATCCAATTCTTTTGTAAAAATTTATCTTTTTCGGAAAAAGCTTAAGTCATCTGTTATTTTAAGCAATTTTTAGAATTATCATTGTTGTTGCTTCTTTTTCTTGCCATTTTGCCTGTAATTTTGAACTTATTTTTTTGCCATTTTTATCGGATATGTTCAGCGAATGTAAATCCGCTCTAGCGTAAAACCCTACACTAGAGCGGGGTTTTCCACTAGGGCGCCAACTGACACCCTCCTATTTCAGCGGAATGTTAAGGTGACCAGTCGATTTCTTAACAAAAAATTTCACCAAGGACCGACCGGTCCCTGCCACATTGGGACATATCATGTGTGTCAGCTGGAAGTGGTCCCTTTGCTCGTAGGGTAGTGACACTTTCTATGTAGTAAATGTTTGTGTTGTTGTCTTTCGTGTAATTGTATTAGTCATATTGTAAATGTGTTACGTTTATTGTATTAAATGTGAACTCTTGCTACAAGGTATTATGTATGATAGTGTTAGTATATGTGTACCCTTGCAAGGCCTTGTATGTGTAAACTGTGTGTAAGTGTGCGTAGTATGTTGTTATCTTTTTTGGACTATTTTGTTTTTGTTTTCTGTTGGTTTATTAAATATTTCATAAATTGCAACAGTCAGCAAATTAATTTTTCATTTTAACTGTTAATTAACATTTTTGTGGCTCCACAGAGAATTTTGCACATAAATTTTTTTGTTCTTTTACCTAACCGAAGAGTATGAATATTGTACAAGTTCTACCGTAGCTACGAACAGATACTATGAATATATTAATGAAACAAACAACAAACATTTTTACATAACATGACCTGGCTTCTGTGTGAGTCCTGGCAAAATTTTAAATCGCAGTAACCATGGTAATCATGATGACGATGGTGATGATGGCAATAATGATGTTGTCGTTTGTTTGTCGTTGCTGTTGTTGCTGATGATGACAACATTATTATCCATTCAACCAACCAACCCACCAACATTGGCCAAACAAGCAAACATAATGAGTTTTTTAAAAAAAAGGTACGTTTATGTTTATTTGAAGGCAAAAAGAAACAAAAAGACAATAATCCTTTTGCCCACACATTTTTGTCCTGAATTGTGGTTTAAGGTATTGAGTTATTATATAGAAAACATATGTTCTTTTTCAGGTGACTGATAATGATATTGACTGGAAACGAAATATATGTACCTTCTTTTCCAAATTAGTGGCCAAAGTTTTGAGATTTAGCTTAACACATTAAGGACACGTTATTGATCCGCTATACAATTTGAACCAAACTTTACAGAGAAATAAATTATAGCTTTGTTTGTTTTGTTGCCTTAAAGAGGAATTTATTCGAAAATATTAACAATCATTGTAGTATTTTTATAAAAATTATCTTTTTTAAGTGAAACCGGAATAAATTTTGGAAAATTTTAGACTTTGTGTATTTGAAAAGTTCATGGCTTAAACGGTCAGATTTTCAAAAAATCTATGATCAATTGTTACCAGAGAAATACATTTTCGTATCCCTACAACATAACAATAAAAAGTAAAAAACTTTAGGCTTTCACACCCTGTACTAAAACCGGGTGACCCAATCACAATATAACAAAAGATTAACACCTCTATTACAATTTCCAATTTGATTCGCACCGATCGGATCAGTAGTTAAGAAGTTTTATATATGTTAAAATTATTTTTTTCAAATACCCCACTGTGCGGTAGTACTCTTTGTCTGTTGAGAGCACATCAACGAAACAAACTGTGCATATTTACAACATATGCGAAACATTGTTTTCAAATTTTTTTTACAAGTAAAACTTCAAGCAAAACAAATTCTTATTTTACTACTTTATAAGTTAAAATTTAATTAACAACAATGATATGAGGCGAACATAAAAAAGCTTTTGAAAACACCGAGCTTTTATCTTCATTAATAGAAAACAGCTGGCATGCAACTGATACGATTACGAGTCGCATCCATTTTCTGTCAAACTTTTGGTTAAATATAAGAATTACGTGGACTAGCAGAAACGTGAACAACCAGTAACATGAACGTCCCAGAAACATGAACACTTTTTTTTTACATTGACTATTTCAAAACGTGAACAAAGTTCAATAGCTCAAAAACGTGAACACTTTTTTTTAACAAGAAATGTTTCTTTTTCTTCAATATTTTAGTAATTTGGGGAATCCCCGAATAATAATTTCACCACGTTCTTAACCACCTTTTCTAACGTGAACAGAAAAACTCTTTTCCTGTATCTCCGAATTTAAGAATTTTTTATAACAAACTTGTTTTAAAACGTATAGAATAAAATTTAAATAGAATTAGCAGTTATTTTTATAGTAAATGTATTAGAAATTAAGAACTGTTAAATGTCAAAAACGTAATAGAATCAATAATTTGGGTATGCAAAAATTGTGTTAGATTCTGAATTTGGTCTATTTAAAAAAGTCCCAGAATCAGAAAGTTTTCTAATAGGAAAATTTTCTTAAAATGGTAATATTTTTCTATAAGCAAGTGTCTGAATATATAAAAACTTTGTCTAAGAATGCATGTTTGAATTTAAGAATTTTTCAGGAGATAAATATTCAAAATCTTTTCATATTTTATTTTTTTTGTTAAAAAATCTTTATATTGATTATTACAATGTTTGGTTCTAAAGTACTTGGAACAGAATTTATTTTAAGTGGATAAATTCTGTAGTAAAATAGTTAAAAAAATTCCAATCACAAACGTGAACAAAATCATAAACTCGAACACCCCTTGCAAAAATTAGTTCACTTTTTTGAGAGTTCAGTGTAGTCGGCAGTTAACTCTAGGTGGAGCAATAGAGACATCTGATGAATAGATTGGTATCTAGGAAAATGCATTACTGTTCCCATAGCACTTAACCCCACCGAAGTAAAGTAATGAATCAGGGCTATGAAATAAAAAAGCTTCAATAAATTCGCCAACTCTACATCAGGTGGCGCGCAACAACTGTTCTAAGACTTATCATCTCGCGCAATTGCAGTATTGTTATGTTTGAAGCCCTTCATCTTTGACCACCTTTCATCTCTCTACTATTCCGTTTCCAAAGAAAGCAACACACTAATTAATAGGAAGAATTTCCTGAGTGTTGCTTCTCTTTTTTCAAAAAAAAAAAAAAAAAATATGATCTTAAACCGAACTTAATTTGTGTAACAATCTTTAGATCAACTAAAATAAAAAATTAAAATTTTTAAAACTTTCTTAAAAATTTATAAAACTGCTTCATCTAATTTATGAAATATTTAATAACATAGCATTTCATAAAAAGTTATGAAACTTCTTCATCATATTTATAAAACATTTCATAAATATGCCCCTTTATGAAACAGCTTCATCATATTTATTAAGTGTTATCTTAGACAAAAATCAATTAAAGTTTTCATCATATTTATGAAGTTTTTCATAAATGTGATGAAGGTTTTTCCCTGAGTGCATGATTCCTAACAAAAAAGTATCAAAAACGGCTGATTCCCATTTCATCTCCCTAATCTGTGTAAATGAGACCGGTTGTTTTCTGATTATTTTTTTCTATCTCATATTCAAATTTCATTAACAGCTGAGAGTTTAGCTTGAAATACTCTTGTTGTTAGTAGACCATGGCGTATAAGTATTATTGCTGTATTTAGTTAATATTACGCATACGTATAAATGCCACAATAAGAACTGTGGAGCTGAATTTGGTCTTTACTGAACTTTATGGGGCCTTCTTCTTCAAAAAAAGTAGATGGTCCCCTCCAGAATTAAAAAAAATAAATTTTTATTCTATATTCGGTTAGAGGGTCCGAGGCCCACCATGGCCCAAAATCCGGTACGAGTAGTAACATATTAGTAACATGAAAGGAAATTTCCTCAGGATTTCAAAAATTATATTATTTTTAGGATCCATGATACGTAGCGCCCTCTACACCCGCTTAAACCACCGGGGTGTATATTATACAGGGAAACGCATCCTAAAAAAAATCGAACTACCGGACAGCTTGTTACACAGAAAAGCGTTCCTCAGCGAAGCCGCTAAACTGCCTATCACATAGGAAAAAACCCTTAAGTCTGGCCTAAGGCCGGCTACACGGATAGCTTCTTACACAGAAAAAATTTCAACTAAGCCGGGGTTTCGACATTCTAGAAGATAAAACCCCTAAAATATACTTAAAACCGCTCTAAATAATAAGTTAAAAAGTGAGAAAAGGAACTAAAAAATAATCTATTTATCCAATTATTGATATTTCCAATCAACTTTACAAATAAAATTCGGTTAGTAATTGTGTACGGTAGAAGCAACCATTTATTTTGTGATAATACAAGCGAATTGGTACCATCTATCAAATTTTTTTAAAAAATTGTCGATACGGTATTCGCAATCAAATATGCCACCAAATTAGAGTTTCAGTAGTACCAACCGAATTTCGGATTACATGGTTTATAGAAGCAACTAATAATTGGTATTGGTAAATGAATTTGACACAATGGTTGTTTTCCTAACAAAAAATTTAAATTCGAATTTAGCACTCAACATTTATAAGTGTTTGTGGTGTACTGAGTAGGGAGCTTGACTTGTACTCCGAACTTCCGAGTTCAAACATCGGAAGAGACAAAAGCAAAAAGTTTTTTTTATTTAAAATAAAATATTCAGATGTTTATATAGAAAATAAGGCAATGAAAATTAAAAGTGATTGTGGTCCAATCAGTAGGAAATATGACTATTAATCTGAAGGCCACGGTTCACTACCAGAAAAATTAAAAAAGTTTTTTAATTTCAATAAAATTTTGTAGAACGTAATAATATTTATTTGGAATGTGATATTGGGTTAGGCAACTGAATATTAGCTTTCACAACTAAAAATATAATTTAATATGCGGTAGTTGTCGTAACCGCCAGAATTCGATTGGCAACAAATTCGGTGGCCACAACTGAGACTGTTTTCTGGGTGTTCCTTTCATTTGAGTACCCACACTTATAGGTTTTTAAGCATACCGGAGCCAAGAAGATAGAAAAAAATTTTATTTTAATTCCAGAGGGGGTCATATAAAGGGTCCGCCAAATAACTTTTTTTTTTTGAAAATGGTATAAAAAAAAAACTACTGAATATTTTCTCAAATTTCTTTTTTTATTTGAAAGTACAATCCTTCCCAATGGAAAATAATTTCATTCAAATGGCTGACTCATCTGGCCATGCAGTAGCCTACTCGATCGGTCCAATTTTTAAGCACATTATCGATTGTGTGCAGCTGTATTTCCTCCTCTTCAATTTTTGTGAACAGAAATTCGTTCAACATGGCCCGTTAACGATCGCCATTGACTGTAACGGCCACTCCTTGCTCATTTTCGAAGAAAAATGGCCCAATTATGCCTCTGGACCAAAATCCGCACCAAACAGTGACTCGTTTTGGGTGTATCGGCACACATTCTGCAACATTACCACGATTTTCAAAGTAATGTCGCAATATTTCTTAGAGTTGGTCAAGCGTATACACAACCATATTCGTTCAGTCAAATCAGACATGAGCTAAGTGTTACCATTCACGAAATAAGCACTAGTTGAAAAAAAAACGTTAGATGGCGGACCCTTTATATTTATTTTTTAGTGAATTTGCTCTATTTCAAAACTAACAGAAAAATAAATTATTACGTAAAAAATTAACATTGTTTGTGTAGTAAAATCTTTAAGAAATTATTCTTAGATTTTAAAAAACTCTAAATTTAAAAATCTTCCTTGAGCCAATATAGGGTTTCCCATTGAGTAAAAAAAAGACTGGCCAGTGAACTTCTTTAAGCTTAAAGGTCAAAAATATCTAATAAAAGAAAAAACCTAACCAACAGTCTAACACTTTATCCTCCCTTATAACAAATTATTGTCCAATATAAAAAGGCTAGTGGGAATGTGGGTTGGTTTGTATGTGTGTGTGTGTTGCGAAGGGGGGGGGGGGGGGGGGGGGGGTGATGGTATAACCGTAATAAAAGTTACTATCAACATCGTAAAGACATTTTCATTTTTATTTCTGCTTATGGATTGTTTTCATTATTATGCTACTCCTAAAAACTACACTAACTATGTATGATTGGGACATGTGTATGATGCTGATGTTGCTGCTTCTATTGCTTTGGCTGGTAATGATGATGCTGACAATGGCACTGCTGCAAAAAAAAAAAAAAAAAAAATAGAAAAGAATAAAATGAAGCCAACCATATAGCATGAATGGCTTCATACTTTACTGGTAGTACCTCTCTATTTTAATTTTGTTAAGGCACAAACACAAAAAAGCACACATGGACTAAGAAATATCTGACCCTTCTTTAGTGTGATGTGATGACTTTACGTTTCCTTAGCGTAAAGTATGAACGGTCATTTAGGAACAAAATTATTTTATTTTTTTTTCTTCTACGTCTGCTTCAAAGGGGGAGGTTTAGGCGTAAAACTGAAGAAACTACAAGAAATAAAACAAAAATTCTATCATAAGATAAATAAAAAAAAAAACTTTGTATCGATTACTACACGTTTGCAATTTTTGTTTATTATGAAGTTGTTAGTTAGAAACTCTTATTGGCTGTATTAGTTAAGGCTGCCGTTGCTGTTAGCCAAGCTCCAAAAATATATACTTTTCTTTAATATTTCCTTGGAGATTTGATATTGTTTTTTTTTTATTTTTAGGATTTATGTTATTTTTTCAAGGAAAATGATTATTGAATAAAAATTGCATACTAACGTATAAAATTTCACCGGTAGCTATAAAAGAGTTATTGTAGCATTAAAGAAGAATATTTAATCTGAAAATCATTTATATATGAACATACTTTAGTTTTAAATCATCGTAATTTGGTAACGAAATGCTGAAAGTAAAAGTATAATGATTCGTATTTCAGTTTAAAGTTATTTAAAAGACTGTTTCGAGCAAAGACAAATGAATTATTTAAACATTTTATATATGTCTCCACCGATAAAAGTAAGGGAATGTACCCAATTGTGGCCAGTTCATTAAAGTGGAGCTGCCGTTTTTGTTTTCATGTAAAAACTGTCCTCTGTCCTCTGTCTTCAATTTTAATTTTAGCTATCTGTATTTTAAAAAAGTTTTGACTTGTATGCACACGTTTTTCATGGTTTTACTATGGCATTTCGAAAAAAACTCAATATAGGGTAGAATGGGGAGGTTTCGTTACTGAGGCACATGTGCCACCTCCGAATTTTGCTGTATTTCAAAGAGTTATTAAAATGTTCCAATCTATAAATTTGTGCAGTTATTGTTCATTCCGCTCTATTATCAATCCCGCAGTCCCGGGAATTTTGTGCTGGAATTGCCGTGATTTTTTTTTTGCATTAAATCATAGAATTTGTAGCAGTTCTTCAAAATTTTGGGTGTTTAATTTGAAATTAAAATTATTGCAAATAAAAAAAATATTTAAAATTAAAGAAAACTGGTACAAATTTTTTGTAAAAACAATTATTTTGAATCTAAAAACTATTACGAGGGCGGATCAATAAGTCCGTGACTTTTTAAATAAAACACATTTTTTATGCACCAAAAAAAAATATATATATATTTTTCAACATAATCTCATTTTAGCTCAATACACTTAGTCTAACGTTTATCCAATTTTTGTATGCCTTCCGAAAAATAGGATTTTTCGAGGTCCATATGGGGTCGTTTTTTTTAAATCCTCGTTAAATTGGTCCAATAAGTTGGCATAATATTCGCCGGTTATTGTTTTTCCCTTTTGAAGGTAATCGATGTGGATTATCCCGCGTTGCCATCACGTTTATGGTCAATTGAAGCAAACGCGGCACCCATCTTGCAGACAGCTTTCTTAAACCCAACTGATCATTTAAAATCGAAACCACACTGCCATATGAAATGCCTATGGCATCAACAATCTCACGCACTTTTACTCTTCTATCGGCCAACACCATATTGTGGATTTTTTTTAGACATTTTCGGGTGTATTGAGCTCAATTGGCCGTCCAGAACGTTCAGCGTCATTTGTACTTGTGCGACCACAACGAAAGTCAGTAAACCACTTTTTTACCATTGAAATCGATAGTGCGGAGTCCGCATATTATTTATAAAGCTTTTCCTTGGTTTGATTGACGGTTTTTTTTTCGCAAAAATTCACTTTTTTCCATTTTAAAAAAAATCCACGAGGTTGTATGTTTTGAACAGCTGTTAAACGCAACGTAAATGACGGAACTTGCTAAAAATTTGATAGTAGTATATTAACAGGATGTACTTAATGGGAGCAGTGTTGCATTTCATATATCTATGATTTTTTGATTGGTATACTGAAATGGTTTTACTTTAATTAAGCCAAACTCTTCGATCGGCCAACACCATATCGTGGATTTTCTCGACATTTTCGGGTGTATTGACCTCAATTGGCCGTTCAGAACGTTCAGCGTCATTTGTACTTGTGCGACCACAACGAAAGTCAGTAAACCACTTTTTTACCATTGAAATCGATTGTGCGGAGTCCGCATAGTATTTATAAAGCTTTTCCTTGGTTTGATTGACGGTTTTTTTTTTCGCAAAAATTCACTTTTTTCCATTTTTAAAAAAGTCCACGAGGTTGTATTTTTTGAACAGCTGTTAAACGCAACGTAAATGACGGAACTTGCTAAAAATTTGATAGTAGTATATTAACAGGATGTACTTAATGGGAGCAGTGTTGCATTTCATATATCTATGATTTTTTGATTGGTATACTGAAATGGTTTTACTTTAATTAAGCCAAACTTTAACAATTTGAATTAAAGAAAAACTAATAAAAATAAGAAATCCATTCACTACAATTTTTTGTGGTTGTTTTGATAAAAAGAAGCAGACGAATTCGCCTAAAAATGTATGTGCAAAACACTCTCCTTTGAAATTTTTTAAATTGAAAATTTCTAGACGAATTTTTTTTTTCTCTGTCTAGAATTAGTGTACGTGAAAATATAAATTTTTAGATTTCTTAGTTTTATTTCATATTTTGAATTGAAAATGGAAATTTTTGAATTATCATTAATCTTTTTTGTATGTATTATATACAAATTATAAATTGTTAACTTAAAATCGTTTAAAACTTGTACCAATAAATTAAAATATTAAAAATGAAAACTTCAAACTTGTTTGAAAATCAAAATGAAAAAATAAAGAAAAAGGTCCTGATTTGCTGTTTCATCTTCTAGATGAAACAAAACGGCTTTTTAAATACTATATGAAAATATGGATTATTAAATATTGTCGTAATTTAAAAGAATTCCAAAAAATTTCTTCCAGTATTCCAAAAATGTTCTTTCAGTATTTCAAATTTTAGCTTTAAAAATAAAGTATGTGGCTGCCCAGCAAAAAAGAAACTGGATTTGGTAAGCAGCAACTACATTTGTATGCTTCCAAAGTAGCGCTTCACCGCCTTCTTTGTACACTCAAAAAAATAAGTTAGTACAAAAGTTAGTAAAACGTCTTGTAAATCAGGTATACTATTTTTTAGCAAATTTTTTTGCTAAAATCGTGTTTTCAGCTAAAATTTTTGTTATACTTATTCAGCACTTAACTGTTTTATACTAATGCTTTACTAATATACTAATGTTTTACTAATTAATTTTGGTAAAAAAAATTGTGCTGATAAGCACATTAATAGTGTGGTAGATTTGTATGGTTCCTTTTTCTTATTGCTAAAAAAAGGGTTGTTTTTTTCGTTTCGTTTGTTTTTGCTTATTTTTTCGTTTCATTTCTATAATTATCTTCGGCAGTCGCGTCCTTTAAAAAATAGAATCATTTAGACAACCATTGATGTAAGAAGTTGAAAGACAATTTTTGTTATGTTACATATATTTATTTCTATAAATTTTCAGATATTAAATTAATTCATGTCGTCAATGTGGGAAAATGAAAATTTTTATATTTCGTAATTATTGTAAATTATTTTTAAAAGAATCACAAAAATATGTTTTATGATTTTCAGCAAATATATTAACTAAATTACAATTTTTTTTACAATTTTTTTGCGTTTTTTTCAGTCTACTAAAATTCAGCAAAAAATTTATTAATTTTTACCAAGGCTTTTTTATTTCTAATCTACTAAGTGTTAGCAAAAGCTCGCTGATTTTCAGCAAAAGATTTTGCTGACATTTTTGCTAGCACCCTTCTGACTAAAATTATGCTGACTCAGCAAAATTTTTTGCTGACTTTACAAACTTTTTTTTTTGAGTGTAGCAGTGAAAAATGTTTACAATGAAGCAATAAAGAATGCATTCCATGAGGCATTAACGTTGTCAATACACAAAAAAGCATTTTTTATTGCCTACTAAGGCATGAGATTATTGCTGCTTAGAGCACATGAAGGAAGCGCTTTTCACCTGCTTAAAAGAGGCATACCAAGTGTAACATCGCGATCAAATATCATGCCTTGTGGAGTTGTTTCGGAAGCTCTCGGTAATTAAATAATGCCTTCCGGAATTGCTTCTGGGTAAGCACTTTTTTTGCTGGGAAATATTTTTCTTCATCCATAAAAAAATTTAGTCACAAAAATTTTGTGTAAATTTAAAATCAAAACAGCAGAAGTGGTTTATAGCGATTATTTTAATTTTTTTTTTCTTATCATAAATCATTTGATTTTATAATGTCTATGTCCCTGTCCAATACAAACATTTTATATTGCTTAACTACAAATTACAATTATTAAGATTTACAAATGTAAAAAAAAAAAAAAAATAACAAATTAACTTTATGATTTTAACTTGCCCTCATAGAATAAGATGAAAAAAGAAGGAGATGGTTATTGAAGTTGTCACATAAATGTTCTAAAAAAAAGTTTTTTACATTAATTTTAACTTTTTCACACTGTCAACATGATTTTCTAGTTAAGTTTTTTATCTTTGTTTCCTTGTTTTCGTTTAATTTTCTTTTACTAGTGTCTTTTAATCTCTTAAATAAAGTGCGAACAAAATGAAGCTAGCAAGTCTATTTCCATTTCCTTTATTTTCTGCATTTAATGTTTTTTTTTGTGTTAAACGTTTTTGTGGATTATAACAGAGTGATTTTGCTTTTAAAAGGAAAACCAGAACAGGCTAAAGTTAAAGGACGAATAAAATTAAAATAGGGGAAATATAGAACAAAATACATAAAATTGTTGCTAACATTGCGAAAGATTTTTATCAAAGGACTTAAAATGAAAAATAAAAAAAAAAAACCTAGAAAAAACCACATCAATATCAAAGTCATCACTACATAATATAAAGAATGCTTACAAAAAAAATTTTACATTTTGTACTTAGCATAACTTTGTGAAATTGAAAAGCCACCAACAATATTTTTACATCAAATTAAGCACAAAACTTTATAGATTTAAAAAAATCAAAAAATTTTTGAATACGCTGCGGGACTTAGCGAATTTTAGCTTTTTCGTCATAAGCGACCACTATTTCTTTTGAACACTATACAGCATTTCCATTTTATATGGATGGCCTCCGAGAAATTCTGAAGATCATGTTCGGCAGTGAACGTTTATTTACAGAACGATTTTTTTATGGTTTTTATTTTGTAACCTGTGGCAACGCTGGTGCTTTGAAATATTGGGAGTTGTGGTGTAATGGTTAGCGCGTTGGACTGTTACGCAGATGGTCCCGGGTTCGATTCCCGGTGACGACAACATCAATTTAGAAAAATAATATGTATGAGTTTCTATCACTTATATGTATCGCTGCGCCCACCTTCGGTGTTCCCATAGCACTTAAACCCACCGATGTAAAATAATGGATCAGGGCTATGAAACAAAAAGCTTCAATAAATTCGCAAACTCTACATCAGGTGGCGAGCAACAACTGTTTTAAGACTTATCTACCGCAATTACAGTGTTGCCATGTTTAAAGCCTTTCATTTTTCACTACCTTTCATCTCTCCACTATCCCCTTTCAAAAGAAAGGAACACATTAATTAATAAAAAGAATTTCCTGAGTGTTGCTTCTCTTTAAAAAAAAAACTTAGGGGTTGGAAAATCATTTCAAAGAGTGTGTTGTGTGAAAGATATTGAAAAAATTATTTTAGCATAACAGTAGTGAAAACTTTGTGGTGCAAAAATTTTATAAAAAAATTTAAAAATTGTTTACATATTAAAAATAAAATTATTTTAAAAAAAAACTTTTAAAACATGTTCTAAACACCCAGAAAATTTCAGAATGGAGTCTCCATTTCTTCTTGAGATGTCTGAAAAAATGTGTCGTAGGGGCAATTCCAGATCAAATCGCAAAGCATTCGGATTTGTCACCTCCGATTTTAATAGAAATCTCCACAAATATTGTAAATGGGTAGTGTTTATCACATCATTAACGTTTCTACCCCAAACAGTTTCGGTTTTCGATATATGTCGTCATAAATATTGGCAAATACGTCAAAATTTCAAAAAAGTGTTCATACAAAGTCGCCCATAACTTCTAAGCTATACAACCTACAATTTTCCTGTTGGTACCATTTTAAAGGTGAGATTTGAACTCTAAAGTTCGAAGTAGAATGCAAACTCTCTACCCACTACACCACAAACACTTATAAATGTTGAGTGCTAAATTCGAATTTAAATTTTTTGTTGGGAAAACAAACATTATCTCAATTTCGTTTACCAATACCAATAATTAGTTGCACCAATGCAATCCCCAATTCGGTTGGTACTTTTGAACCTCTAATTTAATGGAATATTTGATTGCGAATACCGTATTTGCAGTAACCACTTTTGAGTATAGACAATTTTTTTAAAAAATTGATAGATGGTACCAATTCTTGTGTATTATCACAAAATTACACAATTACTAACCGAATTTTATTTGAAAAATTTATTGGATATACCAATATTTGGATAAATGGATTGTTTTCTAGTTCATTTTCCCTCTTTTAAAATTTATATTTTTTTATTAATCGGTTATTGGTAGTTCCAAATAAAACAACGTCCTATTAAATAAATTTTAATGGTTTCGACCGAATTCCAGCTAATCCTTTTTCTGCTGTTGCGATGAAAAGAAAATGTAAAACTTTTTTCGTTAGCATTCTTTAGTTAGGAGCGTATTTGTTTGCTGTTTTGTGTTTTTCGTTGCGGAATATGTAGGATTGTATTACATGCTGATATGGAGTAATATAACGCCAGAGCTTGTTGAAGCTTAATGGTAGTTATTTCATCCGCAGGGCGGTCGTTTTGGATAACAATGCAATATAGCCATTGGGAACTTTCAACAGAATTTGTAAAAGTGTAAGCCTTACAATATTATTACAGTTTTCTTCTTCTCTACATTCTCTGTAATTTTGTTTCATGAATGGTAACGCTATTTCCTTTTATTTCGGTAACCATATTTCGGGGGTAACGATATTTCAGTTATTTCGGTAACGGGGGGTTTTTTTTGGCGATAATGGTATTTTTTTTTATTTCGGTAACGGTATTCTAGATATTTCGGTAACGTTATTGTAAGGATAACGGGTTTTCAGTTATTTTGGTAATGGTATTTTATGGGTAACGTTGTTTTAGTTATTCAAGTTATGTCAGTGCACACTGATATTTGTAGCCGCATTATGTCCGAATTTCAGCGACTAGCTAATTTAAAATGAATATTTGGAAAAATATATATGTATGTGTATTTACAGCTACTATTTTTTTGATCCTGTCAGATTATTTCGGTAACGGTATTTTAAGGATACGGCTATTTCAATTATTTCGGTAAAGTTTTTTTTTAGCGATAACGGTATTTTAGTTATTTCGGTAACGGTATTGTAAGTGCATTGGTATTTTAGTTATATCGGTAACGGTATTGCAATTATTTCGGTAACGGTATTTTAAGGATAACGATAGTCAGTTGAAAGGGCTTTGAATCGATAACGATATTTTAGCGGTGTTGTCTGCCAGCCCTGTTTTGGTTGAATTGACTTGAGTTGGTTAGAAGCAGATTTTTTATTTGCTAACAAAAAAGGAAAGGCAAAAAAAACGGAATTGTGATTTCAGTTTAATAACTATGAATGAAATGAAAATGATTTCCTTAAGCGTTAAACTTTCACAAAAACTGCGTACACTTTCTGTGTACATATTTTAAAAAAAAAAATTTGATTGCTGTTATTCCAATTTATCTGCTGGATGGGTAAGTTTATCATTATCATGGTGGTCATTGTTGAATTTGTGTTTTTTTTCATTTCCACTTTTATAACTGTAATTTTTCAAGATTAGACACGTTTGCAAACAAAAAAAAAATAAAAAATGAAAATGCATACAATTTAAATCAGTATTAATGTAAATATTATAAGTAGCTGCATTTATTTAAAATTTAATTTTTATTTTAGATGCATAATCACAATTGACAATGATGGAATTAAAATATATATTTTCTTCATTATTAATTCTAAGCGAAATTCGAATTCAAAGAATATGGAACAAAATGGCATCGATGTGTTAATGCTTATTTTAGAATATTTTGTTTTTAAGTGCATATTTTGATTTTAATTGCATATTTTAAGATTTTCATTGCATATTTTGCATATTTTTGGCATATTTTTTATTTTAACATTTACTTGGTAAAACTTTTAATCGAGTAATAAATATGAGTTTTAAAAATTTCTAAAATATAAGTACACATTTTCTTGGCTTTTAGTGCATATTTCCATTTACACTGATAGAAATTTGTGCGTAGTATTAATGAATTCCTTCATTAATCCAATGAATTTTTTCATAAAAAAGTCCCCAAAGAAACGTTTCATTGAGTCAATGAAAGGAGTTTCATTAAATCAATTTTAATGAATGATTTCATTGACCCAATGAAAATTTCATAAAGTATATGAAATTTTTTTCATTAATCCTAGCCTAATCGTTATGAAAGTTTCATGTGTTAAATGAACAAAATTCATAGTTTGTATGAAATATTTTCGTTGATATTTAATAATTTGCATTTTTTATGATTATTTTAGCATAGCATTAATTTGGTGGTTATTCTGAAATTATTGTTCGTTGATATTATTTATAAGGTCTAGTCTTTATAGGATCTATAAAATACTTTTATAAAAAAAGTTCGAAAAGTTCGAATGTAAACAGCACAGGCTGTTCTGCAAAAGCGATGTCAGATTTTTATTAAACTCAGCCTGATTCAGCAAATTTTCGTTACTTGGAATAGGATGACATGTAAAAAAGAAATCTAACAAAAAAGGTTTTCCCGGGGCCACCCACCAATGTAGCACAGTGGGGAAAATTCTATTGTTTCTCAACAAATTTGCTAAAGCTCAGAATTTTTGACGATTTCGAAAAAGCTAAAATTTGAAAAGTAGCTGATTAGATTTCAGATCAAAAACAACAAATTTTGAAAATAAAATTTTTTTATCCATAAAAAAGAAATATTTTGATTATTGTACTTTTTTAAAATTATGTATATTAAGAATTTTAATGATTGAAAAATCGTTTAAATATAATTAACACGCATTAAAATATTAAAAGCTGAACTAAAAAAACCAATATTAATTTATTTCTGTTTTTCTTTACATTCAATCTTTCTTTACATTTTTTTATAATTTGTATTAAAAGATGACATATTTTCTTATATGTCGGCACAAAATATGCAATTTTTTTATCGGTCTGGCTTGGAATTCTATAGAACAATCGACGATTACAGTCCACTGTGGGCGTTGTGGTGTAAAGGTTAGCGCGTTGGACTTTTACACAGAAGGTCCCGGGTTCGATCCCCGGTGCCGGCAACATCAAAATAATATGTATGAGTTTTTTCTATCCCTCATACGTATCGCAATGTCCACCTTCGGTGTTCCCATAGCAATTAACCCCACCGAAGTAAAATAATGAATCAGGGCTATGAACCAAAAAGCTTCAATAAGTTCGCCAACTCTCCATCAGGTGGCGAGCAACAACTGTTCTAAGACATCATCTCGCGCAATTACAGTGTTGCCATGTCTGAAGCCCTTCATCTTTCCCCACCTTTCATCTCTATACTATCCCTTTCCAAAGAAAGCAACGCACTAAATATAGGAAGTATTTCCTGAGTGTTGCCTCTCTTTTAAAAAAAAAAAAAAATTACAACCATATTAGATAAAAATGTTAAATATTGTTAACAATGTTGTTAACACCAAAAATTTATTATCGTTTAGCATAACGTTTCTGTATAACATCGTCAAAACGATAACAATTTAGGTCTCGTTTTAAACAAAACTATATCGTTTTTCTTAGAGAATCTGTTCCCTGGAATTTAGTGACCAACTATTCAAATTCGTCAAAAACTGTTAGCTCTAGGCAAACTTAATAAAAAAAAATTATTAAATCAAAGTTTTGGTTAATTCTGTTCAAAAGAAATTTTTCAGTTTTTTTTATTTCAAAATGATAGTACAAAAAAAAATTTTTTTTTTCTTATTACAAGTCAAAATTTTTATTGAAAAAAAATATAAAAAATTTTCATTGATTTAATGATTTTTTTATGAAATTATGAAAAAATCATAAAAAATGTTAATAAAAAAAATACCAATATTAATGAATTTTCATTATGTTAATGAAATTTTTCATTAAACCAATGAATCGATTTTAATGAAATCGTTTCATTAATACTATAAAGGAAAATTCTATCAGTGTAGGTGCATATTTTAACCGCTGTCCTGGTTATACATTTTTTAGAAAGGATAAAACCAATATCCGTCCTATGTTTAACATTACCATGAAAGTGAAAATAATACGACTTTTGTGGTGCTTTGACTTTCACATACCCAATTTTGTTCGCTTTACTTTCCTGCAGACGATACTTGGTGAAAGTAATATGAAAGCACAAACGTTTTTA
The DNA here is from genome assembly GCA_021234595.1 of Delia radicum. Lineage (NCBI taxonomy): Eukaryota > Metazoa > Arthropoda > Insecta > Diptera > Anthomyiidae > Delia > Delia radicum. The sequence goes on along the minus strand of CM037851.1, from coordinate 306,085,537 downwards.
AAAGTCATAAGACTACTAAATCAAACTTTATTATTTTTCTTTTTATTTCCAATTAAATAATAAAACTTGTATGCCAACTTCTATGAAAATAAACAATTTTAATAATAGTCCAATAATTTTAACATTTTTATTCGTAAGTGTAAAAAAACTAGTTTTCTTACTAAATATTTCCATAATTTTTTCAATTAAATCGATTTGTTGAAAATTTTAACAACTGCCAATTAAAACTTAATGGAATAATTATGTGAGCAAGATTATTCAAGTTCAAGATCATTTCGCACACCTAATTCAAAAGTGACTTAACTCAAAATTTTAATTTTTCGGATTTATATGTTTAAACTATGCACAATACACTTGTTTATCTATACAAAAAAAATTCAGTGTATTTTGTTGTTGTTAACTTTGATATTTTAAATTTTGAATCTCGCTCCTAGACGAGGACAAGAAATTCTCATTGAGTTTGTGATTTAACATAACAAATATCTCTAAAAATTCTAATAACAAAGTCCCCTGAAGATTTCCTTGGGCAGGAATGAAATCCGGATAGGGACACGCCTACATCAGATTGCTTTTCACAATTTGTTAAATAAGTTTTGGGACTTTAGCACATTTAATTACTATAAATGCAATTAATGTTTATCCCGATGAAAATAAATTTAAATAACAAATATGCAGGTGCTTGTGCAAATTTAAATGTAACTGACACTAATAGAAAACATATGATTTTCTATTGTCGATTTACTTGAATAAACGTCACTACATTGCTAGGTCTGTCAAAAAAACAGAGTAGTATTTGGAAGATGACAAAGCCAATTGTGACAATTTTTTGTTGTTGTTGTTGTTTTTGTTTTTTCTTTGATATTTTAAATTTTGAATCTCGCTCCTAGACGAGGACAAGAAATTCTCATTGAGTTTGTGATTTAACATAACAAATATCTCTAGAAATTCTAATAACAAAGTCCCCTGAAGATTTCCTTGGGCAGGAATGAAATCCGGATAGGGACACGCCTACATCAGATTACTTTTCACAATTTGTTAAATAAGTTTTGGGACTTTAGCACATTTAATTACTATAAATGCAAGTTATGTCTTTCTTTACGTTTCAATTGGTATAAAGTTGCAAATATTTTTTTTCGATTTCTGAAAAATGAATGAGTCACTTTTGAACTGGTTGTGCAATTTGTTTTTCGTTAAACACAAAACCGTGCAATGTTTATTTATTAATTAAAAAAGTTTTCTATCCGCTAACTTAAATCCGACTTTATCTACTGACAGGTCCTTACATGTTTCATTTCGCGTCACCGAAAATCTTCAGAGAACCAATATAGAGGGGTAGAAGATTTTTACCCAAATTTTGAAGGAAAAAGATCAACGCCTTACCCGTATTGCTTTATTTTTTCGAGGAGAAGGAAAAGAACAAAATTGCAAGAATTGAACTAATTTAACTCAAAAATCAGAGCTGTGACTGAATCATTCATGTTTTAATTAATTCGCGAATCAGTAATGCACTGAATTAGTAAAATTTTGAATTAATTCTTTTCGCCAAAAAACGAATTGAATGAAATTTGAATCGATTCATATGCATTTGGCTGGAATGAATTGCAATTCATTTTAAATCAAATGAATTCGGCAAAATTTTTTCTAATTCATTTGAATTAATTCAAAATCAATTCAATACAAATGAATTGAAAATGAATTGCAATTCATTTATCTAATTCATTTGAATTAATTCATAATCAGTTTAAGTCAAATGAATTGGAAATGAATTGCAATTCATTTCGCCAAACTCATTTGAATTGAAAATGAATTGCAATTCATTTTGCCGAATTCATTTGAATTGGAAATGAATTCCAATTTATTTTTACCAAATTCATTTGAATTAATTCAAATTTCATTCAATTCTTTTTTTATGTGAAAAGAATTATTCAAAATTCAATTCAAATTCGTAATGAATTGAAATCAAAAATGAATGATTCATTCACAGCTCTGTCAAAAATAAAACATTTTTAACTAATAACAAAGCTGTAACAAACAATGTTTATTAGTTAAAAATGTTTCATTTTTGATTTGAATTAGTTCAATTCTTGCAATTTTGTTTTTTTCTTCTAGCGACTTTACATTTCCCTACAGAAAATAGTTGAGCGGCGTTAAATTGCACGATCTTGGTTACCAAAAGTTTCCTTAAATAAATCAATTGTGGCACGAGCTGTGTGACATGTTGTCTTGTTGAAACCACAGCTCCTGCACATCATTGTTGTTTAATTGATGAACGAAAAAGTCAGTAATCATGGCTCTATAGCGGTCACCATTGACGTATAGACTGATTAGGGTCTGCCTCTACGCTACGCTCAACAGCAGCAACGACTTCTTCTGTACGCACTCTACAACGTCTCTGTAGATGCATATCATCATTTAGAGTAAACGTGGTGCGAAAACGTTCCATAGTTAATCGAATTAGTTGCTCTGATGGACGATTATGTTGACCGTAATATGGACGTATTTCAAACAGAACCATGATTTTCAAAATCACAATTTGGAAGCGTTATTCAGGCTTCAGTCTATTCATGTTGAAATGCCAAACCAAAATAAACATAAAACACTTAACAGCTGAAAAAATGGCCACCAGTTAAAAAAGTGGTGCCAACTTAAAGTTCTATACCTGTATAAAAAAACATCTTTTATATCCCTTGGAGACCCACGCTCACAATTTTGAGCTTTGATGGTTTCTTCTAAAACTGCGAATACTTCCAATATTAATCGATTTATTGCTATGAAAATGGTAATTTTATATTTTTAATTAAATTATGTTTTATAAAATATGCATAACTTTAGTAAAAGTGTAATACTTTTTAAATTATTTTACATTAAACTTGAAAAATCAAGAACTTTTTGCATGCAGCTTGGGTCTCAAAGGGATATTAAAAATAAAAATATTACTAAATTTATATGAGACTATGATAATCTGTCACTTTTCCTATTTTCCATTGGTATTTCCAACACGTTTACTTTAAATTTTGTTCACCTGTACTGGTGGTGTCCCTTAACACTTTTTTTTTTCTTTTAAGTTTTATCTGCCTTGGCTTAAGGTATGACACAAAATAACTTAAAATTTTTTTAATCTCAATTTACCACAAAAAGTTAAGTTGAACCAAATACTTTTCATGTTTCTCTATAGCCTTAGCTTAAATCTCAAAAGGATATAAACTTAAAGGATTTCTGTATATTTAAAATAAAAATAAAAAAACAACAAAAACAATTGTTTATGTTGTGTTAAAAAAAAAATATGTTGTTTCATCCTTTTTTCCCAAAGAGATGTTTTGTCCTTCCGCCTCTTTAGCATTTTATTTTTTTATTTTTTTTGAATATGAAAAAAGTCACAAAAGCAATGTCATACGTATTGTGGAAAGCTGCTGCAAAATGTTTGTAATTGTTTGAGCAGTAAAAAAAGAACTATGAAAAACGCAACATGATGTAGCGGATTTATAATTAAAAAATACCATGTTTTTTATCACATTTTTAATTCCTCATATTTTTGTTAAACGACATTATTGCGACAGGGTGTATTTTTTAAATTCCAAACAAAACTGGTACACGTATACAAAAAGATTGCCAAAAGTTTAGTAAAATGGGTCCAACTAAATTGTTTTGTATAAATTATTTTAAGACTTGGAAAAGTTTACCAAGTTTTAACTATTTTCAGCTGAAAACTTGGTAACATTTAGAAAGTTTATGTAGAACTTATGAAAAACATTTAAGGGAGAATTATTTTGTAATATTTTGGTAAATATTATTTTGGGTGCATATAAATTGCATAAAGCTCGCCTTTAAGACCAACAGTAAGTATTTTTTTCGAGATTCTAAGTGAATTTTATTAAAGTCAATTATTAAACAAAATAAGTATAAATTCAGGAAGGTATTTTTATCAATAAGCTTTTCTTTTGGACAGTAAGATTTTTGTTATGATCTAAAAAATATTCATCTTATGACCAGAACAAAATCAAACAAAGAACTTTTGGATCACCGAATGTTTTAGTTGGTCTGAGAAGTTCCAAAAAATCGATTTTTGGATAAATTTGTTTGGTGGATTGGAAGGGTAGGGCGCAGATGTCAATACAGATGTCTTCTCGTGATATGGTACCCACATACTAAGCTTTAAGTTTTTCGCTTTAGTGGTGTGACGAGACCGTTAAGAAGACAATTTTTTCCATTTTACCCCTCCCCGTACACATTTTGATGTCTACTCCTGTCTAGGAACTCACGTTCCAAATTTCAAGTTCCTCGCTTTAGTAGTTTGGCCAGGCCACCAAGTGGGATAATTTTCCCTTTGCTGCCCCTCCCCATACACTTTTCCAAAAATCCAATCTATACTGGTGTCTACTCCTGATTAGAAACCCACATACCAAACTTTAAGTTTCTAGCTTCGGGGGTTTGGCCTGGCCACCAAGGGGGAGATTGTTTCTCTTTTTCCAAAATTTTCAAAAATCACTTCAATACAGATATCTACTCGTGATAAGGAACCCACATACCAAATTTAAAGTTCCTAGCTTTCATCGGTTTGGCCAGGCCGCCAAGGGGGAAAGGTTTTCACCCTATTAACCCAGCTGGGCAAAATTCTAAAAACTGCCATACTAAGGAGTTGGTTCATATCCGAAAGAACACATATTTAAAATTTCAGTTTTCTATCCCAAGGGGCTTGGCAGGCTGCCAAGGGGGAGACTTTCCCATTAATGCCCTTACCCATAGGAATTTTCAAAAATCCCGTCTTTAGTGGACGTCTACTCTGAAGCCAAATTTGAAGTTCCTATCTCGAGCGCTATAGGCTAGGCGATGGATCGTATATAATTCTCATAAAAAGTTGACTTTGTTTTGCAGAATTTTGTTCCAAAAAAACCAAGAAATAAAAATTACGGAATTAATCGTAACATTTTTGAAAAATATGTTGGGCGCCATTAACGTTATTCAACTGTAAATCTAAAAGTAATGAAGAAGTTTATGGACAATTAATTTAAGTATTTGACTTGGAAGATAAATAACGAATAATTATCACTTACTCTGCTATTTATAAGAAATTTAAATAAATATTACCGTTCATCCTTTGCAACAATTTCGATCAATCAGTTGTCTGTCACATAATAGCAAATTCCAAGCTTCTTGAGTATGACCTTCATACGGACACTAAGAATTTGTTACCTAAACACTTTTAAAGACGAAGCAACAGAAATGTTGAATGTCTTGTCTTTGAGTACTTGTATCTGTTTTGTATTTTTAATGTGTTTTTGTTTTTTATACTTTAGATAGATATCCATTTATCGCGAAAAATTTTCAAATCTAATTTCATGGGCGGTTTTTACGTTAATTTAAAGCGGTTTATTTTATTGTACACTTGGTTGATTTTTCAGTCGCCAATAACATTGACATTAGGGTTATAACTTTTTTTTTTGCAAAATATTTACCTAAAACCACATGATGGGCATTACTAATTAATAATAAAAATAGATTTTTCGGGCCATTTGGAAACAAAAACCCTCTAAAACTGCATTTTTCACGTTTTTAGAATTAAAGTTGCATTAGTAAAACGAAATTACTGCACAGCATTCTCAAATCGCTAAAACGCTAAAATCTTTTTTTTACAAAATTCGTGAAAAAGTAAAATTGAGAAACTTTTCTATCCTTTAAGATCGACAGGCATCGTTGGAGTCTACTTTAAAACATTAGCAAAATATTATTTTTTAGTTTAATACAACAACAAAATTCTGTGTAAAAAAGGTCTATGCGTTTCTTAATATTTTTCATGGACTTTAAGCCAAGGATAGGTAACATTTGTTATTCCCGACTAAAAAAAAATTATTTATTATTATATATATATATCATTTGGTAGCATATATAAAAATAAAAAATTAAAAAAATTAATTATAAAATTAGATATTAATCATATATACTATACATAATAATATATGATAGATCAATTGTCATACACAATAATACATTCACATATCTAACAAAACATACTTATCTTTTTGGATTTAATTAGAACCAATTAGATCTAATTAATCTCATGTCATATTTTGTGATCCATCAGGATCTTAATTAATATGAAATTGGATCCCCCAATTTTGAGATCAATTTTGATCTAATTTAATCCTGAACTTGTATAAGAACAAATATCGATCTATATCAAATATGATATGATTTAATATTTGAGATATAATTATCGGGTTTGCCAAGAATAATCAAAACCCGTGTAAAAAACGATTGCATATAATAATACATTATTTTATATACACTTATAAGGTTTTGTCTGCCAGTGTATTTAACCGGACATATTTATATAAATTCATATATAAAATTAATTTCGTCCAAAAATGTTAAAATGATGCATACTTGGGATTTTTTCAATAGCATTGGAATTTCCTTAGCATTTGTTAACTAATGGTAATGAAATCACACTAATGCCCATAAAACTAATTACAATTGTGCAAAAATAGAATTTGTTTACAAAAAAAAATTAGTGTAAATTGCAACACTGAATACGAGAAACGAAATGGAACGAGGAAATAACTTTCTACTATCCGATAACATATGTTTATGTTTGTATTACCACGTAAATAAGTAAAATAATAAAATCACCCTGTGACTGATTTTTAAAAAATTGATCACTCGGGATCTCTCTCGGACCTATTTACTCCTATGGAACAAAAATTTTGTCCGTTTTGCTCTATCTCGCTCAGTTTTGTATAATGGCTTGTATCTCAAAAACTAAGCAAGATATCACAAAACGGATATTCCGACAACACAAATGTATGCAGTGTACCGATTCTAATCGTCCCCTGTTTCATTCCATATCGTGCCATTTTGGACCAATGTTCCATTCCATTATCGGAGTGAATAAATTTTTATTTTCACGTACGTTTTTGGGTAAACAAATATTTTAGACACCCTGTGTTTTTTCATAAAAAAATTAATCTAACGGAATCTTTCCCAGACCTAGCATATTTGCATTTAGTCAATTGCAATTTGCTTACTTTAATTAATTAATTACTAATGGTATTGAAATTTAAAATCATTACCTTTAATCAATGAAATCAAAGCAATGAAATTCATTGCCTTTCATTAAAAAAATGCTTATGAAAATAATTTCATTACAATTGATATCAATGAAATTGTAATGAAATCATCAATTAATAAGTCCATTCAATTAATTAGTCTCATGTATGATATGATGTCATATATACTTGCGTCTTATCGTATCTCAATCAATATATAATTGTATATATCATTTAGAATAAGATAAAATTAATCCAATTAAACATTATGTTATATATACCTGAACATTGCAAAATACAAAATAATATATTTTTAGATATTATGTCATATTAAAAAAAAACGACAATTTAATTTTGTATAAAATTATATATTACACCATGCAGAGTCACACTTGAAAATTTGTCAATCATATTTTGGATATAATTATGTATTACAAAAGCTGAATTAAGTTTTAACGTTGTAAGTTACTAAATTCCATAAAATCTTCATTCGTTTTTTCAAAGTTTATATCTCAAACAATTTTTTTCTTAGGCAATTTCAAGAGAATTCAATGAATAAAATAATTTTTCCATATGGAAATTATAAAGTCGTAAACTTTTTGGAAGTGATTAACAAGGGGAGTCTCCCGATGAGTGCTCTACGATCTTAATGAAATTTTGATATGACATAAAAAAGACAAAAATAATCTCATGTTTAAGGTTTAAAAGGTGGGTGCAAAATTATTACATTTTTGTACACGTCGGAAACTAATTAAATTCGGATTTTGTTTAAGCGCAGTTTTGATGTATCCGAGAAAACAAAAGTTTTGATACCAATATTGCCTATGTAGCGTGTTAGGATTGCCAATTCTTTAAAATATAGGTTACAAAGCTCTACATCAAAGTTATCGGACATGTTTCGTATACTAGTTAATGGGTCTCCAAAAGCTCTTTCATTTGGTACCCCATTTGTCTAAAATTGCTCTGAAACAAATTAAAAATAAGCCGAAAAAACGAATATTGAGGTAATTTTTGGCCCCACTTTTTAAACCCTAAACATGATATTGGGACGCAAAAAAAAAAAAAAATACATATCCCTTATTATTTTTTTTTTTGGTTTATCACATTTCCAAATTTCATTAAGATCGGAGAGAACACATCGGGAGATTCCCCTGTAAGATCTAAAATGATTAATAACGTTAAACCCGTATTTGAGGGTAATTATTTCCGCCAATATTTCGGATTTCAATTAAGTTTTAAATACAAAAACCGAATAAAACTATAGCTTATTTTGTATATCAGTTCAGCCAAAAATGTATACTACTATATAAAATCGGATTAAATTGTATCGCTCCATTATTCGGATGTAATTTTATATGATATTATCAAATTAGAACTAACGCAAACTTATATAATTATATGGGACCATTTCATAGATAAAACTGTATTAACCTTCAAATTAAACTACGTATGCTTATATAAAGAAAAAAATTCCGATATAATCATATATGATTACACATAGTATCATATGTAACTCAACATCACATCTGATACGAAAAATGGTATATATATAAGCTGATCTCATGGTATCTCATGACATTTCATTAGTCCACTTAATTCATTAGTCCCATGCATGCATACAATAAGGCACATATTTTTTTTCGAAGTAATGACAAAATGTTAAATGCAAAAATAATGACAAGAATTTAAAGTTATAAGCCTAAAAGTATGTTACATTTACTTAACGCGCACTCCTTATTCTACAATATTTACAACGTTATATTTTAATAAAAAATTTAAACAAATTACGATAATCAATAATTAGATTGGGAAAATCGTTAGATACAAAATATATAGATAGATAGATAGACTATGTGGGTATGTTTGCGTGGATGTGTGAGAATTTATGTTGTGTATATTGTAACGGTGTGAGTGTTTGTAACGGTGTGTATATTCTTCTGCTACACTCAAAGAATTTCATGTATAGAAAAACAAAAGTATATTTCGTTAAATTAATTTTGTGCAATGCACGGACATTTTGTGAATACATATTAATAAATTTTAGTAATTGCGATTGTAACTTTAAATTCGTATGCCTCTGTCAAATAATTATATGTGCAATGTATTATATTGAGTTATAGATAAGAAAATTTTTTTTTTTTTTATATTTTTTATGTTTTTAGAGTACTTTTATGAAAAAAATACATTTTAATTTTTATTTTTTAATGCAGAAAAAAATAAAAACATAAATACTTCATAGAAAATAAGTATATGTGCTTAAAAGAAAATTTATATTTATTCGATTTGATTAACACTATAAATAGGTAATTAATAAGATATTGTGTTGCTCTTGTGTATTAACATTTTTGGAGCCTTCGGATGGGCATATAACCCACCCAGTTTCTCAAAGTGCCATTATCAATATTTTCCCATTCTATCAATATTGCTAGTTTAAATTCTATAAGAGCATTGTATAGCATTGACTTTGAAAATACGTTGGCGGAAAGGATCCCCCAGAGGCCTTCAATGGGTCTTAGGTCCACACTTATGCATGTCCATTCCAATACCGGTATGCTGTGCTCATTAAAAATGTTTTTTTGTGAAACGAGCGACATTGATCGGAGCGTTGCTATGTTGGAACGTGCAATTATCTCCATATAGTTCGGCTATAAAGCCTATTATATTGTTCTCTAACAAGTCGGAGCGTTGCCATGTTGGAACGTCCAATTATCTCCATATAGTTCAGCAAAAAATTTTATTAAATATATTGTTCTTCAAAAGGTCAGAATATGTATTCTCATTCATTTTAGTAGGGACGAAGCATATTCAGAACATCAAAAATTGATTTTTTTGCCTTAAAAAAAGTAAAAACACCGTTTTTTCTATGACAATCTACAAGAAATAGCAAAATTTGTATGGCAGCACCATCTTGTGTGAGTTTTAGGTAAAAATAAATATCAAAAATTGATTTCTCGACCCCAAAAACAATAATATGCTTAGTTGGTTCCGTCATTATTTGATTGGCAGAATCGCAACAGTATCTGTTGATGGAATTTGTTCGGACTATTTTATACCAACGTCAGGTATTCCACAGGGCAGCATCCTTGGTCCTTTATTATTTAATATTTTTATAAATGACATTAGTGATTGCTTTAAAAATTCAAAATTTTTAATGTATGCTGATGATCTCAAAATTTTCAAGCCAATTTTTTCTGTAAGGGACGTTTTTGACCTTCAGGAGGACTTGAATAATCTAGTTCATTGGTCAAATTGTAATGGTTTACCCTTTAATATTTCTAAATGTTATAGTATGTCTTTTCATAGACGTCGAAATATTATAATTTCTGATTACAGAATGTTTGGTAATGTATTGTCATCTGTTGATGAAATTTTGGACCTTGGTGTAGTTTTTGATATTAAATTATCATTCACCAGTCATTTAAATTTTATTGTACCGAAAGCTTATTCGCTTTTAGCATTTATTCGACGTAATTTGGATAAATGTTTTGATCACATAACGAAGAAAGTGGTTTATACTTCGTTTGTTAGATCTAGATTGGAATATTCTTCATTTATTTGGAGTCCTAATGCTGCTCTTCATATTGGTCGTATTGAGAGAATTCAAAGAAAGTTTGTCAAGTTTGCCCTACCATGTTTTAACTATCCGAATCATTTTAACATTCCTTCTTTTTCTAGCCCTTCTTACGCAGATAAGTGTGAGTTTATTTCTTTAAAAACTCTGGAAACTCGTCGTATTATTGCTAGTTTAACTTTTTTACATGGTATTATTTGTGGTGTTATTGATTCTCCTGAGCTATTAGAGTTAATTTCAATATATGTTCCACCAAGAAGTTTTAGAAATATAAGTAAATTTTTTCATATTGATATACACTTAACTGAATATGTATTAAACGAACCACTAAATAGATCTATGAGATTATTTAATATTTATTGTAATAAGTTAGACATAAGTGTTTCTCACTCCCAATTTAAAATTTTGTTAAATAATTTATTTTAAATTTCTTAATTTTTATATGCTAGTCTGTAAGGATATTGTATCCATAGACTTAAATAAATAAATAAATAAAAAAACAATAAGATACCAACCACAACTTTCCAGGATAATAAAAATAAATTAGCATTATTTTATAAAATTTTTGATGACATTTTCTTGTTAGACATCGTTCCAAAATCACCAACTTCAAAAGTCTATAAAAAAAATCGCGCACTAAACTAAAAAAAACCCTTGATGGTTTTATTATGGAAAATGACAACTTTCATTTGCTTTTGGTTTCATCCCATTCCGATTCGGAAAGTTCGATTTTGTATCACTGTGTAATTAAATTAAAAACCCAAGTTCCGAAATGTTGAAATCTAAACAATCCACTAAATGCCAGAGTAACAGCTATTAGATTTTGTAAGGAATGGTTTTTGTTTATGTGGCTCTGAGGTCCGATTAAATAAAAAACTATTATTTGATTTTTATTTAGCAATCAAATAGAATAAAAATTATTTAGTAGTTTTTAATTTAATCAAAAAAATTAAAAAAAATATATATACACGCTGAGAATTAATTGGTTGGAATTCCATTGTAACCAACAAAATGTAATCATTATTCAATAATTTTAATTGTAAGTACTTAAAATTCATCATCAGAATAATTAAACTATATTGTAAACACAAAATAAAGGATCCGCCATCTAACGTTTTTTTTTTCAACTAGTGCTTATTTCGTGAATGGTAACACTTAGCTCATGTCTGATTTTACAGATAATTAGTTTTATCCTTCCGCTGAACGAATATGGCGACATTACGTTGAAAATCATGGTAATGTTGCAGAATGTGTGCGAAAATTCAAATCAGCCGCAGAGCTGATGTTGTTTGGCCACCTCGGAGCTGCGATTTGACAATGTTGGACTATTATTTGTGGGGTGCCGTCAAAGAAAGTGTTACGCCAACAAGCCAGAGACAATTGACGCTTTAAAGGACAATATTCGTGAAGCCATTGGTGAATTACAGCTGCACACAATCGATAATTCGATAATGTGCTTAAAAATTGGACCGATCGTGTAAGCTACTGCATGGCCAGCCGAGGCAGCCATTTGAATGAAATTATTTTCCATTATTAACCGGAATGATTGTACTTTCAAATAAAAAAGAAATTTGAGAAAATATTCAGTAGTTTTTTTTATAGCATTTTCAAAAAAAAAAAAAGTTATCTGGCACACCCTTTATATAAAATTAACCAAAACACAGTCACATCATTCAAAACATTGGTTTTTCTAATCAATATTGAAAAATATTTTCTTCTATATTACCTTTAATACCAACAACCAACCCCTCTTCGGATATTTTATCCCTTGAATGAAAAATTTGCAGTTAAAATCGAATATAAGTTTCTCCCGCAAAAAAACAATCACTCTATTTAAAACATAAGTTTTCGTTACCAATTTTAAAATAATATAGTTTTGGTAACTCTAATAAAATATTAAGATTAGCAACCCAATTTCTGTTGTACATACAAATCTATTATTAGACATTAATATTAAACTTGAAAAAAGATATTCTACCTAGAAATTTGAAAATACAAATTCGAATTGAGATTAGGCTAGAGGTAAAGTAATAGCCTGAAGGTCACCGGTTCAAGCCCAGTTCGCGGAGAAAAATTTTTTATTATTAAAATAGTTTTGAAATAATATAAATCTTTTTTATAGTTTTGGTTACTCTAATAACATATTGAGATTAGCAACCGAATTTCTATTGTAAATACAAATCTATTTTTAGACAAATATTTAAATTTGATACAAGAAAATATTCAACGTTAAAATTTAAAAAGAAGACATTTAAATTGGGTTTAAGCTAGAGGTAAAGTACTTGCGGGACAAACGAAAGATCGCCGGTTCGAGCCCAGTTTGAGGCATAACATTTTTTTTGTTGAACGAACGTGAATCTATTTATAGAATATTATAGGCAATAAACATTAAATATTCAATTGTTACAATAAAAATTCAAAATTTGTTAATAAATGTCGGTTGTTACAATAGTATTAAAATTTATTAATAGTGAGTTTAGTGAGTACGTGGAACAAAAATGCGGTTGGCAAAAAATTCGGTTGCAACTATAAAACTGTTTTCTGTGTGTATGAATTAAAATATATGGTCATGTATGTGCCCTTAATTTTCGGATACTAACATATATGACACTTTATATATAATAGTATATGATAATTTTTACATGGGCGTACAAAAACAATTTACGAACTGACATAAGCTAATCTCACGAAATATTTTGTTTCGGCAAAATAAACAAATATTTTCTTAAAATGTGCAAGCATTTTGTTTTATTTTACCTGTGAAATATTATGAGTGTATGCATATTTATCATGATTTTGCCTAATTTACATATGAAAACTTAAAATTAGATGCCTCCCATGACATCAGACATGGTTATGAATTTTCAATGTTGTATTTTATTTCATTTTTTTCAAAAGAAAGTATAGAAAGTAATCAATAAATATTCAAAGAAACATTTGACTTTTTTCAAGAATATTTTTTTTGCTACTTTTTATAATTCAAAAATTCAACAATACAGTTGAATTTAAGAAAAAGTTTTCTCTGTATAATTTAATAAGTCGTATATTGACATCTTGCTGGTAAAATTTAAAAATAATATGTGTTAACACATGCACTAGTGACCACTGGGATTGATACTCCCCTGTATTTTTGACCTCTAAATCCCTGAAGCAATCAAGAAAAACAAGGTGAAACATTGTGTTAAAACAAACTAAAATATTTTTAACCTGAGTATTTTTTTTATGTAAATACATTATTATCAGAGGTCAACTACTTTTTGGCCTTGAAATTGTAAAATAATTTCTATGGTCCATTTTATATTATGCCAAATTTGTATAAAACCATTTCAATGTCATTGGGGTAATGTCATATAATGACAATCGTAATTCATTTTATTACAATTAATTACTAATTACTAAAGATTTACGACGTCATTTGATCATATTCAAAGGTTTTGGTAAGAGTATTACAAATTTTAAATATACGGCTTATTCTGACTGGGTTTTTTGTCATTAGAAGATATAAGAAACTTTTTGTAAAGTTATAACAATCATCTTCCGCGTTTAATTTATGGAATTGGAGGAAAAAATAATCCTAACACAAAAGGAAAAATAACCATATTTACGGCTTCAAAAAATGTATTAAATTTTAGAATAACTGTCTTCTTAACTGATTTGAACATTTAGTCGAATTTTCTGTCATTAGAAAAAGAGCAGGAAATTAGAACAATTAGCTTTTGTGTTTATAGTATGGAATCTGGAAAAAATAATCCTAAACCAAAAACGGTCTAAACTAAAATACAATTTTAACAGGAAAAATAAATACATTTTTCTACTACAAGTACTTTTAGTACCTAAAGATCCAGGCCGAAAAATATTTGATTCGAGAACTTAAACATTCTTTTCCAAATTTGGCCTCAGAATCACACTACGATTTTAGGCGTTCGAGCTATAATAACTGGAAAAGCCTCGATTTGGATAAAAATGCTCCGATTTTTCAACTTCGGCAAAATATATTTTTCATAGTTAAAAAATATTATAATTTTTATATTAAAAGCATAGAAATAGTTAGTTAGAATATTATTCTACCTCAAGTCCAAACTCTTATATGATATTGTCATACTTGATTTTATTTGTTGCTTTTCAAAAAGTTTGATCCTTTCCATAATAGACAATACATTTGTTTCATTGGCATCACCCAAATCTTCAGTAGTCCGCAATAGAACACGACAATTCGCTTATCTGAAACGGAAACATTACAGACAACAGACAAAATCAACTGCATGAGAATTTGTCTGCCTTAGGCCCGATTACTAAATATCCAGTTAAAATTTAACAAACAGTTAAATTGACTATTTTTATGGTAAACAACAACAAATGTTTCAGTTAAAGGCCCAGCTAGTTGCTAACGGGCCATTGTGAAAATGATGTTAAGTGTATAAACGGGCTGGTAAACCTAATTATAAAATCAAAACTATTTGAAAAGCAACAATCTGTACATATCAATATTCTTTGTATATCATTGTATGTATTTAGTATGTTTGTTTGTATTGTATTGTATTACAATTTGTAAAAACAACATATATCCCAACAAACAATGTTTGTTTTCCTTCTTGCCCCGCTCCGTGGTAATTCCCAAAAATTCCGTCTTAGCGGACGTCTAAGCTGAAGGATGTATATCAATGCCAAATTTTAAGTTCCAAGGTCCAGCGGTATAGGCTGGGCGATGTTGAGTCAATCGGTAAATAACATTATTCTCTTAAACAACTATATAGATTAGCATATCTGTAGGGTTTTTTATTTACCGGACGCATTTCCGGCTCAATTAAAATTAATTTTATGTTAGAAAGTGTTTTGCAACCGTCAGATAATGACAATCGTAATTAATTTTTTTTTATATTATATTATATTTTATTTATTAACCCGAAACACACTATATGACAACGAAAGAGCTATCAAATATAAGGTGGCGCAAAAATAACCTTCCGATGTTTTTTTTTTTATTATGTATTTATTATGTATAACATTTTCTGATAGGAGGATTACTTTTGCGCCACCTTATACTTTATTTATGAATCTAAAATTAGGAATACTGGAATCATATTATCGAAATTCTTTTTGGTTACGCCAATATCTAATAATCCATATTGTCTTAAAGCCTTTAAATCGCAGTTTTGTTTGTTTAATCTGGAAGATTTCCTCTTTTAATAGTTAATGTGGGAAAATTACACTATCGAGGTTCCGGTTAAATAGAACTTTTAAAAAAGGCATGCAATGTTGTATACACACAGCAAACAGTTTTGCAGCTGCAACCGAATTGTCTGCCAACCGAATTTTTGTGGTTCCACTTACTATGACTACTATTAAATTTTAATACTATTGTAACAACCGAAATTTATTTACAAATTTCGAATTTTAATTGTAACAGTTGAATATTTTATGTTTATGGACTATAATATTCTATAAATAGATTCACGTTCGTTCAACAAAAAAAATGTTATGCCTCGAACTGGGCTCAAACCGGCGATCTTCAGTTTGTTTGGCAAGTACTTTACCTCTAGCCTAAAAACAATTTAAATATTTTTTTAAATTTGAATCTTGAATATTTTCTAGTTTCAAATTAAAATATTTGTCTAAAAATAGATTTGTATGCAAAACAGAAATTCGGTTGCAAATCTCAATAGTCTATTAGAGTTACCAAAACTATGAAAAATTGTATATTATTTTAAAATATTTTATTAATAAAAATTCTTATGCCACTAACTGGGCCTAATTCGGAGACCTCCTGCCTGTCAAGCAATTACTTTACCTCTAGCCTAAACCTAATTTGAATTTGTATTTTCCAATTTCAACCTTGAATGGTTTTTTATTTCAAGTTTAAATATAAATGTCTAAAAATAGATTTGTATGTTCAACAGAAATTGGGTTGATACTATTTATATTTTATTAAAGTTACCGAAACTATTAAAAACCTTTATATTATTTTAAAATTAGTAACGAAAACTAATATTTTATAGACAGAGTGACTGTTTTTTTTTACAGCCGAAACTAATATTCGATTTTAACTGCAAATAAAGGGTGTCCCAAGAAGAACGCAATTTTTAAATCTGGCAACATTCGAAGTGACATTTGAACAATTGTTATTGTTTGCTAGTAGAAGGTACGATGTTAGTAAAAATGGAGCGCTACACGAATGAACAACGCATTCTCATTGTGAAATTGTTTTACCAAAATGGTGAAAGTTTTGCGGATACAGTTCGCAAATTGCGATCAATTTGGGGTCACAATAATGCTCCAAAAGAGTCAACTGTAAAGAGATTAATGGATAAATTTGCCGAAACTGGGTCTGTTAGTGATGTAAAGACAACAACGCGCCATCGACCAGGTCGATCGACCGAAAATGTCGCAGCTGTACGTGATGATGTCGCTCAAAATCCATCCACCTCAATTCGACACCGAGCTCAGCAAATTGGTGTCTCCAAATCCACTTTGCAGCGAATTTTGACGAAAGATTTGCATCTTCATGCATACAAAGTTAAATTGACTCAGGAACTGAAGCCAGCTGACCATGGACAGCGAAGGGAGTTCGTTAATTGGGTATTGGAGAGACAACATGAAAATTGGAGATCAGAATTGGCCGCCTAGATCGTGCGATTTAACACCACTAGAGTTTTTTCTTTGGGGTTTTTTGAAGTCGATGGTTTACGGGAATAAGCCGACGACGACTCAAGCCTTAAAAGAGGAAATTGGACGCTGCATTAATGAAATACCGCAGCATTCATGCAAAACGGTCATTGAAAATTTCATTAAAAGATCGCGTGCATGCCAGCAAAGCCGCGGCGGCCATCTGCACGATATATTGTTCCATACATAACCTCATTCTGTCTACTTTACGATATAATAAAGTTTCACGATTTTTTTTTAAATATCTGTGTTTTATTTAAAATTTAAAAATTGCGCTCTTCTTGGGACACCCTTTATTTTATTCAAGGGATAAAATCTGAGAAAAGTGGTTTGTTATTGGTAATAAAGGTAATGTAGAAGTAAATATTAGTTCAATATTGATTAGGAAAACCAATGTTTTGAATGATGTGACTGTGTTTTGGTTAATTTTATATATTTTCTGTTTACCATATAGTTTAATTATTCTGATGATGAATTTTAAGTACTTGCAATTAAAATTATTGAATAATGATTACATTTTGTTGGTTACAATGGAATTCCAACCAATTTATTATCTGTGTGTTCTAACTTTTTTGTATTTCTTTCCTATTATTCAAAAGTAAATTATCACAAGTAATTTATAGTTTTTCTATTAATTTAGAAAAATGTTCATAATCTTTAGCCGAACGAAAATAATATCTGACATTTAAATATTTTCGTACATGTTTCGAACGATTTTAAGTTAATAATTTATAGTTTGTATTTAATACATACAAAGCAGATTAATGCAATTTTAAAATATCCATTTTCAATTCTAAATATGAATTGAAACTATGAAATCTAAAAATTTACATTTCTAGGTCCAAGTGTTCTATACAGACAAATTATTCTAGTAATTTTTAATAAAAAATCTTTCAAAAGAGAGTATTTTACACACACATTTTCAGGCGAATTTGTCTGTTTAATTTTATAAAAACAAATCTTATTATATGAATTTGTTATTTTAATTAGTATTTCTTCCTTAAAATTGTTAAATTTTAGTTTAATTGAAGTAAAAAATTTAAAGATGCCAATTAAAAATACGAAAATTGTAATAGTTTTTGAATTCTAAATAATTTTTTTTTTAACAAAAGTGTTAATAATTTTGAACAGTTTTTCTTAAATTTTAAATATTTTTGAGTTTACAAAAATCAAACAATGATGCTTTAATTTCAAATTAAATATTCAAAATATTCAATAATTGCTACAAATTTTATAAATTAAAGGGGGGAAAACTCGCTACATATCTGGTAATTGTGACGGCTCCTTTTTTCCTATCTTATTAAAAAGTAAGTGTAAAAGAAGCAGAAAATTTAACTAAAAATAAGTTAAAAATTACGCTGTAGACAAAATTTAAAGAATTTTTCATTAAATTTTATGAACAACTGCATTAGTTTAATGAAAAGTTTCAATGGACGAATTCCAGTGACAACTCATAGATCTAATGCAAAAATGCATTGATATCATGCAAATGGTTTAGAAGATAGTTCTCTCAGTATATATTCACGAAAATAAAGCAAATTAATTATTTTAGCTAGGGTGATACTAGTATCTTGATCTGGTAAAAGATCTCATCAGAACTCGAAGTTTTAGAAAAGCTAAAGCCGCCAGAATAGGCAGAGTTTTAGCAAAAACCCTATTAATCATCAATTTCGCTTCATTCTTGACTTTTTAGTAATCAAATACGTGGCTAGGGTCTTTTCCTAACAAGCATCATGACATTACTAAACTTTGAAGACCAAAAATGTTCTATTTATATAAAAAAAAATAGTTTTACTCTGGATCAAGTAATATTTTTGAAGTTTTCTTTGTTTTTATATACGTCGGGTTCTGATGAGATCTTTTGCCAGACTGAAATATATGTATCAACTTAGCTAAAATATTTAATTTGCTTTTTTTTGTGCATAGGCGGAGGTTGAAAGCTCGTTTAAAAAATATAAAATTGACATAAAAAAAAATCCCGATGTATATAAAAACAAAAAGCAAAGAAAACTGTATGAAACTATTAAATTTACAAAATAGCAATTTAATTGTGCTAAAATCAGCAAAAATCCTTAGCTAAATATTTGTAGAAAGATAACAGCAAACAAAAATATTGCTGTGTTTATTTTGAGTTTAGTTAAATGCAAATAACAGTAAATCTAATAATTTTAGCCGGTTTTCCTGCTACGTCATTTGGAACTAGTTTTTTAGCAGTTTTAGAAAAATTTGCATTAATTTGTTTTTATAAGTGTACGTACCAATCCGCCAAAATTAAATCGGTCATATGCTCAGCGGAGTGATGGATTCCTTCAGAATTATTATGTTTTTAATTCCCGTGACTACCCAAAACTATTTTAATATTTACAATTTTTCAATTTGTTTTAATTTTTTATTCATAATTAGATTTTTGAAAATAATGCAAAATTTTCGAAATCTTTTTGGCCTAGTCTGGGTAAGGAATAACAATCTCATAAAAAATTAATATTATTTTCCTGAGTTTTGAGGTTAAATATAATTAAAATAAAAAAATTAATATTTTTTTTAAAGTTTTTTAAACAAATCTATTTTTCTAAAAATTTATCCTTTTTGAAAATCCGGAAAATTTTGAGCAATCCCGTCGTTATTTTAAGGAGCAACAAAATGTACGATATCCTCTACAGCTGCTTTAAACGTTACACAAAACGTTTTAATGAACAAAATTTAGCTACATTTTTAATTTAAATACAAAATTTTGGCGTTTTTACGTACTTTTTAACTACCAGTCCAGGTCCAATGTTGGCAAAACGTCGGTGACGGTCGGTTATGCGTTGTCAGAACGTGGGACTTACAATCTTGAGAGTATTTTCCTGCTACCCCGATTGATGACCGTGGCCAACCGTTAGTTAAAACGAACTTGCCACCATTTGCATAACGTGGGTAATTAAAAAAATTTAGTGCTTACAAAATACCTTAAATTTAATTAATTTTGAGATATTTCTTTTATAAAACATTTTTAAAAAAACACCAATACAGTTCGCTCTTACAAGGAAAGTATTGCAACTGATACACTTAGATTTCGATGAAATTCGGATATATTTTTAAGAAAACCTATTTAGATCGTCCGGTTTTTTTCTTAAATGCCATATCGATGTCACTTAATAAAAATTGATCCATTTTTCGTTTTTTCTAGTTTTTGGCATTTCTTCCATAGGAACAATACTCAAATATGGTATCCTCGAAAAGGGATTTTTGAGGAGCACCTGCTGATATATCGTTCCTGTAAAATTTCTCGTTTTTGTTGTTGCTTTTGAAAAAAATGTACTAATTTTTGGGTACTTTATATGAAGAGGTATTTTTTCAGAATACATTTAAATCATATACATACGTTTTGTTTGTTATTTTGTAAGTTTCAGACGGGCTCCCATACAAAAAGTATCAAATAAATCGGGTTTTCTAATTAAATTTTTTTTTTATGTGAAGCATTAAAGTTATTTCGTTTTATTAACTTTTCATTCATATGCATCACAATCCATAAATAATCAAAACTTACTGTAAATCCAAAAAAAAAAAAGTTATTTGATAAATTTTTTAACATAAAAAGTCCAAAAAAATGTGTTTCAAACATTCTTTTGTAAATTTCAGGGGTTTACTAAGCGTAGGCAACGGCAGGAAAGTCTGTTGCCACTGTAGAGCCTTAATGAAGTGACCGATTTTCAAGCGGGTTTCTTTTTTCTTGTAGAGTACTAAAAAATTAAGTTCCTAACGTAGAGAAATGGTTAAATTTTTTCCAGTTTTTTTTTTTATAAAAACAACGATTTTTTTTATGTTTTTTTAGTTTTCGCGAATCAAAAATTTTAAAATACGTCTACGTTAAGGACTAACCAATTTATTCGTAAAAATGGGTCCATAATAAAATAGCCACCAGGGTTGCCATGGCTGTCCGAATTTAATATCGTATCTTTCTATCGCAAAAATGTTTTTTTAATACACCATTTCTTTATTTTGTTATAATTGTTTAAATGTTGTTTTTTATATTGATTTTTAAAGAGAATAAACCACTTAAGACATATATATACCCATACGTATGTAATATATCGAGGGTCTACATTCAATATCCCCTATCTTAAATTTTTACAATACGCTTTTTCATTTAAAAATATTTAGTAAATATGCCTCATCTTTGGTATCAATTTCAAAGTAGAAGCATATTTTTGGCAATTTTATTTTCATTTTGTAAGTTTATTTTCATTTTTTTGTAGTTTGGCCCTGAATTGAAAATAAATATAAAACTTGGTGTTTCCATTAT
Source organism: Delia radicum (assembly GCA_021234595.1). Lineage (NCBI taxonomy): Eukaryota > Metazoa > Arthropoda > Insecta > Diptera > Anthomyiidae > Delia > Delia radicum. The sequence continues at coordinate 306,063,975 of CM037851.1, read as the reverse complement.
TTGTATTTTGGTAGTTACAAATCGATTTCACTCGATCACGAATGCTTAATACTGTCCCAGTTCGTGTAAACAACGTTACTTCGGTATCTCTTTTAAGATCACTTTTATAGCTTTCAGATGGTAGTTCAATGGCTGGTTCAAATATAAAAAAAACTTGTATATTGGACACATTGATCTACCTCTTCGTCTAAACCATACAAATGTCGCAATGAACCAAAGACCTGGTCCACTTTCAATACAATTAAATACAAGATTTCGAGAGTGAAATTCCCCCTTATTGCAAATTTTTCGACGATAGTCTCAAAAAAGACAAACACCATAAAAGTTTAACAAAAGTTAAAGCACATTTTTTTTTTATAATGTTCATGCTACGAGTATTTCGTTTTTAAATACAATTTATTATTATTTTTACACCTTATGTTGTATTTTAGCTGTTAACTTCAATAAAAAATTAAAAAAATTTACAGAAGTCATAAATTATTACTTTACAGAACCCTCTATCTAATAAAATTTTATTTACACATAAATTTTTTTCAAATGCAAAATCCTCTATATTCCACAAAATTGCCAATAATGCAAAATTTTAAAAATAAATTATACGTGAAACTCAGAAGCTTTAAAAAAAAAATATTGTAGAACATAGAATTAAAAAAAACACTTTTAATAAGCGAAATAAACAATTGTAAAGTTCTGTTTTTTAAGATAGAAGATATTGAATATAAGCCCTCGATATTGATATTGAACATATTTAGATTTGAAGCAAAAATCTTTCACAGACATTTTAACAATACCGTTAATAAAGCTGATAGTTGAGAAATATGGAAAAATCTAGCTGTATGTAGTGCTTTATAATAACTCAACTCCTCTTAAATTAATTACAGGGCAACCAAAATCACAGGTAAAAAAAAAGATTTGAATTTTATTCATAAAATAGATATTTTCATCGTGTAGTCCAACATTTTGTGTATGCATGTAGTTCAGCCATACGAATCATACTATTCTATAAAAACGAATTATTTTTAGTGTTTTGGGGAAAGTTTTTAATATTTATGGATTGTGTTGCATATGAATTAGAATCTAATATAAAAAAGCTATATAACATGATATAGATATATAATTAATGCTTCTTATAAAAAAAAAAAATTGATGAGAAAAACCGATTTATTTCACACTGTCCGAAATTTACTAAATAACCAACAAAACGAATATGATTTTAATGCAATCTGAAAAATATGAAGATTGATATGCATTTGCCTATATTTGGAACACATTAATTTTGGTACTTTTTTGTAAGAACAGGGGCCGAATTACGGCATTCGTGATCGAATGATATCGTTCGAAAACAGTTTTTTTTATTGAGTTACTACAAAAATACTAATAATGAAAACACAAAGTTTTTAATTTATTTCTAATCCAATGCCGAACTACTAAACCTCTGATCAAAAAATTTTCTTTGAAATGTTTTACTTTCGAAAAGAGAAAATTAATTTCGATCGAAAAATTACGATCACGAATACCGTCAGTTGGACCCAGTTTTCGAAAAATACAGTTTTGCGTATTGTGACGTAAGATTTTAATATTTATACACTATGTACAATATCAGTTATAAAAAAGAAATACACAATTTGGCGTAGAAACAAATCTTCATATAAAAAAATTAAATATTATGGAAAGCACCGATTTTTTTAGAATTTTTTTTTATGGGACATGTCTCAAATTTACTTAACGAAAATAAAAATGTATATTATTTAAAAAAACACATACAAATGTAAAGTTATGCTTGTTGCCTATATTGTGTTCACAGAGCTCTCAGAAAACCTCTCAAATTGGCACTTTGGGAAAATCGCGAAAAATGCTAAAGTAGTTCGAATATCAAAAAAAAAACGTGTCCAATTAAACTTAATAACGATTTAGTTGTATAAATTTGGTCGTGATACTACATCTATCGTGATACTACATTTTCATATAAAGTACCCATAAATTAGTACAATTTTTACAATAACACCAACAAAAACGTGAACTCTTACAAAAACGATAAATCAGCAGGTGCTCCTCTGAAATCCCTTGCAGAGGGCAACACATTTGCCTATTGTACCTATGGTAGAAATACCATATAATCGCCAAAAACCCAAATGTGGTGATTTTTGACCCACTTTTTAACCCCTTAACCATATGACATGTTCTCGATATGGCACTTAAGAAAAACCCGGTCGATCTTAGATTTTTTTTTTTATGATATATCATAATTTCATTGAAATTGGAGTGTATCAGTTGGGATACTTTTACTGTTAGTCTTTACATCTACAAAGGTAGAAATTGTCAACCGTACCAAAAAAAAAATAGTACTTGCAAAACACTGATATTTTTGTAAAACCCACTGTGTTAAAAACTACCAAAGGTAAAACTAATATCGAAACTTCGAAAACACTATTTGGTTGGCAAAGCATGTGTTTTGCCAGTACCACCCGTAAAATGCATTGCCGATGTTGTTTTTACCAATATTACAACCAATTAGACGCTTTTTTTAGTATTTCTTTATATTTCACAGATTTAAATGTGATGTATAATACTAAGACCAAACAGTATTGCTTCTTTTTAGTTTTTTTTTTTATTATACATATTTCTCAAAATTAATTTAATTTAAACTATTTTAAAAGCACACAATTTTTTATTAGGCTAACGGTGGCAAGTTATGCCAACGGTTAGCCACTGTTATCACTCGCGTAACAGGACAATACTGTCAAGATGTTAATCCCACTTTCTGCCAACGCATAACCGACCGTCGCCTACGCTTTGCCAACACTGTGTCGTTGTATTTCTCTGCCTGGGTATTTAAAAAGATATTAAATATTAAAAAAAGATAATGCTTCTAATTGGATGTAATATTGTTAAAAACAATATTGACAAACCATTTTGTGGGTGGTACTAGCAAAACACATGCTTTACAAACAAAATAGTGTTTTTCTAGTATAATATTAGTTGCACATTTGTTAATGGTTTCACAAAAATATCAGTGGTTTGTCAGTATTATATTTTTGTACACTAGGCAATTTCGACTTTGCTACATTATATGCTTTTTTAAAGTTTTAATAAAAACTCACCTTAGCAAGCATGTTCGCAAAATGAGTAATTTTTTTAATCGTTATATAACTTTTTTATAAAAGTTACCCCAATAATATGTTGTATTGCTACATTCATAAAAAAACCCGTACAACGAGTTGCTGCGACAACAGAAAATAGGACCGGAATTTGCGACTGCAGAATTTTCAATGAAGTTGAGAATCAAAGTCTGCTAAATTTAGTTGATCTGAATTTTAGAAGAACTAAATTTTGGCTGACAGTTGTAGCTCAATTATCTAAGAATTTAGCTAAATCAACTGAATTTTTAAGCTGAATCAATAGAAAATTTCCGAATCTGACCAGAGGATGTCCATATTTGTTACGGTGAGTATAGATAGTTAATAAAGACTACTATCTAGGTACGGAGTATCGATTTTTCTCGCTTATTCTTCGAGAAATTGCCTATTTTAAGAGCATAAAAAAAATATGAAAAGAGAACAAAAAAACAATATTTTTTTAAATAATTACACTGTGCACCAGTGAAAAAAACACAAGAACTTGACTATATAGGTTCGATTGTACTACTAAAAGGTAGTAAAACCCAAAACTCGGTTCGTCCAGATTGGTGACCAATTCCTTTTTATGGGCCTCTAAAGTTTCTGAAAAGCAGTGGGACCCTCAAAATATGGTATCATTAGTTTTTGCCCTAAATCTTAATAAGACTTGGTGCTACGGCTTAACTATATTTGGCAATAATGTCGCTAACAGTCCACTGAACAAATTCCTTCAACATTTTATGCCAAAAAAATATTTCTTTCCTGGAGTTTTTTTGAAGAAACATATTAAAAAAAATATGTTTTTTTCACTTTTTCCAGTATTACTTACAGGGACTGTTAAATTTTTCATAACAATATTTGGAAAAAGTGTAGCCAAGGTAACGCCGAACAACTCTTCTGAACATACCAACACAATCTGAACATGTTTAGGCACTCTAAATAGCTCATAAAGACCAACGTGTACATTAAAATGTGTGTTATTGGCTAGACTATACTTTTATTGCAATTTTTTTTACACGTTTTTTTGTATTTTTGTTAAACAAATGAAACATTTTTTATATCAGAGTTAGTTCAAAGTCCTGCATGTAGGCCCAGAGGATTTTAAAATGCTATTTGGCCCGCCCCTTTTTATGGGCGTTTATAAAAGAATGAATTCAAATAATAATTAAATTATATTACTTAAGTGCAAAAAGCATAATAAATGATTTTGTAAACATTTATCGCGTGGGGAAGGTGCCCCCAACATAACTCACCGACTACCAACAACCCCCACACCTCCGAAAACTCCCTGCAATTTTTTTTTTAATTTTTTTACATATTTGGGGTATAAGGATTCGACACAGCCGAGTTAAAGTTGTTTTTTACTTTAATTGTTATTGTTACATTTCTTGTGCTGCTGATTTCAATATTTTTAAGTTTTATCGTTCCTACGATCGCGAACAATAGCATTACAATTTGCGTTTTCCTTAACTATGCAACATGTATCAATTAAAGTTTTGGATCAGGTATAATTTTTTAGAGGGGCGATATTTTTTACCTAGATAATTTTTTAAATTACAGTTTTATCTCGAAAATTCATTCAAAAACTTCAATAATCGGAATAACACGTGTGCAAAAAGTTAAAGAAAAACAAATAAATAAATATATTTATACTTAAATTTTGCAAAAATATTTGTATTGAGGTAGTGGATACCTTACCGCCCCTTAAATTTTAGTTTGGGGTTCGTCTTTAGTAAAAGCATACATTAAATAGCAATATTTTGTAATTTTGTGATTGCAGTTTTCAAAATAATGATTCCAAATTTTATCGCGATTGGTGCGTGTACTTTTTTGACATTCGCGAAAAAGTAAAAACATTTGTCTTCATAGTTTTTCATGGCCTATGCGACTGTGCTATGCCAATTTTGATATTTGCAAAAAATTTAAAAACGTATAGCCCTAATATACATGTACAAAAAAAACTTTAAATAATAAAATATAAATTAAAAAACAAAAACCATAAGTTCGCACAAAAAAAATATTTTTCTTGTAAAAAACAGAAATCCAAATAAAAGTTTAATGGGGTTCGGTCTTACATTTTATCCATCTAGAGGCAACTGCGGGGGCTTTTTGTGGATATTTTTAGTCAAAAACGACAATTTTTAAGGTGCAGAGTGGTCTTTATGAGCTGTTTAGAGTGCCTAAACACGTTCAGATTGTATTGGTATGTTCAGAAGAGTTGTTCGGTGTTACCTTGGCTACACTTTTGCCAAATATTGTTAGGAAAAATTTAACAGTCCCTGTAAGTAATACTGGAAAAAGTGAAAAAACATATTTTTTTCCAATGTTTTTTTCAAAAAAACTCCAGGAAAAAAATATTTTTTTGGCATAAAATGTTAAGAGAAATTGTTAAGTGGACTGTTAGCCACATTATTGCTAAATATAGTTAAGCCGTAGCACCAAGTCTTATTAAGATTTAGGGCAAAAACTAATGATACCATATTTTGAGGGTTCCACTGCTTTTCAGAAACTTTAGAGGCCCATAAAAAGGAATTGGTCACCAATCTGGACAAACCGAGTATTGGGTTTTACTACCTTTTGGTAGTAGAATCGAACCTGTATAGCCAAGATCTGGTGTTTTTCAAAAAGTCTTTTTTTGTTGCATAGTGTTATTTATTTAACTGGCAAATTTTGTAAATTTGAGAATCACAGATTGCTAAATATAAGGTTGGAAAAATAGTTCAAGTAGAGCTCAAATTTGTTCTTGTGGTAAAATGGGATAACTAATAACTCTAGCTAAATAACTTATTTACACGATGACAACAACAAAAAATCTGAATTTAAACCCTAAACTTTTGTACTAACTTTTTTTATGAGTGCACCCAAAGAGTTGGCCCAGCTGCTGTATTTGGATTTGGAATATTTTACATTGTTTTTTTAATATAGCCAAAAATCCAGATTTTGGCTTACATTAGCCAATATTCCCTTACAAAATGTTAATTAAAAAATATTGTGAGTGTATTTTTAATTTTTTGATAAATAATAATTTTACACTATTTTACAGCAGCTGCAAATTCATTGCGAATATTAAAAACAAGTTTTTTTTTTGAATTGTAAAAACAATTGTCAGCAAAATGTGTCAATCGATATGATAAAATTCTCATAAACAAATAATTGTAATTCGAAACGTATAATTAAATTCCCCGTTGCGGTCTACACTGGAAAAAAAATAAACAAGTAAAGTCAGTAAATTCTGCAACAGTTTTGCTGGGAGGGTCCTTGATGAAAATTTGCTAGTATCAGCAAACATTTTGCGGAAGTTAGCAAGTATTTTTGCTGCGATCCTCCCAGTAAAAATGTGGCTAACTTTACCGACTTTTTTCTTTGAGTGTACTTAACATACATTTATTTAATTCAAATTGCCCATCAAGCTATCATCTATATTAATCATTATTCTGCAAAATCTAGTACATGCATTTATCAATTAATTAGTTAATTGACTAGCAACGGTATAAAACAGGTGTTTTTAATTTGTAAATACATTGTATACCTGTTGTTGACATTGTTATTGTATTGAACGGGATCGATAATCAATAAAATAAAAAAAAATTATCAAACTTACTTATTGTTGCTAGCTGGTTATAGGATGATTTTATAATCTATTTTATCTATCACATTTTATGATATTATGGCACTCAATAAAAAAAATTCTAAAAATATTAAATCACTAGAAAATTCAAACATTTCTTTTGAAGTAGAGTTTTTTTTTACAACACTTTTATTCAATTTTTGGGTTAACAAAAGACACGGCGACAAAGACGATGGATGACACCTTTTTAATTTATGAGTTAAAAATTAAATTCAACAATGTTTCCTTTAAGCAAATAATTTCAAAAATGTTTCGATTTCCGTTTCCGTTTAACAAATCAGGCACAATTTCCGCTAACGACGACTACGACGACGACGAAAACTAAACAGCCAATGAAATAAAAAAAAACTAAAAGTAAAAAAGAGGAAATTTAATAATTCATTCTTGTATTTGTTTTAGTTTTTTTTTCTATTTCTTAGAAAAGCTAACAATTTTGTTGAGTTTATTTTCAATACTTTTTCTATTTGTATTTTTTTTTTTGCTAGTTTTTCTATTTATTTATGAGCAACATGAACTATTTTATTCTTGTATCCATTCACAAGCGTTGAAGCTAAAAGTGCGTTTGAACCGTTCAACAGACAAATATGGACTGTTGCTTAACGTATTTGTTATGAATGCGAATTATAAATAAAAGGATGTTGTCTGCAAGGACATGGTTAGTGTGGTGTGGTATGTGTACTAGTTGGTATAAAACAACTGTTGGTTGTCTAGTCTCGTATTTAGGGTTGATATAGAGGGTACATTAGTTGTCTTTGTTTGTTTGGTACCTTTTTTAGGTAATAGAGTACCCTGGATTTAGAGATCCATGGAATTCCACTTTATCTGCTTGTGACTTCACTACTATCATATATGTAAAACTGTGTGTGATATTACGCCAAATGCCTAAGATTACACATCAAATGTGTAAAATTTTTGTATACACGTATTTGTGAGGAAATATAAGAATCAAATGTATTACAACTCAATTTTTATTTAAAAATACACATTTTGTGTCTACTATTAGAAAACAAATATTAGGCATAATGTGTATAAATTTACGAACCTTAAAAAGAATTATTGAATTTGTTTAAAATGGTAGTCATAGAAGAAATAAAAACAAACTAAAAAAAATTAAATAAAACCAATGATGGCATATTTTCGTATTTATCATTACAAAAAAATCGAATTGTTGTTTCCGGTTTAAATTGTTGTTTCCGGTTTAAATGCTGTAGCAGCAGGCCTTTTCAAGGAATGATGAGAGGTATTTCTTAATTGTTATTTTAAATTCAAGAGGAATATCATTGTTTCTTACATTTCTTACATTTATTGGACTTTCATAATATTATACTTTTCCAATAAAAATTGTTCAAGTTCGAGGCCATACTCTATATTTCTTTATTAGGATATTGTCCTAACAAATAATCTATAAAGTTTTTGATTTCAAATTCATTGATTGACCACTTTTAGGAATGTGTTGAGAGATCTATTTCTTGAATTTTCCATCATCAGAACACGTTTTGAAAGAAGTGACAATCCCATGCAAAACATCAAACATTCATATAATCTAGTTTTCCCACTAAATGAGAACTAATATATGAGCTCGAAGTTAAAGATTATCACCATTGATCAAAAATAAATTGAAAACTTGTTCGTTATGTGCTCTATTTTTGGTAGATATACAATACATGCTTTTTGTTTTTATTCTCCTTTTTATTTTACATTTGTTTTGTTTTGTTTTGTTTAAAAACATGATGTAAAGGGGGAGTAAACAAGACCATACTTTGTCTTTTTTTACTAGTTTGAAATAATTTTTATTAAAAATTAAAATTATGTTGTTTCGACCTTTTAATTTTGCAATGAAAATTCCGTTAAACAGCCTGGAGTCAGAGGAATCAGTGAAACAAGATGTTAAAAATGGCAATTTTTAGATGGTTTGCTCGAAATCTGGTTAGTAGAATCTAGTAGAATCTAGTAGTAATGAATTAATAAATAAAATATGTTTGCTGTCAACATTGAGTAACATCCCAGCAAAAAATAGTGCTTACACAGAAGCGCTTCCGGAAGGCATTATTTAATTACGAAGCGCTTCCAAAGCAAATACAGAAGGCAAGATTTTTGTTCGCCATGTCCCACTTGATATGTCTCTTTTAAGCAGGTGAAAAGCGCTTATTTCATGTGCTGTTAGAAGCAATAAATTCATGTCTTCTTATGCAATAAAAAACGCTTTTTTTGTAAGTTGACAATATTTATGCTTCATGGAATGCATTCTTTATTGCTTCATTGTAAGCATTATTTACTTCTTCAAAGAAGGCATTTTGTAAAGCACAACAGAATGCCTTCCCTAATTGCTTTATTGTATGCAAGGCGGTAAAGCGCTATTTTGGAAGCATACAATTGTAGTTACTGCTTACCAAATCCAGGTTCTTTTTTGCTGGGATCGTGTGGGCATAAGTCGTGAAAAATTTTATAATTTATTGCTAAAAAACAGCTTTTAATGAAACGTTAAGGGCCCCAATTAGCGTTTGGAATAGTTGCTGAGGGTACTTAAAAAAAGGCTCTATGCTTGTTCTGCCAAACTCATTTATAATAAATACAAATCTTCGAACTCGAGCTGATGTGGAGAACTGCGCTCAGAGTTATCGACATTTAATAAACAAAGCAACGGGTTAATGCAATAACTAGTTTTAAGAATATTTAGTATAATAATATATGACGTGGTGATAACAAAGATTTTTTAAGTTTTTTGTTTTTGTTTTTTATGTAAACATTAAATGTAAGTTTGCGTATGCATATTTGTAAATACGGTGACTTATTGTTGTTTTTATGTGTCTTTTATTTTACTGTTTATACACTCGAAAAAATGATTGAAAGTTTACTACTATAAAAAGAGTAAAGTTTTATGTATTATTACTCAAATTCGGTAAATTTAAACACACAATGCGTAAAACTATTTTGTGCACACTTTTATATACAATAATACACACTTACAGCATTTTTACCAATTATGTGTTTACAATTAAACACATTATGCCTTAAAGTAGTATTATTTTGTTAAATAAAATTTTTACCCACAATGTTTGTAAATATACAAACTTATAATAGTAAAAAATATTTTGACATTTTTAATTCAAAAAAAAAAAAAAAATAAAAAAATCTAAAAATTTTAATTTATTGAGAATTTTTGTGATAATAAAATATATAAATATATTATTTGTGATAGCGAATTAAAAAACTTCCTAATGTACCAAAAACATTTTTGCATCCATAAGTACAAAAGGAATTTCCAAGTGTTTGCAGCCTAATTGTGAAAAAATATTTTTAAAATATATGTACAGAGCTTTACAGAATTAAATTCTTCATTCGATTTATTCAATCACTGAATTCAATCGCTGGGAATTCAGTCGGTTTTTACTCAATCGATTTAAAAAAATCACTGAAATTAAAAAAAATTGCTGAAATTTAAAAAAATCTTTATAATTAAAAAAATCTCCAAAAATTAAAAAAAAACGTTACAATTAAAAAAAAATCACTAAAATTGGAAAAAATCGATAACAATTTAAAAACAACGATAAAAATTAAACATATCTCCAAATTGAAAAAAACGCTAAAATTTAAAGAAAATAGCCAAGAATGAAAAAATGTCTAAAATTTTAAAAATCGCCAAAAATTGAAAAAATCCCTAAAATGAAAAAAAAAAAAAAAAAAATCGCTAACATTGTAAAAAGTCACCAAAAACGGAAAAAATGATAAAATTTTAAATTTTGGAGATGTTTTGAAATTTTGGCGATGTTTTAAATTTTCGGTTATTATTTCCATTTTGGAGATTGTTTTCAATTTTGTGGATTTTTACATTTGTGGATTCGTTACATGGTTATATGTGTTGCACGGGTCATACGTAGTTTTCGTTCATCTAATGCTTAGAAAATAAACTATTTAACATTTTCTTGTTACTGAAATGGCATTTCAGGATTATTTAATATAAAATATAAATTTTCCACCCGAACAGTTATATTTATAACTGACAAATGTAGAACATCAACTTGGCGAATAAACCCCCTAGGTGGGGCAGTTTAGCCGATTTGAGTTACTTTAGAATTCTTAATATCATTACTAAACTATTTACAAAAAGTAGAAAAATATGTGGCTACCTAAAAGTTTACTAGTATGAACAAAAAGAATGAATCTAAAAATAAATTTAATAAAAAATTATTTTTTGATTGAAACATTTTTTCTAGTCAAATGTGCAAACACGGGACTCGAACCTGGGACTTCAGTTTACCAGTCAAGCGCTCGTCATGTGTTATACCCAGTCCCAGTGTAGAAACGGAAATAACACGTCATTACTGTTCTCAATACCAGTAATCACACTTGCAAAGTTTACAAAAATTCGTTGTCTAAAATTATATTTTTAAAAAAAAAAACTAAAAAAAAAATATTTCTTTATTAAAAAATATTTTTTTTATAACATGTGCCCACATGCGATTCGAACCTTGAGCTACAGATTGCCAGTTAAGCGCTCTACCATCTGAGCTATCTCGACATGTTGGACATAGATAAAATGACTTGCTCGCGCAAAATGTCATTACTTTCCAGCTTACAAAAAAATAAGTACCCAGGCAGAAAAATACAATCGGCACAGTGTTGGCAAAGCATAGACGACGGTCGGTTATGCGTTAGCAGAACTTAGGATTAACAATCTTTACAATATTGGCCTGTTACCCGATTGATACCATTGGCCAACCGCTGGTTTGAGCGAACTTGCCACCGTTGGCATAAAGTTGGTAATTAAAAAAATGTGTTGCTTTTCAAATACCTTAAATTTAATTATTTTGAGAAATATGTTTAATAAAACACATATAAAAAGCAATAAAACAGTTTGGTCTTAATCTTATACATCATATTTAAATGTGTGAAATATAATAAAATATTTAGAGAAAAATGTTTCTAATTGATTGTAATATTGGTAAAAACAACATTGTCAAATAATTTTGCTGGTCGTACTGGCAAAACATATGCTTTGCAAAAAAAGTAGTGTTTTCCTTGTGCAATATTAATTGTACCTTTAGTAATAATATAACACGGTGGCTTTTACAAAAATAGCAGTGGTTTGCCAGTACTATTATGTTTGGTTCGATTGGTAATTTCTACCGAGGTAGTTATATATGTACTTACTAGAGTTGAAAAAATTATAAGTCTGAGAATATAGATTTTTAAAATATTTAGAGATCATTACTTTATATTTAAAATAATGATAAAATTATGGGTAATGCATTATAGCATTATTATTAACGTTAAAATAATGTAGATGGTAAGCTGCTGTCATTACTGGTAGTGACAAAAGTAATGATATGTCATTACCGTTGGAAATGTTTTGTATAAAAAATGTCGAATTTCAAAAGGGACTAGAGAAAGTAGAATAGGATAAAGTGACACGGGTTTTTATCAAACACATCCTAATGAAGGGGCCTTTTAAAAAAAATTTTTTTTTTGCTATTTTTGTTAAAGAAACTTCTAATATGGAAACAAAAGAGGCTGGTTACCGTTTTCAACAAAAGCTGGTTAAAATGTCGCTTTTCCACCAAAAGTTCTCATACGAAGTCATATTTACCATCCCTGTTTAATCGTAAGTTGTTATTGCTTTAATTTTAATACCGTATTTAGAGCACAACAAAATAAAAGAGAGTACAATTTATATTAACATCTAAGGATATGTGCAGAAAAATAAAAAGGAAAAGGTATGATTGCTTTCATAACACGTGAAAATAATCCTTACAGAATTGTTTGGAGTGTGACCTTCTGAGATTTAAATATTTTTTCTGTGATTTTGTTGTGTTTTGTATGCTTTAGTTTGTCTTACAATTCAAATGGAAAAAAATGGCGGGTCTTTCAGTTAATAATGAAAACAACAAGGAAAGTAGAAAGAAATATGCTCTTGTTTTTCCGTTGTAATAGATGAATGATTTTAAAATGTAAGAATGACTTGAACGCACAATTTTAATATTTGTAACAACAATACCAGAAATTGTTGAATACTAGTTGAATTCAAAGGACTTGTTAATGGCACAGGAGAAAAAAAAACAAATTTGTGTTGATAATCGAATGGTTTCGGTTGTGGCAACAAAAAAGTCTGTTAAAACAACTGCAAAATATTTATGCAAAATATTTAAATAAAATTTTTGTTAAATCCCGGGAGTTTTTGATTTTGATTTGCTTACAAATATTTTAACGCGACAACAGTCGCGAGCTCGTTTTTGTCAAATTGTTGTTTTTTGTTTTATTAAAGAAATTGAAATGAATTTTAGCAGTTCAATTTAAATTTTAAATTAACGGAAATATAAGTTCCACCTAGGTGTGAGTAGTGTAACTAATAGTTAAATGCTAAAGCTATGTACAGACGGTTGTCAGATCTTACAATATTGTAAGATCTGGCAATGTGCTGACAATAAAACATGTTTAGCAAAAGGTAAATTGTCAGTTCAGACGATTGTAAAAAAACCTTTCAATTTCATTGTCAGACAATTGTCAAACAATAAATTTATCTGCCAACGAAAATTGTCAGTTTACACGGTTGTCAGATTCTTGTATGGCAAAAATTGCTAGATCTGTTGTTAGGCATTGCCAGAACTGTCAAAGCATTTGAAAGAAATTAATAATTGTCAATTGTGTGTTTAATTAAATTGAAAAAGTAATAATATTAAAAAAAAATTGCAACGATTTTAGCTGCATATGTATTAGAAAGTAGCGAGGATGAAGACAAAATATTTTTGCAAATTGCAGTTGAAAGAGGTGCGGAGATTTGCCCATTTTCCTTTGCAATCGTTCACACTTATCTGGATGGCATCTGCGACCTCTTGCCATAAAATATCTTTGGGAAGTTTATACTCAGCGCTACCAGCATCCCATAAACTTCGCCGTACCTCAACTGCCTCGATAAGTTTGATAATACTTTCGTGTGACCACACGGAATCCACCTTTTTGCAGTAGGATCTTTGTTTGGGTGTTGGTTTTTTCCCGGCTTTAGAGCCTGTTGGCGACTGGGAGCCTCTTGGCGACTGGGTACGAAACATCAGGTCAGTTGGCTCATAGCTGCAATCTATGACTCAGGTTTCATTAATTGAAATGTCGCCATCCATTTTTTTTATTTAATTTGATTTCCTATTTTGTTTCACTTTTGATTTTTAATATTATTAATATGAACTTTTGTTTTTTTTTCAGTACCGCCAATAGAAACATTTCTGTGACAATACTGCCATTGTCAGATGCATTACTTTAAACACATCTGCCAATAAAAAATAGATTACAATGGCTGCCAATTATCTGACAATGGCAACGTAGGGTGTTCACACGAATGTCAGATGTCTGACAACCGGCTGTACATAGCTTAATACATAGTACAACCAATAGTCCATTATACAACTTAGAAATATGCCAAGCTACACTCAAAAATTTGTAAATCAGTTTTCAATCTCACTTTACAATTATTATACTAACTTTAATAAACAGTTATATTTTACTAAAAATTTTTGCTATTCTTATTTTACAAATTACTAAATTTTTTACTAATTTTGGTTGCTAATTTAACTATTTTTTTTTACTAACTTCTGACCCTGATTTGAAAAATTAGCAAAAAAAAAAATTGCTAATAATACACTAGGGATATTATGTAGGTAAAGACGACAGCAAATGTATTAAAAAACAAATTATATTTCACTTGAAGAAAGTACTACTTACATATCATTAAATTCAACTACCATTTGTCATTTGTTTTTACTGTTTAAAAAATTACTAACAATTGTAGTAAAAATTACATTTATTTATTTTATTTTTTTAAATTACAAAAAACGACTGTAAAAATGAATGTTAAATGATAAAACAATCATTTGATGTGTTTATTTTTTCAAGTGAACTACAAGGCTAGTAAAAAAATAAATTTGTTCAACAAATGACTGGCATTTTCAATAAAAATAAAGAAACTGTATTACAACCCAAACAACTACAAATTTTTAAAGCAGAAGTTCCCTGAGTATATGATTATTTTTAAGCTAACAATTATTTGATTGGGAAAAAGCTTGAACTTTACTTGAATTGAAGTTGAATGTATTTAAGTTGAATGAATTGAATTGAATTTAGTTGAATTTACTAAAAAATTTAAGTAAATTAGGTGACTGACGAAAATTGTATTAGAAGTACAAAAATATGCACTTAAAAAAAAAAAAAAAAAAAAATAATTTTACAAAAATCGATTATCACAAATTTTAGATGCTAAAATAGGTTTAGAGGTTACAAGCCCGGATTCAGCTTTTCCATTTAGGGGGAAACATTTTTTGATTAAATTTTTTTTACTTCAACATATTTTATTTGCATATGTCAAAAATATTTCGTCTTAATTCGGTACTCTGCATAATCGGAATGCTTCTTCTATTTGGCAAGCTTCTACCCAGAGAGAATTTTAGTGGACGAAAAATAATAAAAATGTCCAGTAAACAAATAAAACTCTCTTCACAATCTGATAAAAATAATTTTCTTACAATTAATACAAAAATCGGCTTAACTTTAGGTTAGAGCATTAAACGCTCTGTCTATAGTGTAGTGCATTGTGGCATTAAAAAGCAGTTTATCTATGCCACGGTCAGGGATTGCACAAAAATTTCATTGAGACGCAATCACACAATAAAAAACATAGCAAATATTACAGTATTCTCAGAATCACTGATGAAGGTTAATTACCAGAAACTGCAGTCTGATTCAATTAAAAATTTACAATGTACCCAGTCAGAAACTTCCAGTGGTACAAAAAATCTAGCACTGGTATATCTATTGTAATTTAACTACCGGCAGAACACAAGTTTGTGACGCTTTACAAGCGTTTCTAAAAAGCGCTTTACCAGTATTTGTTTTACAATAATTTCAGTGCACTACAAAAAAAAAAAAAAAACATTGGCAAATAATTGACTGAGACCACTATGCCAGTGCTATCCAGTCAGAAATTACCAACGGCTCAAAAGTGTAACCACTCGTAGAGCATTAATTTTATAAAAATTTGAATGCGTTGTATTAACAAGTTTGTATTCGGGAGGTTCAGAGTTCGATTCCGGTTTCAGGCATACGTATTTTTTGTGATTTTTTTGTACTTTTTTTAATTTTTAATTAAAATGCATTTGACAAATTTAATTTAGAAATGTTGAGGTTAAGAAGGAGAATAAACGTTTTTTTGTTTCTGTAAAAGCTCTTTAAGACCAACTTATTTTTTATTATCCCAACGTAGACATGTTGTTGAATAGCCAACTTTTACCCAGCTATTATCATTCACTTGCGTTTTAAGCTATCAAGTATTAAAGTGTCTTGTTAGCTCAGTGGTTAGATCTGTCGGCTGCCAATCTAGCAGTCAGGGTTCAAATCCCAGCGGGACCAAAAAAAATTGTAAATGAACTTTTTTAATTTTTATTTTAAAACATCTATTTTTTGACTACCTTAATCATGGTTTTACTAACATTTTGCCAACGTTGGAAATTTTGTTTCCATAGTGCTTGTCCGACATTTATTACACTCAATGAAGAAGTTTCATTAAAAACTCGTTTTCATAAAAAATATAAAAAATTTTCTTAATTTTAAGAAAATTTGCGTTTATTTTTTGCAAAAAGTTTCATTAATATACTGAAAATTATTTATGTTCGCTGATTTTCAGCAAAAGATTTTGCTGACATTAGCAATTTTTTTGCTAGCACCCTCCTGACTAAAATTTTGCTGACTCAGCAAAATTTTTTGCTGACTTTACAAACTTTTTTTTTTGAGTGTAGATGAGGACATACAAAAACAGTTTTCAAAAATTTTAAAACACCCTCAAAATTTTGAGTTATTTTCAAAAAACTGTTTTAGGGTAGGTCGTAGCACTTTAGTACCTCTAACTCACACATTTTTTGACCGATTTTTGGAAAGGCAAAGAATTAAGCTTTCATGAAATGTATTCATAAAGTATATATTTCAAGAAATTAGGTAAGTGTTTATCAAAAGTTTCTCATTTTATTTATTTATTTTTTTTCCTAATTTTTCAAATTCAGCAAGAGTTATTTTAATTTTTTTCTATGACAACCTACCTTTTTTTGCACTGTATTTTAAGGACAATTTTATATAGAAATAAACGAGATAGCATTTGTTAAAATCGGTTTATATTTGCAAAAGTTACTAAACTTTTTCTAAAGAAAAAAATTTGGGGATTGCAGACTTTTCTTTTGGAAAACCATTTGACTTACAAACGTAAATTAAAAACTGTACAGATAGCTTACCCCTGGTTTCTACAACACGTTCGCCTCTACACGAACGGGTGACTACATGTATTTTGTTTTTGCATTGCATTTATTTTGTTATTGTTTTTTTAGACGAACGTGAAGCAAAACGTGTTCTAGAAACAGGGCGTTAACCTAAGTTAACATGTATAGTTAAAAACAGGTGTTAATGAAAAGTTGAATAACTTTTACAATATTCATCCGATTTGAAAAATAAAAACCACGTTTTGTTAAGAACTAAATTTGCTTTATACGTTGGTATAAAGTTTTATAAGCTTTCATATTAAAATAAGCAATGAAAAGCTACTAAAATCAAAAAAGTTTATAATCAAAAAATGCACGTCATTTTAAAGCGTAATCAGTTTTCTTTCCAAACCCGTTGAAAAAATTTAAATCGTACAAAAACTGACTGAGTTACAGGTAGTTATTTTGAATAACTACTAAATTTGAGGGTGTTTCTGAAATTTTTTGACACAATTTCTAATGGCCTCAACAAGACCTATAACCCACGCTAGGTCGGTTTAAAAGTTTTTTTCACTGTAGCACCGTGTAATCGGAAAATTTTGGTTTTACTTATAACTTTTCACCAATCAGCGATATGGAAATTATTTTTTAGTGAATGTAGCTCCCAAACTTAGAAATTAATACTTTTGTAATCTAGTAAAAACTAACAAAAAACATTCTTAGACTTGTGGTTTATCTCTAGTAGTTTCTGAGATATTCCCATTTGAAAATGTGAAATCCCAAATTTGGTCCGATTAAGGTCGAGTTTTTTGTGAATAGCATGACGAAATCGGGGCCAATTTCTTTTTTAAAATATTGGTTTATTTAGTTAAATAAATTTTTGATTAATAACAAAAAGATTTTTGCAATATCTTGTTCCACTCAAAAACTACATTCGTTTAAACTAGATATTAAAAAATATTAAAATTTTTGCGATTTTTTCCCCAAAAAGCACCAACAGTCTTTTACCTCCAGATAAATATTATCTTTATTAACATATAAAGTGTGTGTACTATTCTGAAAGGCCTTTTTAGTATATAAAAGCAAGTTGTGTGAAAAAAATGCTTGAATTGTATACACAAAGTTGCCACATTTTTAACGCAAATATCGATTCAACCCACTGTTATAAATTGCGCACTCGGTTGTAGATACTCCAACTTATACTTAATTTATTAGGGAAGTCTCTTCCAATCCCCGATTTAAATGAAGACATGGCAGCGAAAAATGTAAAAAATCCCATTTTTGGAATTTTTATTTTTTTTCTGGGAATTGTGGTATTGCTTACAGCAAATCATAATTCCAGACATACATTTCACATAGTTGACTTAAAAGTCTATTTAAGTCCAAAAACTCAAAAATAAATATTTTATTGAAGAGTGAAAATTTACATTTTCACAAAAACTAAAAACGTGTACCTTCCTATTAGGATTATCCCAATTTTTGTTCCACCCAATTTGTTGGTCTCTAATAGCAGATTATAAACATGTTAATTTTTTAACAATCGAATTAGAAACATACAAATGGCGGGCACTCAACATTTTATATGCAACCCGTTCGCTATTTTGGGTTATAATCTTGCCGCACCCGGCGGGCCTTGAAGGTTCAAAATCAAAACTTGAGCTCGATATTACATAGCTTATGCCTGTTCCAAATTTCATTACAATAGGACTACTAAGTAAGAAATTGCCAAACTATTTTCAAAAATTTTGTGATATATCCCACTGTACAAACCCGGTCCATAGTCCAATTTAAAAAACTTTATGAAATTAGAGGCATTTAAAGTCAGTTTCAACAGTTGTCAAAGATTTTTGAAATTACTCTTATATTATATTACAGCCAGAAACTGGTAATTTTTGAAAACTACTTGTCAAATTCCATATAAAATTTTAATCAAAAACTAGAAGTTTTCAAAAGCTATTCTTTTTTGGCTGTAGTATAAATGTGGTATTAAAACCAATATTAAACTTTCCATTTGATTCAAGGTGTGTATTAATATTAATCATACATCTCATAAATTCAGTCCACTATGGCGTATGATTAATTACATAAATCATACTCCTCCTTGAACAGATATAAGAGATGTAAAAAAATAGCCCACTGTAGCGTATGATTATTTTTTTCTTTATAAATCATACGCCACCGTGAACAGACATTCTTATTAAACATCTTATACATCACTCATATTTGATGTAAGTTAATGAATGAATCAATTGTTTGTTATTTTCTCTTGTAGTTTTTTTTTATATTTTTTCAATTAAGTATTGCACAAAAAACCCATAGAAATATTTAACAAAACCAATAACCGCTGCATACCTTTACTGTGCCTTAACTGTAGGTTAGGGCTATAACTTTTGATTATTTTTTTGCAAATATCAAATTTTATATATATAAAAAAAAAATAAAGAAGACAATTATTATTATTATTTTTTTGCGTGTTTCAAAAAAGTGCCCGCATAAACATTTTTGAAGTTCGACACAATTTTTTTGTTAAATTAAACTAAAAAAATAATATTTCGAAAATATTTTTCAGTGATTTGATTCCAACGATGCTTATCGTTCATAAAGGACACGAGAGTTTTTAAATTTTACTGTTTTCGCGAATTTTGTTAAAAAAAAAACATTTCAGCGTTTTACACGATATATATTATGTCCTGTAGTTCCTATTGGGAACAAAGGGCCACAACGAATTTATTCCATTCGGACCGGTTGGATGATATTCTCTTCACTTCTCCCCAGCTTTGATCAGTAGATATGACTTCTATATTCAGTTGACGGCGCCATGTGTGAGACGGTCTGCCTACTCTTCTCGTCCTACCCTGTGGGTTCCACTCAATGGCGATTTTAGCAACGTCACCTGGAGGTCTGCGCAGGCCATTTGCGATTCATTATTTCTATATGGATTGCCCGCTGGTTTGTTTGTCTCCAAAGTTCTGCATTGGATATGGTGTTAGGCCAAAAAACTTTTAGGATTCTTCGGAGACATCGATTAACAAACACTTGTAGGGAGTTTATCTCGTGTTCTGTGTTGTTAACAGTAGTTAAAAAGTAATTTTAAAAATGTTGTCCAGTTATTTCGCTCCACTAATGCAAGTTTAATTACAATAACGTGAAAAATGGAGTTATTTTTCAAAATGACCCGAAAAAGCGATTTTTCTGTTAATATACGATAGTATTGTCTATCGCGTGGTAAACACTTTGTAAAAAAAAGTTATAACCCTATTGTAGGTATCTTTTGTTTAGCAAATGTCAGTTTCCTTATTCGAAAATTTGTTTTTTCGTTATTATTATTTTTCTGTCTTCAAATTAACATTTCAATCTACTGTTTTGGTTAACAATATATTACTAAATATTCACAATATTTATACATTCAATTTCAGTTCAACTTATTTGTTTTTAATTCAATTTATTTTCAATATATTTCTATAAGTTTGCATATTGTATTAGGGGAGCCGAACGGGACTGATTTTTATAAATCCCGGGATTTGGGATTTTGAAAACTACGATAACGGGATTTTCGGGATACCGGGATTTCGGGATTTCGGGACTAATTTGAATTATGAAAAACAAAAAGAAACTACTATAAAACGAAAATTAATTTTATCGTAAATTTAAATAATTGAATTGCTTATTGTAAAAACTTGATAAGCCACATTTAATTTTTGGTTAGTTTTTGCCTTTTAAAAAGTGAATAAATTTAGGAAATGTGGGTATTGCAGAACTTTTATACTTTATGTACGTGTGACAAGTGTTTAAGCAAGACTTCATTCAATATTTAATCAACGGATGTCTAGAAAACAGCGAAAACTGGAAAATTTGTAAATGTGGCTTATCAAGTTTTTACAATAAGCTCTTCAATTGTATTTTCGTTTCCAACCCACAGCTCTTAATCCAATTACGTTTCAGTCGTAAGCCGTCTAGGATTTATGTTCTGTTAGAGGTTCCACTATGTTTCGAAATATTTCCAATAGAGGGCGCTTTAAGGCAAACAAATTTATATATCTGCTAAATGAAACCCTTTGCCGACCGAACTTAAACCGCTGAAGATTTATTGTCGAATATTCGTGGAATAACTTGTGTGCTGGTTTTGGCGCTTTATTGCTACCCCTATCGGAGACCTAGTAAGATGCTGAGACTACTATACTACGTATCCACTGAACGTGTTTTGGACGTGGTTTGAAATAAAACATGTTTTGTACATGTTTTCCCATGCATTTTTATTTAGTATTAGGCTCAAATATATAGGTATCTCTATAAAGCTACATCTGTATATTGTCGATCACAACAAATTTTTATTAACATCGTCCTGCAGGTTTTCCTAAAATAGCAAAAAGTACAAATGTCGCATATATCAACCATTTGTCGTCAAAAGGTTACAAATATGTATATATCCAACAAATCTAAAATGTGAGTTAACAATGTATAAATTTAATAGTAATCTTAAAAAACAGATAATAATTCTTAGTACTTATCGGTTTACTAATTCAAAAGTATTTTAGTTAAGTCATTTCGGATAAGTGATTCCAATTTTTCTTTAAACGCGAATCCATTAAGGGAATGTATCCTTATGTGGCCCTACATCTGGTATTTGGACCAGAGATGAAAGCCCTGGCAAAACGTAGGCGGCGGCA
The DNA here is from genome assembly GCA_021234595.1 of Delia radicum. Lineage (NCBI taxonomy): Eukaryota > Metazoa > Arthropoda > Insecta > Diptera > Anthomyiidae > Delia > Delia radicum. The sequence goes on along the minus strand of CM037851.1, from coordinate 306,042,338 downwards.
GCTTAATAGCCTTCAGCCTCAAAAATATGGTCAGCTGCGGTTATGAGGGAAAAGTGTCGGCGGCGGCTGATAACCAGCTAAAGTGTAAATTTCATACGAGTTTTGTGTGTTTCAGCAGGTTGAAAATGAAAATTTGTTCAAGAAGACAAAACATATGCGAAGAAAAAAAGCAAGCTACTGTGGCTTTCGGCGCGTTGTAGCGAAATCAGACCAGTGACTCTGGTGGGAGTCGTAGCCACGACCACCGCACTGATAAGCCAACACGCTACCAACTAGCCTACCGGGGCGCACTGCGCTAAATTTATTTTTGGGTTGCAAACACTGTCGGCAACTTTTGTTCAAGAAAAGTATCAGAATCAGAATGATACTAGAAATAGCTGAATTTTTATTTAGTTAGGAAAGTGAAAAAAGACTAACTCAAAAGTAATGTTTAACTTAAATTTTATTTGCAATATATGTAAAAAAAATGTAAATTAACCCTTTGACGACGAATGGTTCATATATCTCCCATTTTTAATTTTTGTTGTATTAGCTAAACTTTTTAACCAATTTTCACAAGTGTAGCGTGTATGGACAAAGGATATATGTTGCTTTTATATCATACTAACCACATGGACCAAACTGGTCTCAGAGCCGAATATGGTGACGCCAAAGTTAAAAAAATATGAATATTTTTTCATAATTTTTCATACATAACTTCTGCAACGCTGTTAAACATAGGGGGTACAAATTTTGGTAGGACATGTCCCAAATCCTTCACGTTTCAAGAAACATTGAGATATTTGAAACTCATTCATTGCATTTACACTGGGACATATATATCATTCCTATTGGTCGTCAAAATTAAATAAAGAGAAGGTTTTTGTTCAGTTTTTTTTATTTTTTTTTTTCGTATGTAAATTTAAGCAATTTTTGTGTGTTTTTTTTTTTAAATAAAGTTATATTGATAGATTTTTATCTCCAGATTCCAGGTCTTGTATCCAAATTTGTTTTATCCTTTCACAATTTTAAAATATCATTTTAAAGGGACAACAGTCAAAACTCGATGTACGAGTCAAGCTATTTTAGGAAATCTTTACATATTCGTGTTTTACATAGCAAAATAATTGAAAAACATGTGACATATGTCGCAGTCACGTAGCCAGAACTATGTTTTAGTGGCCCAACAACAACAATTACAACAACAAGAGAAAAGGTTTTTTTTTATATATATTGGAGAAGATAAATTTCTTAAATCAAATAAAATAATTTTTTTTTGTTGTTGTTGGTGGGCCGGTAAAACATATTCCTGGCTACGTGCATGATATGACGTAAACAGGATAATATAAACAAACTCTGCACATCATTCGCCATTACGTTGATAAAGTACTTGTTGACTAATTTTGCCCGTTGATTAACAATGTAATATATATGTTCCATGGACTTTTTCATAGAAGGAGTTGCAAAAAAAAAAAAACATTTTTAACAATATTTTCTTTAGACATGCATCCAAAATTTTTTTTTTTTTGACAAATTAAGAAATATGATTAAAATAAATTTAAAATATGCACAAATTTTCATTAAAAAGAGCAAAAATATGCATTAGAAAATCACAAAATTTCCATTCAAAGTCAGAATATGCAAAAACATGCACTTTTGCCAAAATATGCAACTACAAGTCGATGCAACTTTGTTCTTAATTTGATGATTCGGAAAATATTTAGTCAATATTAGAGATGTCACGAATAGTGTATTCGTCACTTTACCGAATACTGAGTCTTCGCTATTCGGTTTAAACCGAATAAATTTTTCATATATTTTCATACAAATTTCATATAAAAGTACACTGTACTTTAGATATAGACAGAATTAAATAAAATAATAAAACTTTTTTAGATTTATAAAATCAATACAAACAGTTGTGTTTGACGTTTTAAAAAAAATATATGAAAAAATTGATTATCTAAATTTTTTAGATAAAATTACAGGTTTTTAAGCTACTATATTTTAATCGAACAATTCTGCCGAATAGGGCTACTATTCGGTATTCTGTAAATAGAATTCCGAATAGTTATTGTCATAAATGTCTAAGAATTGCCTAAAGTCATAGCAAAAAATAACCTGGATTTGGTAAGCAGTAACTACATTTGTATGCTTCCCAAATAGCGCTTCGCCGCCTTGCATACTATTAAGCAATTAGGGAAGGCATTCTCTAGTGCTTCCCAGAATGCCTTCTTTGAAGCAGTTAATAATGCTTAAAATGAAGCAATAATGTTGTCAACATACAAAAAGCGCTTCTTAGTGCTTAAAAGGCATGAATTTATTGCTTCTAAGAGCACATGAAAGAAGCGCTTTAAAAGAGACATACCAAGTGGGACATCGCGAACAAAAATTATGACTTCTTTATTTGCTTTGTAAGCGCTTCGTAATTAAAAATTGCCTTCCGGAAGCTTCTGGTAAGCTCTATTTTTTGCTAGGATAGATAAGAATAGGTAAAGTAATGCGAAAAGTAATGCGTAAAACATAAAAACTGCTAAAACTTTGAAACCCTTAACAAATAAGAATATGTAACAAAGGTCCACTTTAGGGAACAAACAAAGTACCACTTTAGGTAACAATATGAAAATTAAATTTTTCAAAATTTTTTTATTTTTTATTATTTTTTTTATGAAATCAATTTCTTTTATTAAAATTGTAAATTAAATTCTTACCGTTTAAAAAGTCCGAGTTGGAAAATTGTATAAAACTTTTTGGTTATTTTGATTTTATATTTACACTCATAAAAAAGCAAAAAAAGCTACTAAAAATTTGTTCAAAATGTTCTTCCAGAAAAAACTGCTAAAATTAGGAGATTTTTTTTACTAAATATTAGTAATATAAGAATAGCAAAAATAAATCTGTTAAACTTACAAATATTTAGTTCAATTTGAGCTAAATTTTAGTTTATTGAAAGTAACAAAATCATATGCTAAAATCAGCAAAAACATTTACTAAATATTAGTAGACAAAAAAATCATTAAAAATGTGAAATTTTTAAACGTTTTTTTTAATGTGTATAAAAGTCTTCCCGTACGAAATTTTTAAGCAAAAATTGTTGTTGATTTTAGCAAAATAAGCTGTTATTTGCATTCTACTAAATTTGAGGTAAATATAGCAACAATTTTGTTAAAATTAGAGTTTTTATTTGCTATTTCGAGACTACAAATATTTATTAAACGTTTTTGCTTATTTTACAGTGTAAACTGCTATTTTTTATTAATAAATAATTATTATAAATAATAAATTTTTTATAAATAATAAATTAAACTTCACATCGAGTATAACTAAAATGTTGTAAAGTTAGCAGATTTATTTTTGCTGTTCTTAGTTTATTAATATTTAGCAAAAAAATCTGCTAAATTAAGCAGTCTTTTCCCCAAGATAATTTTTAACTAACTTTTTGTAGCTTTTTCTGTTTTTTTTATCGGATTATTTCTATATTGCCTTTTTTTTGCAAGAACGCAATAACGCCAAGAATAACGTATGCATTCACGTCGAAACTTTTTTAAAGTAGTGATACCGGAAATTTAACTCGATAACAGTTCACAGTTTTGACATATTCATGAAACAACGCGAAAAGAAAAGAAAGGTCCACTTTAGGGAACAAGCCATAATTGGAAACATTCCCAAACATATTAGATTAGATTAGATCAGAAGGCACTATGCACCGCGACCAATGTAGGTCTTTTGTGCTGCCTAAGATTACCTACAGATTCAAGCTACCTATAAAGCCAATTATCCTATTAGGCAAAATGTTCGCGATGTCGGAAGGCGAAATGAAGCGATCACCTAGAAACCTAAGTCTCCTATCACAAAGCCTGGGACATTCGCAGAGAACATGCTCCGAGGCATAAAACAAACATATTAAATATTTAGTTATTAAATTTTATTCCATTCAATTAAATTGATTCAAATTAGATTAAATTATGTTTGTGAAATATTATAAAAGCAGAATTATAATTTTTAAAATTTAGAAAAGTAAACAAACATTTTATGTTTTATTTTTTTAATTTTTTTTTTGTTTGTGTTGTTTAACAGGGTGTGTCATATACACAAAAAGTAATAAAATATGATTAAGTTAATAAAGTAAATGAGAAACATGATTTTCTGGGAAAAAATCCCGGCATTTCTGAATCGGCATCCCTAGTACGTATTATTTAACCTTCTTGTTTCTGTTGGCGACAGTTTTTGTTAATTGAAAATATATCTTGGTCACATCTCACTTTGCGGTTGCATCGGTATGAAAATGAACATTGAGAAAAAAAAAACCAAAACTAATTTAGAAAGTTGTAGTTGTCACAAAACTCTTAACTACTATACATCTAATTTATGAATGTTCAATACGGAGCATATGATAAGTTTTTTGTTTTATGAGTACTTATTAGATTTCCGACAAACTATTGAAGATATATTGAGGATAATTGATAACGAAGGTCATAAGTTGATAAATCGTAACTCAAAATTTATTTTGTACAACTTTGTAAACTGGTTGGAAGTTACAAAGTGACAACCTATGACTTTATGACTATAGCTATGAAATTAATTAATAAACACACATTTAACTATCCACTATAATTCACTGAGATTAATTAAACTGTTCAACCAAATCAAATTTTTTCCAAAATTACAAGGTCCGACCTATAAATTTTGATAGAAGTTTACATCTGGGTTTCATTTTAGGGGGATGTAAAGTTTCCCCCAAATGCAAATTTTGTATTGTCAATCGGCATAGAACATCGAGTAAGGCTTACAATTAAAGTATATGGTGTGTTCAGCAAATTTATATAAATGTTACGGAAAACATTTTTGTAGAATATGTTAACCCTCTAACTCCTCAAGGTAAGGGTCTTTTTGGTCCTTCTTTTAAAAAAGAGCAAAAAACACATCTAAAACAGGGATTTAAGGGGTTAAAATGTTAAAATTTTACTATAAGTCCCTGAATACACCAAAATCAAACATTTTTGTAGAATATGTTGACCCTCTAACTCCTCAAGGTAAGGGTCTTTTTTGTCCTTCTTTTAAAAAAGAGCAAAAAACACATCTAAAACAGGGGTTAAAAAAAGGGGTTAAAATGTTCCGCAAAAAAATGAATACACCAAAATCTGAATACACTCAAATCACAAAAATAATTACTCACAATTATTTTTTAAAACATCATTTAACATATAGTTTTATAAATTTTTACAATTTTTACAAATGGTTTTCACACGCTAACACGGGTAATGATGTCAAACACTAAAAGCAGGTTTTACAAAAATTCACATCAATTTGAATAAAATAATTGTTGTTTTAACAATAAAATTTGTCAAAAAAAAAAATTTGTTACGACTTTTGGATCAGTGAACGAATATTTAGGGGTAACGATAGTCAATTGAAAGGAGTTTGAATCGATAACTGTATTTTAGCGGTGCCATCCCTGCATTTTATCAGTTTAGTTATTATTTAAATGCCAATATACAAAAATTTGCAATTATGTTGACGCTGATAGGGCAAAACTGAAAAACCTGTGAAACTTGTGTGAAAGGCGTGGTAGAGAAGATTGAGTGTATTTTCTAAAAATCATAACTACATTGTAAATTTTCAATTTTTCTGAATCAGACTGCGCAGTTTCTGGTATTGAACCTTCGTCAGTGACCCTGTTTTTTTGATAATGTAATATTTGTTATGTTTTTATTTGTTCGATTGCGTCTATATGAAATTTTCTGTGCAATTACTGAATGTGGTATAGATAAACTATTTATTGAAAAAATAGAGTGACAGATTTCACAGAACTACTATTTATTTCTAACTGAAGGCACATATTTTTTTCAACATCAGGTTTATCATACAAGATTTTAGGCGATATCCTTTTATGCTGAAAAAGTTATACCCAAAAGAGTTGAAAAACTTTTTAAAGTTACAAGCAAAATTAGGCTAAATTATGGTTGTTTTTAATTGAGAAGAGCACATTAACCGTCTGACGGGTAAGGCTACCTCAGGGAAGTCTTCATAAAATTTACCACAAATGCGTCAAATGAGCGTTTTATACTTAGAAATTAATATATTCCGATAGAAAACTAAATTTGCTAAATATTTTGCGAATATATTTTTCGTGCGCCGTCCACGGTTTGGAAGCGAGAAAGCTTCAAAATCAAAATTTCGTAAAATTTCAAAAACTAATTAAGTACTCACAGGATTTTATCAGGATTCCTCTAAAGGACATCGTTTTAACTAATAAACTAATAGACGGATTTTTAGAAAGAAGAAGTTAAGTATTAATAGCAAAGCGTTGAAGTTTGAACAATATAAATTGAAGTTTAGATACTTTTTCGCCTAATTTCGCTTTTTCCAAAAAGCGAAAATCGCGAGCAGAAAAAAAAATAGTTTTTGTAGTTGGTAAGACAAATATTTTTTGTCCAAAACTTCCCTTTTATATGCTTTAGTTTTCAAAATACACCCTAAAATATTTTGGCTCATTTGGCAACGATAAACAATTTTGTTGAAGAGCACGTGGTATGAATTTCGTTGCAAAACATCGTTTGCCAGTTAGAGGGTTAACAGTATAAATGTTTAAATTTAGGATATTCGTCTGGTTAAATTCGTTGCAGCAAAAATGCTGATACCATCAAAAATATTATATTGCTCTAAAAATGGCTAAAATCCGGAGAAACATGGAATCGAACGATTCCGTATATTTTCCCATATATAAAATTATTCTATGTGTAACTTTCATATATCGAAATTTTTAAAGAATATCCAGGAAAAATAGTGCTTACCCAGAAGCAGTTATGAAAGGCATTATTTAATTACCGAGCGCTTCCGAAAGAATTCGCAATGTCCCACTTGGTATGTTTTTTCTAAGCAGATGAAAAGCACTTCTTTCATGTGCTCTAAGAAGCAATAAATCCATGCCTTCTTAGGAAATGAGAAGCGCTTCTCTTGCATATTGACAACATTAATGCTTCATTGTATGCATTCTTTAGTGATTCGTTGTATGCCTTAGAATGCATTCAGGGAAGCATAGCAAAATGCCTTCTCAATTGCTTTATTGTATGTAAGACGGTTAAGCTCTTTCTTGTTAGCATAGAAATGTAGTTACTGTTTACCAAATCGACGTTATTTTTTGCTGGAATCTAAATTAAAACCAATTTTTATGGAAGTTTATTTCTTTTGAAACATTTTTTCTAAATTAAATTCTTAGTAAAATGGTTTGAAAACTGAATAATTGTGAGCCCCGGTAGGCTAGTTGGTAGCGTGGCTTATCAGTTTGGCGGTCGTGGGTTCGATTCCCACCAGAGGCATTGGTTCGTTTTCGCTACAACGCGTCGAAAGTCATAGCAAGTGCTCGGTTAGGGTAATAGGACATATTTTGTAATTATATGATTATTAACAAATAAAATTTGAATAATTTAGCGTAGTTTTTATAAAAAAAGAATTTCTGCTGTTTTGGGACAACTCGATTTTATTTCTTGCACACAGAAAAGGGTTAACACGAACTTTTGTAAAAATAATACAACTTCATATTAAAAAAAAAAAAATATATTATCCAAATTATAACAAAGTGATAAGATAAGTGATAAAGAAATGTTTATTTTTGCCTTAAATTAAACGCGCTTTCTGAATAAATTAAATAAAAAATAGAGTTTATAATACTTTTTTATTATGCTTACCAATTGTATATTCTTAAATATAAGCTTTTTGAGCCACTTCATTTAGCCTATTGAGTCATGTCATAATATGATAGTCATCTTTGTGTTTGTTCAATATAAAACTTTCTATATCACAAAAAACAAAAAAAAAATACAACTTTAATTAGATGTTGTAAATTTGCTGATAAAGGTTTTGAAAAAAAAAAAAAAAAATGGTTTCAAAATTATAAATGAAACTATCGCAGCTGCTTGCGAAAAAAACAAATTTTTATTGACATTGTTTGCAGACCATCCATGTCACACACCAACCCACAACCCCCTTCCCATTGTAACCAAATAAAAACCACATTGTTTTTAATGACTTTTTAGTAATGTTGAAATTTTTATGAAAAATACGTTAATTTGGGTCAGTCGGGATTTTATTTTGGGTGAGCTGTTGACTTTGTCGAAAACGGTATTACCACAACACATACTAATAATGATACAAAGGGTATTCAGGTATGTCCGAAATTTTGGTCTTACAAAAATGTAAAATTATAAAATTTTTCAAAAACAACCACAAAAACACAAGAATGTTCTAAAATTGTCAGAGTCGAAGAGTTTGCGAAATTGTCAGGATAAAAATTACCCAAAACATATGTTTTTTGTAATATTTTATAGCATTGGCAATATTGACAAATTTAACAAATATGTAATACATATAGATAAATAGCAAGCAAACAATTAATTCTAAAACTAAAAATATTAAAAAAGAAGTTAAAAATGTAAATAAATGGCAAAACACATCAAAAAAGTAGTTCTGTCCTGAAGTACTGAGATAATTCTTAATAATCTTTAATTTAGTCTGATAATCGAGATTTTGAGGTATGACAAAATATAGCTTTTCTTGGAAAACTAATGTTGAATTGTAACTAGTAAAATGGTTTAGATATGACCAGATATGATCATATATAATTATAAAATTTGAGTATATACAATTATATCAGATATGTTTATATATAAATATATATAAAAATATATATGGAGTTATATACACAGAAAAAATTATCAACCTAAAATATCTAATTAAAGCTTTGATTTGAATTAAATTTGTTTCTATTTATTTAATATTTAATTGAATCAATTAATATTTTAATTGACTTTTAAATATATAAATAGATATTTTATTTTAAACATAATTCTCAAATTATTTTTTCATACACTGTATGCTTAAATAGAAAATTTTCAGTATAAAATACCAAATGAATTTGAAGTTTACAAACAAAACAAGCACACACACAAACATACAAACAGACGTAGCATTACAAAAAACACACATACCAACGTATCCTTAACACACATTTTTTGTGAGTATCATATTTTTTTTTGTAGAAGTTATTTATAACTTTTTTTCCTTTTTAATTTTCAATAAAAGTTTTAATTGATATTATCTATCATTGCCGTGATAGCTGCAAAATCAATTAAAATATTAATTGATTTAACAAATTTTTTAATTGAAACCTGTTTTCAGTCATTTCTGTGTATAAATACATATGGACTCAGGTATAATTGGATAGACTCAAATTTCAGAGATAATTATATATGGTCATATATGATCACAACCTTTTTTACACGGGGTCTGTTTTTCTTAGTATCCTTCAGCTCAAATTTATTATACACATTTTTAAAAGAAACAAATGTTGATCCTACCTTTGTTATTGTGAAATGGATGCGGTATCCTAAAACTTGATTTAGAAATGTATAAAAATGGAGATCTAATACATCTGCTTGCATTATCGCAATCATTATTGGTAAAAAGAGGTTCTCACATCAGCAATAGTGTAATTTCGAAATTTTCGATTTTTGCAAAAGGAAAACGTCGGACATGAATACCCTTAATATTTACGAAATTTAGTTTTTTCCCCTCTAAATAAAAATTGTTTATTCATTTGCATATAAGCATCAGATAAACGCCCAGAATTCCTATAATTGTTTTTTTTTTGGCCTTGTTTGCCTAATTCTGCGAAAGGCTTTTGATTATGAACAGGTGGTCATGATGAATGGACGGTTGAATGGATAATGATAACTAATTACACTACGTGATAAAATTTGGCTTTTTTAACTCTTCAAAATGAAAAACAATTAAATTAAATTGACCTTTGTGTGATTGATTTAGTTTGGCTCGAGGTCATGTAATTTAGAAAAAATAAAAACACAAAATTTGTATGTTTTAATTTTTATTATCGATATTTCGAACGGAATCTCCGTTCATCTTCAGGATAATACTAAAAACAAAAATACATTTATTTTAACATTTATAAAAACATTGATTTTTAAATAAAATTAAAAACATAAAAATAGTAACAATGATTACGTACATTTAATGTTTTGTTAATAAAGCGCGAGTTGAAGTGTGTCTTTGCTTGTCTACTTTCTTGTTCCAACTAGATTTTGGTTTCAGCTAGTTTTTTGTGTAAGCCGTCGGTGTTTGTTTACCGTGTGTCTGTATAAGTGAGCACACTTGTCTGTATCAGTTTTGTAGTTTAATCTTTTATCTTGGGGTACATCTATAATGAATAACATCTCCTGAGTATATCTCTTCGCATAATTTTTCTCTTGTTGTAATACGCACACATCTTTAAAATTTGGTTCGTGGCCAGTTATTGTACTATGGGCCGCAAGCGCAGTTTTTTGTTCAATGGGTTTGTTTATGGCCTTATGATCTGACTTATGGGACGATAGTCTTGTTTTCAATTTTGTTTTAGTGGTCCCAACATAGACTTTATTGCATTTGTTGGACCCGTTGCCATTGCAGCTAATTTTGTAAATGACGTTGGATTTGTCTTCGTTGTCAAGTTTAGATTTTGTCTTGCTGAATAACTTATTTAAGGTATTAGAAGTTTTTAATGCTATTTCATACTGATCTCTGTTATAGATGTCAGAGTTTTTAATTCTTTCGGAAAGACCCGGTATATACGTTACCGATTTGTAAATCTTTTCCGGTTTTTCTTTATTGTTGAGCGTTTTCTTGGCTTTTACATGTTTGATTAATTCCCTGATAGTTTTGTTTGGGAAATCATTTTTCTTAAGAGTTGTAATTATTTTGTTTGTATTTTCTTTATGAAAAACATCATCGCTGATATCCAAAACTCTTCGTATGAAGTTGGTGGCTGTATTAACAATTATTCGCCTAGGGTGTTTAGAAAAGAAATTTATGAGTCTTCCTGACGCAGTGGGTTTTTGATACCAATTTAGTTTTAGCTGGTTTCCTGTTCTGATTATAACCGAGTCCAAAAACGGCAGTCGGTTGCTATTTTCTTCCTCTTTGGTAAATTGTATTTGCCTGTTATATGAGTTTAATATTCTTAACGTGTCATCTACTTTGTCTGTTTGTAAGATACAGAATAAATCATCCACATATTTTGTGAAGATTCTCGGTTTGGTATCCATCTTTTCTATAGCATAGTCTAACAATTTCTCCATGATTATATCGGCAATAACCGGAGAGGCTGGTGAGCCCATGGGCATTCCTTTTCGTTGTTCATAAAAGTTGTTTTCATATTTGAAATAACGGGTCTCTTTTATGCAGAAATTTAATATTTCCATAAACAACTCTTTTGGGATTTTTGTGTGTTTTTCTAAAATGTTCCACTGTTCTTCAATTGTTTTCAAAGCAAAATTAACAGGGACGCTAGGGAATAACGAAACTACATCGAAGGAAATAAGGATTTCATCATCATCTATCCGCGTATTATTTATCCTATTTTTAAATTCAATTGAATCTTTAACGTTGTATTGTGATTCTTTTGTCAAATTCTTAAGAATTTCAACAACATATTTGCAAAGTCCATATGCCGGTGAATTTATTGACGAGCATATGGGTCTTAAAGGGGTATCTGGTTTGTGTATCTTTGGCAACCCGTAAATCCTTGGTGCTACTGAAGTTTTAGTAATTAATCTGTTTTTCTCTTTTGTGCTTATTATATTTAATTTGAATAATTTTTCTATTAAAATGTTGTTTTTGTTTTCTAAAATTGCTGTGGGGTCCTTTTTTAAACGTTTATACGTACATATGTCACCGATCATATTATTCATTTTCCGTGTGTAGTCTTCTTTTTCAACAGCAACGGTTTTATTACCCTTATCTGAATTAAGAATAAGAATGTCACTATTCTCTTCTAAAAACTGTTAAAACAAAGTGTCGGCCCAGAATACGTACTTGACATGCAACGATTTTAACTTTATTTTAACATAGACCAACACTCAGGGGATGTCTGTCCCCTACTAATGCAGTGTATTGTGTCGATATCAGGAAAATAGGTTATGGGGAGGAGGAAATATGGAGTAGTGTGTATGGACATTTGACTTGATTTTCTCTAGGTTGTAAGTGCCAGGAATGACGTCTGCGGAAAGTTTATTATATATAGGGCTGGTGTGACTAATAAACGAATTTTCTCTGTAATGAGTTGTGTGATCCACAAACGGACGAGATCTACTTGGCAAGCATGTGTTAGGAACAAAAACACGGGCCCTAGGGATAAGTTCACGTATCTCCGCAGAACACTTTTCATGGTAGTATCTATAAAAAAATGACATACAACCCAAATTCCGACAATGCTCCAACGAATCAATAGAGCTGGATACTCTACTGTCATTAATAAGCTCCAAAATAGACTTTGGAGCACCGGCCCATATATGGGAGTTGTATTCCATCTTCAGTCGGATATAGGTGGTATAAATAGTAAGGAGATTGTAGGGAGGGAAGTAATTCTTGCACCATTTAAGAAAGCCAAGATACTTGAATAACGTCATTTTTCCAACGGACATCACATTGGATTCTCATGCCCAATGCATAAAGAGATTCAGATTCCTCAATATTGACACCACCCATGTGCACAGACGACATTGGCGATTTCATGTCTCTATGTTTAAACAAACAACATTGGGCATGTATTACCATTTTTTATTAAGTTTGCATCTCTTGTAACGATCCAGAAATATATTTTAATAATCATTATAACTTTCATTATTATAAAGGCAAAAACGATTCTTTTTTTTTATAGAAAACAACAGTTTTTTTTAACATCATAAGGGTACTTTTTTTTTTATTAATTAATAATCATATAATTACAGATTATATACTATTACCCTAACCGAGCACTAGCTACTATGGCCTTCGGCGCGCTGTAGCGAAAACAGAATAGTGCCTCTGGTTGAAATCGAACCCACGACCACCGCACAGATAAGCCATCAAGCTACCAACCAGCCTACCGGGGCGCACAGGGTACTTTAAAACTATATACATATATTTTTCACGAAACGTTCTTTTTAGGTAATCACAATAACCATTTCACCTTTGAAGACCCAATGGTATAGGCATGCACAATTTCAGATTCATTTTAGTAAACTTTAATTAATACAACATTTTTTTTTTTATCCCAAACGCATTAATCAATCAGTTATTATAATTAAAAAACCAACATTCTTAATGTTCAAAGTTCAGCTCTAACCACTGCGGTAACGAGACATACTATTGGATTGTATACTATTTGATATCTTAAAACGTAAGTAAATGAAAACTGATGGGTAACCGATAGCTTGCTCAAATATTTCAGCACTAGCATAATGTTTGATGGAAACAACTTACCAACGTTGGGGGGGAAAAAATTGGTCTTTAAAGAGCTTTTTCAGAAACAAAGAAATCAATTTTATATGCAAAAAAATGTTAAAAAGTATAAAAAATCACAAAAAATTGTGTGCCCGAAATCCGGCTTGAACTGAGAACCCTCCGACTACAATTTTTTTTAAACAAAGCATCAACTTTTTTGTAAAGCAAATGCTTTACCAGGGGTTAGATTTTTGAGCCGGTGGTAATTTCTGACTGGATAGCACTGAAAAAACCACCTTTTCCCAACATTGGCATATTGGTCTCAGCCAATTCTTTCCCAATGATTTTTTCTGTAGACCACTGAAATAATTGTAAAACAAATGCTGGCACAAAAATTTTTGCAAACGCTGGTAAAGCGTCTTAAACAAGTGTTCTGTCAGTATTTTATTTACAATTACTCGGTTAGCCAATGGTATACTAGTGCTGAATTTTTTGTTTCGCTGGCAGTTTTTGAATGGGTTATAATTCGGCGTCAGTATTACTCGTAGTTATTTCTGTTTGGCAAATTCGATTTTGTAAGCAGTCATGCTTTCGCCCGGCTACTTATTTAATTACAAAAATAATGACTTATTGTCAACTACTTATTTTTTAATTACAGATATGTATAAGGGTAAGACATATTGCTTAGAAACTTGTAACCACAACTTTTTTCAGTTTCTTATAAGCATATGTTTAAGTAATTATTATGGTAATCACTTACTTTTTATTTTTTTGTAAGCGTGTGTACAAATTTCATGCAGCGAATATGTTATGTTAAATCACAAACTCAATGAGAATTTCTTGTCCTCGTCTAGGAGCGAGATTCAAAATTTAAAATATCAAAGAAAAACAAAAACAACAACAAAAAATTGTCACATTTGGCTTTGTCATCTTCCAAATACACTCAAAAAAAAAAGTTTGTAAAGTCAGCAAAAAATTTTGCTGAGTCAGCAAAATTTTAGTCAGGAGGATGCTTGCAAAAAAGTTGCTAATGTCAGCAAAATCTTTTGCTGAAAATCAGCGAGCTGATTTTTAGCAACAAAATTTGTAGATTCAGCAAAAGTTTTGCTAACACTTAGTAGATTAGAAATACAAAAGCCTTGCTAAAAATTAATAAATTTGTTGCTGAATTTTAGTAGACTGAAAAAAACGCAAAAAATTTGTAGAAAAATTGTAATTTAGTTAATTTATTTGCTGAAAATCATAAAACATATTTTTGTGATTCTTTTAAAAATAATTTGCTATAATAACGAAATATAAAAATTTTTATTTTTCCACATTGACGACATGAGTTAATTTAATATCTGAAAATATATAAAAATAAATATATATAACATAACAAAAATTGTCTTTCAATTACTTACATCAATGGTTGTCTAAATGATGCTATCGCAACTGCCGAAGATAATTATAGAAACGAAATGAAAAAATAAACAAAAACAAACGAAACGAAAAAAAACAACCCTTTTTGCAATAAGAAAAAGGAACCATAAAAAAATCTACCTGTCTTTGTCTTTCACTTTACTCTGTCCACATTTCTGTATACGTTTGTTTTCAATTTGACCACACATATAAACATTTAGTTTAAATAAATAAATATTTTATTTTGTCTTTTATTTAATTAATAGACAATTATTTTCACAAGCCGGTGACAACGCACAATTTAAGTTATTTTAATCCTCAATTTTGTTTTATGTATGAAAAACAGATACAAAAGTCTTCCATGGTTGATTTTTTTATATGTCTTATTAGAGTTGTACTTTTTCATTTTCATCTTCTCTACTACATCTTGACATGCCGCGACATCTACTTCATTCTGCGTATATCTTTCAATCTGGTTGCCGTCCACACTATTAATGTGCTTATCAGCACCATTTTTTTTTTAGCAAAATTAATTAGTAAAACATTAGTATATTAGTAAAGCATTAGTATAAAACAGTTAAGTGCTGAATAAGTATGACAAAAATTTTAGCTGAAAACACGATTTTAGCAAAAAATTTTGCTAAAAAATAGTATACCTGATTTACAAGACGTTTTACTAACTTTTCTACTAACTTATTTTTTTGAGTGTACTACTCTGTTTTTTGACAGACCTAGCAATGTAGTGACGTTTATTCAAGTAAATCAACAATAGAAAATCACATGTTTTCTATTAGTGTCAGTTACATTTAAATTTGTCGCTGAATTATAGGGAGTAGGCCCTATTGATACTGCTTATTATTTAGGTAATGGTAATAAGAACACATTACTGAAATTTCGCTGGGGTGTTTAGTGGAAATGATATAACGAATAAATCTGCGTCATTAACTCAAAAATCAAATTTTTTGAGTTATAATAGTCTTCTAGTAAACGAGCGATATCTGTTTGATATTAATGCATTTTTACACATTTCATTTATTTACTTCAGTATTTCATAAAATTTTATGAACAGTTTCATTTAATGTATTAAAAGTTTCATACACTCGGTGAAAAATTTTCATTTAAACTAGTATGAATACAAAACAAGTACATGCATTAAATTTGGTTTTACTTAATTTCACTCATACCTTTATATTGCCCCTCATAACTTCGGAACGGCTTTACCGATTTTGCCCTTTTTTTATACCAAACTTTTTGTAAAAATGTACATCAATCAGTGTAAAAATGAGCAGTCCCTTTTGCGTTTTCTCGCCGTGATCTCCATTTCAACAGACAGACAGATAGACATCTCAAAATCGTCTCAAAATTGAAAAAGGAACACGAATATATATACTTTATGGGGTCTTAGACTTGTATTTCGATTCGTTACAAACGGAATGATAAACTTATATTTACCCTCATCACAGTATGTGGACGGTATAACAAAATTACATAAATAACTAGTTTTAGAAACTGTTTTTTCTGCTAAAAAATTATTAAAATGCTTCGTTTTAACGAACAGATTCCATAACATCGTTCGATACTTGAATTTTTGGGTACGTTGCTCATTATTTTATACAAAAATAATATTCAGTTATTGTTAAAAGCTTCAAACAAGAACATGTCTACATTTCGTTTATTTAATTCTTATCGAGTATTTCAACTTTTGTTGATCATAATTGTGTTAAGTCAGGTGATTTTGGGACAAAGTAATTGTCGCCAAGCTGGTGGATATGTAAGTTTTACACTTTAAAAAACAAACACACGATATTTATTTCCCATTAACTACAGCACACGAAAAAATTATAGCGTACAATATTTTTTTTTTAATATATTTTAACTCCAGTAGGATATTTATTTATATTGTTAATGTTAATAGTATTCATGGATAGAGCAACCAGCACTACTTTTTAATGAAATAAATTAAAAAAAGGAAATTTTAAACAAATAATTTTAAAAGAAGTTGTAAAGAATTATTTATAACGGGGGTGAAAGCCCCTCTAGGTTACTACTTTGAGGTTATACGGAAGGGATTCCGCGAAACCGTTAACCAATCATGGAGGGACATAATGGATTGCAGGGTGTCTAGGACGTTATGGCCCGCATTGGACGCAGGGGCAACCAAGGTTCTTTTGGGACTGGACAGGAAGGGTCTCAGGACCCTTACGGGGTTCCTGACCGGTCATTGTTCTGTCAGGGCTTTCACAAGCAGATGGGACATGGACATACCGGATTTTTGCAGGTTGTGCGAGGACGTTGAGGAACTAGAGACAGTTGAGCATATAATGTGCCACTGTCCTTGGTTGCAGGGTCTCAGACAGAAATGGCTAGGAGATAGACTTCACGACGAACTTGGGTGTGTCGCTGGATGCAATCCAGTAGATTTGCTGAGATTTGTCAGGGAGATAGGTCGGCTGTTTCTAGCAAGGGGACTATAGGAGCTGGTTCTGGGGAGTTTATATCCTTTCTATCTTTCTTTATATCTATCTTTCAATCTATCTTGCTGTCTATTTCTATTCTTTCTTACTGTTTTTTCACTGAAGGGATTTACAATGGACCGTATTGGTCTCCGAGTGGAGTTGTGCCCTTGGGCACATAACCCTTCCTAACCTAACCTAACCTAACCTAAATTGGGTCTCAAACTTACAGGAAAACTTTGGTAATGGGTGCAATAAAGCAATGCAATACCTTGCAATGTATACTCCTTACCTGTACCATTGCTTTCAAGCAAAATGTAATGAGTTACCGATAAATGGTTACATAACTTTTTAATGAATACTCTTTACCTTCAGTATTACTCCGAAACATAGAGTAATGAGTTACCAACAGTCGGTTACATGATGCATTGTAATGTATATTCCTTACCGTCAATATAATTTGGAAACATAAAGTAATGAGTTACCAATAATTGGAAACTCATGGATAACATTGTAATGAGACATCATTTCTTTTACATTATGTCAAAGCATAAAATAATGACTTACCGATCATCAATTACGTAAGGCATGAAATATAAACGTAAGGTTATATTTAAAATATTTTTTTAAATCTATATTTAGACACATTAATTTGCGATTTTTTTGTAAGCATAAGGGTAAGGTATATATTTTTATCATCACAAACG
Source organism: Delia radicum (assembly GCA_021234595.1). NCBI lineage: Eukaryota > Metazoa > Arthropoda > Insecta > Diptera > Anthomyiidae > Delia > Delia radicum. The sequence continues at coordinate 306,024,544 of CM037851.1, read as the reverse complement.
AAAACTCGAAGCACAACAATTAACTTACATTTTAAGCAGCCCATTCTAATACAACCATAGACCCCAGGTTCGAATACCAGCGAGACCAGAATATTTATTTATTAAAAAAAATATTTGTCTTAATTTTTTTTTATGAAAATCTTCTTATAGACACATTGGATCACATAAGTAACCAGTTACTTTACCCCCTACACGGTAATGAGTCCGTCCATTACTTTTAGGCTCATTGCCTGTAAAATTCATCAGTGAAGTAAGGTGTAATGTAATGAGTGAAGTCCTTTGGCGATACCTTACTTTACCCATTATTTGGTAATGTGTGGTTTTGCTGGGCTTCGATGATTAGTCGGCTTTTCAAAATATTAAATGGATGGCAGCCATTAGCATGACGGATATCAACATTTTCATTTTCGATAGTACTTAATCCCTTTGCATAAATAAATTTAAATTTCGTAAATTTCAGACGTGTTTCAATAGAAGCATTTCTACACTTTTTACCGATATTTTTTACCCCTCAGATGTATCGGAATTTTGACTTTAAAGACTCTTCTTGTCAGTACCTATATCTTGGAAGTGTAGTTTGGTCCCGAAAAACTATAAATTCTAAAAAAATAATAACCCACTTAAAAAAATATTTGTTACTTTAAGTTTGCAAAAGTAAATATTAATGAATTAATTTATTATATTTTCTTCTCATTTCAAATCAAGTGCCAAATTCACTCGGATTGTTGTTCTAAATTGTGCCTGAGTTATTCATATAAATGTGTAGGATCTGGTCCAACTTTAACCACCCTACCAACCCTTACATTGGATCAACTTTTAAATATGACTTTTGGTAATTGAGAAACTTCAAACTACAATAAGATTCCTACGACCGAATAAAACCACATTTTGTAAATTGTTTTGGCGAATATGATACCACCACGGAAGTCAAAAAGTGATCGAAGTAATGGCCAGAAATAAAAAAATTAATGTTTTAATTTTAATAAAATTTTGGTGTCAAATTAAAGCTTACTTTGTGATCCGTACAACATGTTCTTTTATTTTTTTCTAAGGTACATCATAAAATTGTTGGATCAAATCGTTTTGATCCAATTCAGAAAAAGTTTATTAAATTCGCACTGTCGTCCTTGAATTATCAAATACCGACTTATGAAACGAAATGCATGTTTTTGGGCTTAGAAAATTTAGAGGTTATAATATTCATTGTCCTAATATCTTAGCCAAAATTCCTTTTAATGTGCCTAGTAGATCTCTTCGTCACACTGGCGTTTTTAATGTTGAATTCCACAGTGCAAAATTAAGTTTTAAAAAGTCCCATTATAAGGGGTTTGAAATTCTACGAAATTTTAAATTATAATAATGAATTTTAATTTAATACAACAAAAAGAAATTTTGAAAACTATATATATTGTAAATTATTAGGTAAATTAGATTAATTTAGTGATAGTCTGTAAGGAACAATTTTCTATAGACTTAAATTAAATAAATAAATACTTTGGCCATTTCTAACTTATGGTCCGATTGCAATTGAAATCTGGAACATGCCTTAGTGACGTAACATCGAGCTTAAGTGTTGACGTTGAACGTCTCAGACATCCCGGGGCGGCAATATGACCATGTTTTGGTTTCTTATCCGATTTTTAAATTAACATATTTGTAAACTGCTAGTAGAGACTAACAAAATAATTGCTTATATATGTGGGCTTTCTCTAATAGTTTCCGAGATATGCATTTTAAAATGTGAAATTACAAATTTTGTCCGAATCAGATTCAGTTTTTTGCAAATACAAGGACGGTCCCGAAATTAGCCGACCTAACAAAGAAAGCAAAACAAATTTGGGAAAAATTTTCCTCATTTCTCAACATAATCTCATTTTAGCTCGATACGCTTTCCAGAGCGATATTCAAAAGCTTCGGTACCATGTTAACAGCAAGAACTGCACTCAAAAAAAAAAAAAATCTGTTTCGGTTTAAAGAAACTTTACTTAAATAAAGTGAAATAAGGAAATGAATAAGCTCCAACGTCAAATTTTTGCAATAAGTTAAGTAAATTTGTCTTTAATATATTTGATAATTTCAAAAAAACATTCTCTTATTTAAAGAATGTTTTCTTGAATTACAAAAAAATTATCGTTAGAAAAATAAAAATGTTCTTATTTTTAATTAAAAAATCATATTTATTTTCTAAATACTGATATATTGTTTCTTAAATTTAAGTAATTTTCTTTAAAAAATTATACAATTAAGTATTAGAGTTCGTCAGAAAAGTATAAAGTTTCTTTGTTTTTGAGATATCATCAATTTTTAAAATGTTTGGCATCAATAAAAATATGACGTTATTATTTTTTAAAAATTTCATCTCCTTACACTGGCACGCGGCGTCCAAAAACGTTGATTTAGGGGCCCTTTTCCTGCAGAGCAAAACGAGCTGCATTAATATAAAATTTTAATTCACCTTTCGATTCTACACCAACAATTATTGTAAAAAAAACTTTTTCCCCTTTTTTAAGTGCAACATTTGGAAAATAGAAATATAAAATTTTTTCAAAAATCTTATGAAATGCTTTTTTATTACACACAAACAATCCCAGCAAAAATAATGCGAAGTAGTTCAAAAGTAACAACATTTTCATTACACACAAAGTAGCTACTACTACTGATTTTTCTGAATTAAAGCTGGTCTTTTAGATCTGTTCCTAAACTTAGTATTTAATGTCATGATATAAAAGGCTAACAAGTAGAAATGTCACTAATGTTGGGTTACTATTCGGTATTTGCTATATTCGAATGGAACCTGGAGTTTGTGTCTTTTAACAACTATTTTCTGTAATCTACATGTTGCTTTGAATTAGTGTTTTCTTAGCTTTAAATTTGAAAAACATAGATTACAAATTATCAGACGTAACAATAGTTTTCTTTCTTTTCAGTTGAACAAAAAACTATTATTTTGCTTTTTTTTAAAGCTGGTAAGCTGTTTTAAAGGTTTTTTTAATTATAACATTTTAAGCACTGCTACAGATCTATATTGTCACTCGGTAAATAAGATGTGCCTTGGCATAACACCTTAACCACTAATTAAAAATAACAAATTAAGTTCAATGAAAAAGAACACGCAAAAATACAATCTTTCATAACCTTGCACATAGTACTTTTAATAAAGTGAAGTTTGAGGAATTTGCATTATTCCCGTCCTATGACAACCCCATTGTTAAACCATGTTTCACCTCAATTTGCAATACATCTGAATCAGTATATGTGATGATTTTATTACATATTTTCCCACTCTTTTTTCGCTGCGATCAAAAAGCATTGTTAGCTGAGAAAAAATGTGCAACCATTTTTGCTTTATGGTAACTTAATTAAAAAGGAGTTGAAATTTTAAAAAATAATAACGCCAAATGTGATGATATCCTAAAACAAAATTTTTGTGACGAACTTTATTAAGTATATTTTTACTATGTACGACTAAAAAATTCTTTTAAATATATAAATGTTCCCTAGTTTTAAGTAAGTAATATACTCAATTTGAGTATAATTTTACTAAACAATAGTAACAAACTTCCAAACAATGTGACAATGTTTCCTAGATTTATGGAAATAACATACCAATCCTATTTAACAGTAAAAGCCCTGCTGTTAAGAATTATTAATAATTAATTAATAATAATTATAGTTAAATCTTTTCTAGTTTTAAGGAAATATATAATTAAATTACCATAACTTTTACTATACAAAAGTAAAGAATTTCCTATGCAAAAGTAAATGTTCTTAAATTGAATATGAAATATGATGATCTTTAAGGAAAATTTATAAAAGTATCCCATACACAATACTATGCTTACTCAGTTAAAGTACATTGCTGTGCTCACTTTGAGTATATAATTCTTTATTCTCTGTCCTATAATTGAGAAAAATTATGTGACTTTATTAAAGTAAATATATTTACTTACAATAAGTTTAGAATATTGAGTACTATTAATAGAAAATTTAGATAAAAAAAATTTTTTTCAATATTTTTTATTAAATCTACTATAGATTAACAGAATTACTAAAAAGTTAACTTTTTAAAACGAAAATATGAACAGGTTGGAATATTTACTTGTTTTAAATAAAATGAAAACTTTAACAAAAGTCCTTTGCTTTTCGAACATTTTATAAGAAATTCGGATTGAGTTTGGCCTTTATGTGGAATCTTCTTCGTTTGGAGGTCTGAAACAAACAACGATGTTAGTAGACGTTTTACCACAGAGTTGTATATTTGAAATTTAAGGCAAAATTTCAGTTTATGGGGGACACCCCTGGAAAAAAAAAAAAATGCCACGCCCCCTTAAATGACCCCAGGAGTGCGAAAATCATAATGAATAAGGGGGCTCACGCCCCTTATGGGCGTGGCAGTCGAAAAACGACCCGGCCCACCTACGTAGACAATATGGGTATCAAATGAAAGCTAATGTCTTCACGATTCCAAAAATAGCCGTAGTTGCCAGATCGGGCGATTTTTGTAGCCGATATGGCCATTTTGGCAAAATTTGGGGTGGGGGAAATTTTTTTTTTCCTTTTTTTTTGCTTATATTTTGTTAAAATCAAACAAAAATGAGCATTTTGTGCGAAAAGATTACTATTGTTAGCGTTACCCAGGGATTACCGCGTGGAGGTCATAGTAAATCAATCCCCTTGGAGAAGCATGAGAACTCACGTAAAGTTGTGAGTTTCCACGCTTCTCACGGCCAAGATGCCATCTGCATCTAGTCGTCTTCATCCTCATCTTCACTGTCTTCAGACTCATCTACAATCTCTGGCTTATCGTCCAATTCACGACCCCAGTCTTGAATGTCAAAGGCAGTAACGCAATCCATATTTAGTGATGTTCTCGTGTCAAGAGTCAAATCATAAATGAGGATAAGTACAAAATTAAGAAACGAGGAAAACTCTTGAAAGCTTCTGATTGGTTAATGAAAATTTGTTATACTGGCTTCGCTTAGTAAAGTTTTTCTGCGTGACCGGCCTACGGCCGGGCTTAGGGGTTTTTAACTCCAGTATGTCTTAATTCTAGACGGCGGGGATCTCGAGTGCTCGGCCTCTGGCCGAGCTAAAAAGAAATAAACAAAAAAAAGTCCTTCCCCCATTTTATAAAAATTAACATATCTTCCTCAAATTCTGGACGATCTGGCAACTACGGGTATTTTTGGAATCGTGAAGACATTTCCTTTCATTTGATATCAATATTGCCTAAGTAGGTGGCATGGGTCGTTTTTCACCCCCGCCCCTATTTAACAAAAATGGCCGTATCGGCTGCAAAAACCGCCCGATCTGGCAACTATGGCTATTTTTGGAATCGTGAAGACATTAGCTTTCATTTGATACCCATATTGTCTACGTAGGTGGGCCGGGTCGTTTTTCGACTGCCACGCCCATAGGGGGCGTGAGCCCCTTATTCATTATGATTTTCGTACTCCTGGGAACATTCTGAAGGGGATGGCATATTCAGATTTTTTCTCTAGGGGTGCCCCCATAAACTGAAATTCAGCCAAATTTAAACTTTCCTTCTCAAAACTATTAAAACATTCTATTGAAACTTTTAGCCAATTGCGGAGCTTGTCGACAATTCATTGGCCCTGAACCCTTCTGTGGCGTACCCAATGGGTATGTCAGAGAGAGGCTCAGAAGATGGAGGGAGTCGGAGTTTGGGGCCTATTGGGCCAGATCGCCTGGGCATCGACAGGCGAGGCTGTTTATATCTCCCTCTGGGGAGAGGTCGCGTAAACTCTTGTCTATGACGAGGGCGAACTAAGGACCGTGACGGGTTACCTCACGGGACACTGTGGCTTTACGTATCAATTGTACAAGACGAGACGATCCTCTACGGATACATGCAGGTTTTGTGAATTGGAACCCGAGACCTCAGACCATGTTTTCTGCAAATGTCCGAGGCTCTCCGACAGGAGGGTGCGTTATTTTGGTGGTCGAATAGTGACGCCATCGGACGTTTGGAACTGTTTACCTGGTAGGATAGTTGGGTTCGTAGGGAGCCTGAACCTATAGGGTGTATTCGCTGGCAGCACAAAATACCAACTTCTGGTCGCGGTGCATAGTGCCACTCTAGTCTAATCTATTGAAACTTAATGCAATTGATGTAGAAGCTCAATGAAAATAGTGGTATTTAATAAAAACAAAAACAATGTTTTCATTACCATATTTTTTTGCAATACAAAGTCAATACAAAAATACATCGGGGTCCATATCAACATTGAAGGGCATTATCATAATCGAAGAAAACATTAGAATAAAACATTTTTGGAAAAAAGGATATTCTTAATCATCTCTTAGTGTCTGAATAATTTAATTAAGTACTGTAAATTTTTTTTAATTTTCTACAAGCCAGATTTGTGACCCTTTTTTTTATTTATTTATTTATTTAAGTCTACGGGATAAATCCCTACAGTCAATTTTCTTGAATATAAAAAATTACAATAGTGTTTTAAATCTACGTATTTAGAAACAATATTATATTGCGTTTAATTACGTTAATATTTGTGGAAAAATCTATAAAATTATAAAATTTATTAAAGTCGTCGCATAATCTTCTAAATGGATCGGCATTAGCATAGTTTACGTGAAAGTAATCAATATATAATGGACTGAAGTAACGTGTTTGACGTTGAGGAACGTTAAATGTAAGATTGTTCACCAAAAATTCAGAGCAAACGTCGCCATTTATCAGCTTGATTAAGAATGTTTCATTTAGCATTTTTCTGCGGCTAATTAATGAAGGTAATTTAATTTGAGCTAACCTTGATTTATATGAAGGAAGATTAGTACGATCAGGAAAAAGATTTCGTAAGCAAAAAATTAAAAATTGTTTTTGAACAGACTCAATAAGATTACTGTTAACGTCGTAATACGGATCCCAGACAACGCAGCAGTATTCCAAAATTGGTCTAACAAGAGACGTATACAATTGTTTGTAATGCTTGTATCAGTAAATTCTTTAGCCCAAAGTTTAATAAAGGCAAGTACCTCACGAGCTTTATTATATGTCATAGTAATATGTTGAGTAAATGTCAGTTTTGTGTCCAATAAAACACCGAGATCGAGAAAAACATTTACGAACTCCAACTGATGTTCACCAAGAAAATATTGACCAAGATCTCCAGAATTTCTAGAAAAACATATGTACTTGCATTTACTTAAATTCAAATCCAATAAATTTAGATTGCACCAAACGAAGAAAAGTGTTTTAAATCAAGTTGAAGGTAAGCTTGATCACCAGAACCTTTATAGCTAAGGAAGATTTTAACATCGTCAGCATACATAAGCACGTTAGAAAATTTAATTATAGATGCATTTCGGGAATTTTCTAGGTTCCCATCATCAGAACACATTTTGAAAGCGGTAACAATCCCATGCCAAACATCAAACATTCATATGAACTAGCTTACTCACTACATGAGAACTAATATATATATGAGTTTGAAGTTAAAGATTATAACCATTGATCAAAAAATAAATTGAAAACTTGTTTGCTGATGTGCAAGGTACACGTCTGGTTGATATTCAATACACGTTTTTTGTTTTTCTCTCCTTTTTATATTTTGTTTAGTTTGTAAACAAAACAGGGGAAGTAAACTAGGCGGTACTTTGCCTTTTATACAAGTTTGTTATAATTTTTATTAAAAATAAAAATTCTGTTTTTTTTCGACCTTTAATTGTGCAAAGAATTAAACTTTCAAACTCATATGTATATTAGTTCTCATGTAGTGAGTAAACTAGTTCATATGAATGTTTGATGTTTGGCATGGGATTGTTACCGCTTTCAAAACGTGTTCTGATGATGGGAACCTAGAAAATTCCCGAAATAGATCTATCAACACATTCCTGAAAGGGCCAAATAATAAATTTGAAAACAAAAAACTCTATAGATTATTTGTTAGGACAATATCCTAATGAAGAAATATAGAGTATGGCCTCGAACTTGAATAATTTTCATTTTCTTTGGCAATGATTAACTTTATCGAAAGCTTTGCTGAAATCGGTGTATATTACATCAGTATGTTTTCCTTTGATGAAACCACGGTTAATTAAAGTTGTAAGTTCTAATAGATTTGTCACTGTTGAGCATCCTTTACGAAAACCATGTTGAACCGATGATAATATGGAAGAGACTTGATGACATAAGGAATCAGTGATGCATTTTTCAAACAGTTTGGGTATTGCACTTAGTTTAGCTATACCTCTATAATTGGTAACATCAGATTTACTACCAGATTTAAATAGTGGTATAATGTAGGACTCTTTCCAAATTTTTGGTACATAGCCACGTTTAATAGACAAATTAAAGATGATAGATAACGGAGTTGCTAAGGAATTAGCACAATTTTTTAGAATGCAGCTAGGAATACCATCTGGGCCGCCTGAATAAGACGATTTAAATTTTTTTTTAAGCGCTAACAATAGAAGACGTTTCAACAAGAGGAAATGAAATTCTTGAAGGATACTTTCACTTGGCAGATAACAATAATTCTTAAAGGATACTTTCACATGCCAGACATTGCGAATGAAAATATTTCCCACGAATGAATGAAGGATCCACGCATGCTCAGATTCTGGCTAAGGCATGATTATTAGTTTTCCATTGGTTTTACTTTTGTTACTTTTTTGTTTTACTCTTCTACTTTTTGTTTTTTAACTTACGAAATTTAGTGAAATTAATGTGTAATTATAGTATTGCAACGCACTATAGTTTTTCCCCTGTTTCTATAATTTTCTTAAACAGTTACCTGTAAATTTTAAAGGGAAATGAAGAAAATTAGAAAAATAAGCAACATCATCTTTACAGTGAATAATTATTATGTCCACTGAAAAAAAAAAAAATAACGGATTTCTATCATCTCTACAACGAGATGGTCATTAATTTGTTGACCTGTCAACATCAACATCATTGAATTATAAAAATACTAAAGAAAAGTTGCTACAATTACTAGTTTTTGCTGTTTGTAGGTGTTTGCTACAACATTTTTGTTGTGATGAAAAGTTAATTGTGAAATCTGAAGAGTAGGAGACTGTAAGTAAATGAAAATTTTTATAACTATAATCAAACGTTTAAATGACATGCAAAAAAAAAAAAAAAAAAAAAAACTAAACTTAATCAACATTTAATCAAAGAAAGTTTTTTTTTTTAACTATATTATAGAGTAAAAAATAGGTATATTAGACACTTTCAAAGATGTATACAAATGTTATTTATATTAACTCATCTTCCTACACAGAAAAAACTAAAATTGAGTCTCAATTAAAATATATGCTAGTTCAATTAACAGTTTAATTGAATTCGGTCGTATTAACAAAATTGCAGTATCAATTAAAATAATTTGTAACTGTTTAATAGATTTTATTTTCAAATTAAAATTTTAGTCATAACAATTACAGATTTAACTAAATGTTATAAATTTTTAGTTTAATCGACCGTTTTCAAATTATATTTAAATATTGTATTAGATTATTCTAATTTGAGCTTTCAAGGTTATATATTTTCTTAAATGCAAATAAAAAATCAATTTATTTTATTTTTTCATCCAACGTTTCTCTGGGATTTGTTCAGCTTCATCAGGGATAATATTTATTAAATCTGGCAAAAAAAATTTAGTAGACACTATTAAAACTTTAATTCAAAATTGCAAATATCTTCGAAAATTGGAAAAAATATTAAGAACTCGGTAAATATATAAAAATCGAACAAACTTAAAAAAAAAAAAAATAATCAAAATTTTACTATTATAAATAGAAAACACTAATTGCTAATAAATTTACCAGAAAGATAAAAAAAAATTTGTAACGATCAGCGCTAGAGGCAGTGTCGCACTTTCACCGGCCTCATTTTAATCCACCATACCTGATCATGGTTTGATCAGGTAGATACACTCAGAAAATTAAGAAGGTAGAAATGACTAAAGCTTACAGTTAAAATTACTGCAAATGTAGTTAAAAAGGTAATGAGTGAATTTGTCATTAAGTCATTTTAACCAGTCAGATTAGTGCACGCATTTTACCTTCCAAACGGTATTCCAGAAATTTCATTGTGGAGACACAATGAAATTTTCTAACTTTTATTTGCAAACTATGAACATAACAATAATAACTAATATAAACTAAGCGAGCATTTTTAAAAACTCGACATAATCTTCTATTTTGAAATAACTAACAAAAATTACTGTTTACATAACGAACAAGTTTTCAATTCATTTTTGATCAATGGTGATAATCTTTAACTTCGAACTAATATATTAGTTCTCATTTAGTGGGAAAACTAGGTTATATGAATGTTTGATGTTTTGCAATTGATTGTCACCACTTTCAAAACGTGTTCTGATGATAAGAACATTCCCGAAATAGATCTATCAACATATTCCTGAAAGTGGTCAATTCATAAATTTGAAAACAAAAACTCTATAGGTTATTAGTTAGGACAATATCCTAATAAATAAATATAGAGTTTGGCCTCGAACTTCAATAATTTTCATTTTCATTACTGTTTACTGCAAAATGACTGTTTTGGTAGTTCTTTATTATAATAATAAAGTAGCTACTCAAAACAACGGTTACATAAGCACAGTTTTTTTTGGTTAGTTATTTTTTTGAAATGATTGTCTAAAACAGTCGTTTTCCATTTTCTCATAGAAAAATGACTACAGTTAAAACAACTACTACTATTTGCTACCCGAATAACCTACATGTAGTTATTGTAAGAGTAAGTGTATATCAAACCATTCACAGAAAAAACGTGATGTGAATTGATTAACTAAACAATAAGAGTTTTTTTCATCTTTTCTTATAATTTTAGCCAACAGCTTTTAATTTGGCAGTGCTGCCAGTCCCACTGGCTAATGTTACCATTACTGGGAACCAATTGGGAATGAATCCGGCAAGTATTCTGGACATATATTGTGTTTAAATATTGGTATACATGACAGATTCCCAGTTCGTTCCCAGTAATGGTAACATTAGCAGTTGGAGTGGAAACCTGCATCATTTTAAGCTATTGGCTAAACTTGTAATGATCCTCACAAGATTTTTGTTCACCTTTCTCTTACATTTACTGACAATTAGTGTTTTCTATTTATAATAGTAACATTTTAATTATAATCTCAAACCTGACAATTCAAAATTAAATGCAGTTACAAAAGTTTTAAAAAAACGCCAAAATTAAAAAAAAATATGCACAATTTGATATATACATTTTTTTGAAGATTTTGAATTTTTTTTTTATGTAAGTTTTGGTAAATTTTTGTTTCATATTGTTAAATTTTGACGATTTTTTTCAATTCCTAGCAATTGTTTTATTTTTAAAGATTTTTTCGATTTTGGCAATTTTTTTTCAATTTGGTAATTTAATTTTCAAGTTTTGGAGATTTTTTCAATTTAACAGATTTCTTATTTTTACATTTTTGTGACTTTTTTAAATTTAGCCATTTTTTCCTTTTTCTTTTCATTATGGGTTGTCATTTATGGGTTGCTGTTATGGAAAATTTTGTGCGCACCAAATTAATTTTCAATTCAAAATTTAATAGATATTATTAAACTTCAAATTAAATTAAAAATTAAAAACAATATTTTACAATCTTATGTAATGTTATGCAGGTTTGGTAAGTTAAATATTGTTAAGATTGACTTTACGTATAGTAAGATACAATTTTACTTACCACTGTAAATTTTCGCAAAATATATAATTGGATTGTCAGAATTAAATTAATTTATGGGATTAAAGAAAACAACACATATAAATCAGTTTTGTAGTTGTAACCGAATTTTTTGCCAAACGAATTTTTGTGGTTCCAAGTACTATCACTATTATTAAATTTTAATACTATTGTAACAACAGACATTTATTTACAAGTTTCGAATTTTTATTGTAACAATTGAATATTTTATTCTATAAATAGATTCACATGCGTTCAACAAAATGTATTTTATTAATAAAAAAATTTTACGTCTCGTACTGGGATCGAAGCGGCGATCTTCCGTTTGCCAGGCAAGTACTTTGCCTCTATCCTAATTACTATGTTAAACATGTTTTTTTTTTTTTAATTTCAACCTTGAATATTTTCTAGTTTCAAATTTAAATGTTTCTCTAAAAATAGTTTTGTATGTACAACAGCAATTCGTTTGCTAATCTCAATATTTTATTAGTGTTACCAAAACTATAAAAAAAAATTATATTATTTTAAAATTGTTTTATTAACACAAAATTCTTATGCCACGAAAAGGGCTCAAATCGCTTGTCAGGCAATTACTTTACCTCTAGCCTAAACCCAATTTTAGTTTGTATTTTCCAATTTCAATCTTGAATGTTTTTTTGTTTAAAATTTAAGTTGTATGTACAACATAAATTCGGTTGCTGATCTCAATATGTTTTTAAGATTTAACAAAACTATAAAAAATTAATATATTATTTTAAAATAATTTTATTAAAAAAAAAAATTCTTATGTAGGGAACTGAACTCGAACCGGTGACCTTCTGCTTGTCAGGCAATTGCTTTACCTCTAGCCCAACCCAATTTGAATTTGTATTTTCAAAGTTCTACCTCTAATATTTTTTATCTTTTAAGTTTAAATATGATTGTCTATAAATGGATTTGTATATACAACAGAAATTGGGTTGCTAATTTTAATATTTTATTACAGTTACTAAAACTATTAAAAAACTTTATATTATTTTAACAAAATTACAGTAACGCAAACTAATATTTTAGATAGATATTTTATTCAAGGGATAAAATCTCCGAAAAGTGGTTGGTTGTTGGTATTAAAGGTAATGTAGAAGATAATATTTTTTCAATATTGATTAGGAAATCCAATGTTATGAATGATGTGACTGTGTTTAAGTTCATTTCATATATTTTCTATTTACAATATAGTTTAATTACTCTGATGATATATTTTAAGTATTTACAATTAAAATTATTGAATAATCATTGAATTTTGTTGGTTACAATAGAACTCTAACCAATTTATTCTCTGTGTGAATGTATTGCCTCATGTAACAATATATAACTTTTTTTTGCAGTTGTGAAAAAGTGTCGGTTTTGTTTTGAAATCCATAACATCCTATTAAAAAATTTAATATCAACTCGAAAATTTTCATTGAAATTGTCTTAAATGGGCATCACTACATAAAATATCAAACTATTAAAATTTTGATTGTTAAGCATATAAAATTTAAATTAAAATTTTTAAAACTTGTTTTGAACGTTTGACGACTTGGAAATGTGATATTTTGCAACTTGTTTGTTTAGCATTTGTTTTACCCGATTACACTAAATATTTTATAATAATAGTCACTAATTGAACGCCTTATTTGAGTGAGAAATGAAAGTTTCCAGTTTTCTGCAACACATCTATAAAATGATGGTCCCTGTGTTATCATATAACACCCAATAACATAATTTTAGACCATTATGGCTTTAGCGCACTTGCTTTCAAAGTCCGATTCTAAATTTTATATACATTTTGACACGTTTTTCGAAGCTATCTTGATTTTAAAAATTTGAAATTTGTACATAAGAGAAAACTTACAAGGGAAAAAATCAACCTCAGTCTTTATATTTGCTGGATTGAATCGTATATAATTAAATCAAACTCAATGTAATATAATCCATTTATATACAATACCATCCACCATTTTTCGGATCTAATTGTATTTCAATTAGATATAAGGCTATATATGAAATTCAATACATTTCTTTGTTGCATCATATTACATTTTTTTTTTAATCGGGAAGTTTTAATTGAAATTTTATTGACATTAATTTTTTCTGTGTATTTATACTTTAAATGAGTAAAATAGTACACTTCTTCTTTAGGTTAAGAAAACTTTAACATTTTCTAATTAATCATTTTAAATAAGAATAGAAAACTCACTTTTGTTCTTCAAGTTGTTAAACATCTGCCATAATGTCATAAACAGGGCAACCAGAAATATGCTTTAAAAAAATCTTTTTTTTTTGTATGCCCATAAAAAGTGACCCAGAAAATGGAAAATATGATCCTTAGATTTTAAAAAATATGTTCTTAAAAACAGATTTTTCTTTAAAAATTCGTATTTTAAAATTTATTTTTAATTAATTGTAATATTGTAATTAATCTGTATATTCTTAAAACAGGAAACTCAAAAACAGGAAAAAAAAAATTTATTGAATATCCGAAATTGATGTTGCAAACCCCAGAAAATATAGAATTAAAAAATTTTATTTTTCGAAGAAAAAAAGGAAAAACAAAAATAGTAAAAAAATATGCTCTTAAAATACAGGTCTGTTCTAGAAACAACTAAAACATGCTAAAAACTAAGATGTTTTATTCAAAATATGCTCTTGCTTATACACAAATATGCTATTAAGAGCAATACATGCAAACATATGCTCTAACAAATCGACACCAGAATTCGTCAATTATTCTGAAACGGATAAATGTCTTATTTGTTTTTCCAATACGACGCATATAAAAAATCATGATACAGCATATTTCTGGTTGCCCTGGTCATAAATGTAGAAATTTTAGCTTTAACAAAAGTTCTTTATCAGCACTTCTTTTTATGTTTTATTTTTAAGAGTTTATGTATTTTTAAAATGTTTGTACATAAATTTTTGCATAACCAACAAAATATCCTTTTTAAAGCATCCGTCCATTCAGTCGTATCCCACTAGTAAATACATGTACTTTATTAGTATGCCAACAAATTCAATCAAAGATAATCATATTCAACAACAAACCCAAAAAGTGATACATTTACTACAAAGTACACGGCACATTAGAGTCGTCCAAAAAATTATGAAAGTTGGATTTTGCGATTTTCACCATGTTGCCCCTGTTCCTTATTGTCCAAAAACTCTATACTTTTTCTCATAACACGATGAAAAAGTTCCGATATATGTATTTATAAACATTAGGCCGGGTCGATTTGTATGGAGGCAAAAAAATCGCTCAACGTTCAAGGAAAATCGTATTCTAGGGATCAAAATAAGAAACTTTGCCGAAGGAACCATACCTCTAAAACGAATTCTGATGTCCCGACTTTTGACGCGTAGGGTCAAATTTTGAAAAATCCCACTTTGACCCATTTAGAGTGCCCCAATCGAATCCAACCCAATCGAATATAATTTATACATTCATCTGATAGAGCGTCTTCCGAAGAAGAAATAAATTCTGAAATATCTCTATCCCAAGATTTGTACATTTTACTATAAAAACACGGCTAACAAGTCACTCTTTCAATTTAAATTTTAACCCCTTAACGGTGAGCTAGAATGATGATTTATGCATTAATCTGCTAGCGCGTCTCCCGGAGAAAAAGTAGCTCCCAACATCTTGAAGAGATTCCTCGCACTTTCTGAAATATCAAAGTGGGCTTTTTCAAAAATTGACCTACGGTAAAAAGCCGGGACATCAGAATTCGTTTTAGAGGTATGGTTCCTTCGGCAAAGTTTCTTATTTTGATCCCTAGAATACGATTTTCCTTGAACGTTAAGCGATTTTTAAATCGACCCGCCCTAATAAACATATATAGTCATATATATAATTAATAATCACATCAAATCATAGCTGATCCAAAAAACTCCATACATAATCTTATCTCATGAGATGTCATGGGATCTCATCTGATATAATTTGAAAAATGGATGTATAACTTGATAACATTTTATATAACTTCATAAAATTCTTTGAAAAAAAATTTTATGTAACAAAATAATATTAATTTTAGACATAATATGTTTAATTGTAAACACATAATGGGTAAAAATACTGTAAGTGTGTATAAATGTGCGCAAAATAGTTTTACGCATTTTGTGTTTAAATTAACCGAATTTTGCATAAATATACATAAAATTTTACTCAGTTTTCAGTAGTAAACTTACAATCATTTTTTAGAGTGCATTTAAAAATCTGAAAATTTATTTATGTATTACTTTAATTGTTACCTCGCCTTAAAAGTTGAAAAAATAAATTAAAAAATTCTGTAATAGTCTAGTTTTTTTGAAAAATTGAATCTGGTAGGCGATACTTGTAGAACATTTAGTGTAATTGAAAAAAATCGTGAAAAAATTAAGTTAAAGATTATAACCATTAATCAAAAAATAAATTCAAAACTTGTTTGTTATGTGTAAGGTCCACCTCTTGTGGATATTCAATACACGTTTTCTGTTTTTCTCTTTATTATCAATTTATTTTTGATCAATGGTTATAATCTTTAACTTCAAGCTCATATAATAATTAGTTCTCATGTAGTGAGTAAACTAGTTTATATGAATGTTTGATGTTTGGCATGGAATTGTTACATCTTTCAAAACGTGTTCTGATGATGGGAACCTAGAAAATTCCTGAAATAGATCTATCAACACATTCCTGAAAGGGTCAAATAATAAATTTGAAAACAAAACACTCTATAGATTATTTGTTAGGACAATATCCTAATAAAGAAATATATAGTATGGCCTCGAACTTGAATAATTTTTCATTTTCATTGCACAATTAAAGGTCGAAAAAACATAATTTTTATTTTTAATAAAAATTATATCAAACTTGTATTAAAGACAAAGTACCGTCTAGTTTACTCCCCCTGTTGTTTATAAAATAAACAAAATATAAAAAAGGAGAGAGAAACAAAAAACGTGTATTGAATAGCCACTAGAGGTGGAACTTGCACATAATAAACAAGTTTTCAATTTATTTTTTGATCAATGGTTATAATCTCTAATTTCAAACTCATATATTAATTAGTTCTCATGTAGTGAGTAAATTAGTTTATATGAATGTTTGATGTTTGGCATGGGATTGTTACCGCTTTCAAAACGTGTTCTGATGATGGGAACCTAGAAAATTCCCGAAATATATCTATCAACACATTCCTGAAAGTGGTCAATTAATACATTTGAACACAAAAACTCTATAGATTAATTGTTAGGACAATATCCTAATAAAGAAATATAGATTATGGACTCGAACTTGAATAGTTTGCATTTTAATTGATATTATTAAACTTTTAGTTTATGTGTGTTTGAAATCAAACACAAGTTTAATGTAAATTTTATTGACATTAATTTTTTTTGCAGTATAAATTTATGTGCAAAAAAGGAATATAAAATCAAAATTGACAAGAATTTATTAACTTTTATGCTTGTTTTTCTTTTATTTATTAATTAATACATAAATATTATTGTAAAAGTTATCAATATAATATTTAAAGAGCACGTGAGCATTTTTGGGCCACCTTACGGTACATGAAACAAGAAGGGATGAAATCTTTTAAACAAGCAAATCCCTTTTTGAAGGTTTAACAAGTGTTACAAGTAAAACAGACAACAATAATGTCCAAAATTTGTTAAGATTAAGTTTGTTAAACAAATTTCTTAGCCCCGCACAGAAAAATAACCAAACGAAACTCAAAACACTTGAAACCCGAATTGCTGCAGCTACATTTGGATGAAGTAAAAGCATATAAATAATTTTCAACTGAAATTCAGTTGTGACACACGCTTTGTGAAAACAAGTTCTAACCCAAAAGCGCAAACACCAAAAATATGTTTCTTGATTATGTTTTTGGGACGTCTCAGAACGAATTTGCGAATAAAAACTCGAAATCTTCGATTGAGCACTTTGTATAAAAATATATTTCGAATTTGCAAAAATTAAGTTTTTCTCGACAACTATTCGAGATGCCAAAAAAAAGACTGAAAACAACAATTATTCCACAGAAAAATACAATTGATATGGCTTACTTTAAAATTTGCATTGAATGATCATAATTGTCAAGAAAAATAGAGTTGTTAATATCGAATATGGGCATTTTCATAGAAAGGTTAACCGTGACCGAAGAATTGAAAATGGACAAATACTTGCTTCTGACTAGTATTATTAAAGATAAATACCTTAATTTTATTAAAATAAAAAGTTCAAAGCATATCGTAGTTGACATGATGATAAAACGGACTGCAAAGGTGCTTTCAGTAACATTTTCTCTTAAATATTTAATTCTTTAAGAGCGATTATACAAGTATATTCATCTCTTAAAATATTTGCTAGAACAACAATTAACTCCAAAAAAGCAAACGGAGTAAATAAAGATCAGTAAACAGTAAATTTTTGATTTACTTTCATTGACATTCTAATGTCACGTTCCTCACCGGAAAACAACATTTATTCTCATTACTTCTGCGTTTCTGTTAGTAGGTGCTTAAAACTTATAATTTAAATCTAGTTTAGAAAGGTTGATATTTAGAAGAAGAATAAACGTTTTTCTCTAAAAAATTAAATTGTATTATTATATGTGTCTTATAGTTGTCAGATTTTCTTTATATGATAAATTTTTCAACAACTTGCCTGCTGTAAGAATCATACCTGAGATTCTTCTTACATTACAAACGTAACAATAACAACTCATGACCGTTTGCGATCACACCCAAGTCTGTAGTTTTATTTCCTATTAGCTTTTCTGTTATTGTATATTATACTCAGAAGTGACAAACACTAACACACACAAATATTTTTTTTTTAGATTTTGTGCTTATTTTTGTTAATTTCCTCCGTCTGTACGTCACAACGTTACCAGACTGACGTATGGTTTTTACGTTCAATGTAGACAACTTTGCGTTTATGTTGAGTCATCGAAACAGGGCAAATTTTATAATGTATTTTGGTACACTATTATTTTAACGTCATATAGATAGTCGCACTTCATTTTTAATTAATATGCTTTTGAAAATTTTAATTTAGAAGATTTGAATCTAAGAAGAAAAATAAACGTTTTCCTCTAAAAATTATAAACACTATTAATTATCAAATCAGACTAGACTAGTTTCTGCCTATTTATGGACAGGCGTCATCAGTGATTTTCAATTTTCTTAATTGTATTATTATTTGTGTCTCATAAATGTTTGTTGTGAATAATTTAATATTAAAAAAATTCTGGGACATATCAAGAAAAGTTAATTTCTTACAAAACTTCAAAGTTTGTAACGTCACGTCACCTGCCAAACTTGATATGGCAATGATACGAAAAAAATTAATTCTTACAAAATAATTGGTTAAGTGACAGTATCCTAAAACAAGGTTTTTGAGATTTTTTAAAATTTTTTTTACATCAATGACTGAAGCGTGTTAAGGACACGTGTTGAGGTTCAGGGCAAAATTAAATATTCAGAATTTTTCAAATTATATAATCAGAAATATGCAGTGAATGGGCGCGAAATAAAATTTGTTAAAATACGGTTTAATCATTTAAAAAAAATTATTGACACTCAAAAAAATAAGTTAGTAGAGCAATTAGTAAAACGTCTTAGTAAAACTATTTTTCAGCAATTTTTTTTTTGCTGAAATTTTGTTTTCAGCTCAAATTTAAGTTATACTTCTTCAGCACTTAACTGTTTTGAACTAGTGTTTTACTAATATTTCACAACTGTTTTACTTATTTATTTTGCTGAAAAAAAAAATGTGCTGATAAGCACATTAATAGCGTGGACGGCAACCAGATTATAAGATATATCGTACGCAAAATCAAGTAGATCTTGCGCATGCCAAGATGTAAGTAAAGACGACGAAAATTATACTAAAAAGTACAACTCTTGTAAGACATATAAACAAATCAACCATGGCAGATTTGTCAATCTGTTTTTAATACAAAAGGACGATACCAATGATAATAAAGGGTCCGCCATCTAATGTTTTTTTTTTCAACTAGTGCTTATTTCGTGAATGGTAACACTTAGCTCATGTCTGATTTGACAGATAATTAGTTTTATCCTTCCGCTGAACGAATATGGTCCGTATGTTCGTTATCTTGTGAAAAAAGTGAAAGAAACTGGCATCCTCATCGATAAACCAAAGCGTGAAAAGCCAACAACTGTGCGTACACCCGAGAATATTGCTGCTGTGGCAGAAAGTGTGTGTGAAGCGCCATCAACATCAATTCACCGTCGTTCTCAACAATTGAACATTTCGGAGACATCATTAAACCGAATTTTGCATAAAGACCTTGGTATGACGCCATACAAAGCCCAATTGGTTCAGGAGTTCAAAAAAAAAAGTTATTTGGCGGACCCTTTACATATATGAATTAAAAAAAATTCGTTTTGTGTTGTCACCGGCTCGTCAAAGTAATTGTCTATTAAATAAATTAAAGACAAAATAAAATATTTAAATTTAATAAACATTAAATGTGTAGTTGTTAACTTAATCTTTAAAGTCATCATTGATGTAGTTTGGCCAAATATACGCTCAGGTAAGCAGACTATAGCGAAAGACACACATCTTAGGTAATTTTTTATGTTTCCTTTTTCTTATTGCAAAAAAGGGTTGCACATTTAGACAACCATTGATGACCAAGATGTTGAAAGATAATTTAGTTTATGTTATATATATATATGTTATATATAATTTTTTTTATGGACATTTTCAGATATTAAATTAATTCATGTCGTCAATGTGAACATTAAGCATTTTTATATTTTGCAACGTATTGTGATTTCTTTTTATAAGAATCACAAACAAATGTTTCAGATTTTCAGCAAATACATTAATTAATATATAATTATTCTAGAAATTTGTTGAGTTTTTTTCAGTCTACTAATATTCAGCAAACATTTTATTAACTTTTAGCAAGGATTTTTTTAATATTTAAGCACCTAAGTGATGGCAAAACTTGTGCTGAATCTACTAATATTGTTGCTTAAAATCAGCTCGCTGATTTTGTCTTCTTTTGACCAAACAAATCACTTTTATTTAGAGTTGGGCATTCTAGTTCATTTCGTTCATTTGCTTTTATTGAACTAGTTCGTTCTTTTACCTCATAAGTTTGTTCGATAATTCTGTTTTCTGTTATTCATATTGTTATATTGGTCAATGGTTTCTTTAACAAATCTGCATAATATGAGAGAAAATTCCAAATAAAAGGTTCAAAATGAACTTGTTCAATATTAACCGTTAATTTGGGATTTTCGATTATACTATGCAGATTTATTAAACAACTAATTGGCCAATATAACAATTTCAACAATTGAAAAAAATTAACTATGAACTAGAATGTCCAATCTTTGCTGCGAAAAAATTACAGCGCACGTCCTTAAGGACAATATTGTACTGATAATAAATATCGTTTTTTAAGTGAATTCGGAACAAAGGCCTTCCGCATCGAAACGATTTCCAAAAGCATTTTTAATTTACATATTTATTTTAAATACTATAATACAATGTGTATGTGTGTGCTGGAATGTCGGGAAAATATTATTTTTGATGAAATTATAAGTACACAAGAAAAAACTATGTAATTTTAAATAAAATTTTAATTAAAATTTTTTTTATCAAAACTTCAGTGCGCTTGGTGCGGGAACTATTTTAACGATAGCGAAAATGTAAGATCATGGTCCTTAATATTTTTCTTGCGCAACATGGCTATGCCATGCAATTTAAAAAAATTATCAACTCTACTTTTATTTATTTAAGATGCAAAAAAATTTGTTTTTCTTTTAAACAAAGTCGATTAATATTTTATGATAAATTTCAAGTATTTTGGTGTCCTTCAAAAGCACATACACACACATACTCGTACAACAACAAAAACGTGTCATAACCAAAAAATAATCATCGCACATAAACCCAAAATTATAAACGTTTATAATGTTTAACCATATTTGTAGTTCTTATCCTTAACATACTGTTTTTTTTTTGGTAACTTGTTTGTAAACATGTGCATAAGTACAGACGTTATTTGTATGTTTAAGTGTATCCTTTTTTCAACTTCCTTTAACTGTTATACCGGCATTCACACACACATTCACAGATGTGATATACTTAACGTGACCAACAGTTTTTGATCAAAACGCGGGACTGGGCTGACGAAAAAACTGGATTTTGGTGAAAAAAAGCGGGATATTACTAACTTTTTGTCTAAAAATCTGGATATTGTTAAAATGTCAACTGAAAATGACTACTTAATAACAATTGGTGCTACGGAAAATTGTTTTTGTAATAATATTCAAATAATTATACGCAAATTCTTTAGAGTTATTGTTAATTTAAAATTTTCGCATCTTATTAAAAACGATTTTATTTTTTCATTAAGTTTTGCTAACATTTAGTTGATTAAAATTTAAAAATCCTTGCTAAAAATTAATAAAATTTTTGCTGAATATTAGTAGGCTTAAAAAAACTAAAAAAAAAATTACAAAAATTATACTTTAGTTTATTTTTTTTTTTTTGCAGAAAATCCTAAAAAAAATTTTGTGGTTCTTTAAACGATCTTCTAAATGATGACAATGTTGAATGAAGCCAAATGCCGTAGATAATTCTAGAAATAAAACAAAAAAAATAACAAAATATGACATACACATAAACAACCCTTTTTCTGCAAATAGAGTAAGGAAACATAAAAAAATTACCTTGTAGTCCTTGTCTATCGCTGTAGTCTGACTACCTAATATTTATTTGCAATTTAACCTCATTCCATAAATAACAACTATAAACATTTAGTTTACAAATACAAATTTTATTTTAATTAAATGCAATGCTTTATCTTGTTTCTAATTTAATTAATAAACAATTTCTTTGACAAGCCGGAATCAACACAATATTTGAGTTTTTTATATTCACAATTTATATGTGCTATATACACTGTTGGCGTCTTTTTGTTTTATGTATGAAAAACATATACAAAAATGCTTTTTAGTATAACATTTCTTGCCTGTACTATATCTTGACATACCTAGACATCGACGTCATTCTGCGTACATCAATCTATCTGGTTGTTGTGCAGACTATTAATGTGCTTATCAGCACAATTTTGGTAGCAAATTAAGTAAGTAAAACATTAGTAAAATACTAGTAAAACATTAGTTCAAAATAGTTAAGTGCTGAATAAGTATAACTATAATTTGAGCTGAAACACAATTTCGGGAAAAAAATTGCTGGAAAATAGTACACTTGATTTACAAGACGTTTTACGAACTTTTATACTAACTTATTTTTTTGAGCGTAAGTAAAATTTTAGTATTTCGTAAAATTTACACAACAATAGAGTTGTGTATAAAACTCTGAGTAATATCAACAGTTTCTTTAAATATTTTTTGTTTTTGTTGTTTTTAACTAAAACTGTTATAATTTTTAAATATTTTGATCATACACACAGAGAAAAATTTAAATATTTGACAACTAAAATTCGGTTACTACGACTCCAATTCGATTATTACTAATTACATTCGTTGGCACAACTTAATATTGGTTTTCACAACAAAGTTCGTTTAATTCAACTGAATTTTAATTGCAACACCCTATATATTCAGAAAATCGAATGTAAGTATCATATTACTAACTGAATTTATAAGTTGATACCATTAAAATACACTTTTCAATTCGGTTGGCACTTTGTTTCTCTGTGTGTAAGAAGCTCCAAATAAATTTTAATAAAACACACATGGAATTTTTACATATTTTTATAAAAAAATTAAGAATAGAATTTATATTTTCAGTCCTTGGTTAAAATATCAGGTTTGGCACAATTATGGCACAATTTAGGTTTTTCCGCGGAAGTAATCAAAAACTTTTAAATCATAGCACTGCTTCTGATAACTTTATTTTAATTTAAAAATTCCTGAATTTTTAAAATCCTGCCCGTTTTTAAAACATTTTATTGTTTTTCGTGAAAAATCTATTAAGCAGTTCTAAATTATAAAAAACGGTATTTTGGTTAAAAAAGAGGGAAAAAAATTCAAGGAAGGATCTGTTTTACGACAGTGGGATAATTTCGCCAAAAACGTAAGGGTTGGTCAAGTTAGCTATACTGCTTATTAGGATGTCCATTAAAAATCAATTTGTAGATTTTCGTTCATTACACCCCCATGTTTAATTGCAATGGATCCAAAAAGAAGAAAGAATTGATTTTTTTTTTTTTTTTTTGGATAACGTCAAAGCGTGCAGAGTTCGACCATATTTGAACAAAGTGTATTTTTATTTAAAATTCCCAAAATTCGAAATCTAATTTTTAAATTTTTTATTTTATTTATTCCTTTACTGCACTCAAAATTATTCAGATATGGAAACTTGACTTCATCGGATATCATTAACCCATTTTAGCCTGGAATCAAATATGACGCAAAAAGTTTCTAAAAATGCAAAACGTGATTTTTAAATTCATTTTAAAGATTTTTGAAAATACCTAATTGGGAGATGTCGATTGACATTTTATTTATAATATAATAGATGTAATTAAACAAAAAGAAATAAATTTAAAAAATTACAACTCGAGTTTGTTTGTGAAGCGACATTTTCTGAAAATTGAAAATTTGTCAAACAAAATTTTTACGTTTTTATCAAAGTTTGCATAATTTTCTGAAAAATATCGATTTAATTTGATAAGACTATGTATACATATATTGAGTCGAAGGCCTTAGTTGCTCGTACTCATTAAAACAATATATTTACAGTGCTGGACAAAAGTATTTTAAATCTTTTATATTTTTAAACTGAAAGCTATTAGCCGTATAAGGTATTCAACAAAATTGTTTATTAACTTATTAATAATTTAAATATCACAAGTAAGGCTCAACTGAAGGAAGTTCTGTTGCAAGAATGGAAAAATATTGGAGCTGATGTTACGAAGAAATTTTTCCATTCTATGCCAAGAAGATTAAAAGAAGTCATAGCAAAGAAAGGCTACTCCACAAAGTATTAAATCATGTGCAATTATTTTAATAGTGTATAAGTTAATAAACAATTTTGTTGAATACCATATCCGGCTAGTGGGTTTCATTTTAAAAATATAAAAGATTAAAAATAAAGTTTTCTGCTGTGTGAATACTTTTGTCCGCCACTGTATGTAATAGCATTTATTGTATTATATAAATCTAGTAAATAAATAAAAAATAAATAAAAAAAATATATATATTTTTATTTGTAAATTCTAAAATCGTGGAAAGAAATCATACTATTATGTTAAAAACAAATTTGGCATTTTAAAAATTTAAAAAAAAAATACGTTTCTGAAAATTTATTCGATCCGATGAAGTCAGAATTCCATATCAGAATAATTTTGAGCATATTAATTATTTCACAAATAGGCCAATATCAGCCGAAATTTGGCACGTGCTAACGTTTTCCAAAAAAAAAAAATCGATTTCTTTCATGTGGAACCTTTTAAATTTTAATTATGTGTGCAATGACAAATCAATTTTTAAGGGACAACCTATTGTATGTTATACACTCTCAATAATTTTTGTTTAAGCTTAATTTTTACAAAATCAAGTTTTCCAAGAACTCGTTAGCTGACATATTTATTAAATTTTGACATATAAAATGTTAATGTTACTGTTGATGAAATTTTAAAACGAAATTGTAAGTTGGCTCTTATAGAAGGAGAATGTTGCTCTACTTTGGAATGTTTAAATTTACTCTGTGTGTGTGTGTAAATGAAATTATATTATACCCAGTGTGCCAAATGGATCCGTTTCGGATCCGTAACGGATCCGCATCTTCGTATTTTCTATCCGTAACGGAATCCGTTACTGATCCGTTACGGATCCGCAAGCGGGAGAAATTTCTCTCGAAAAAACGGATTCAAAAACGGATTTTATGTCCGTTTTTTGGATCCGTTACGGACTCGTTACGGACATCATATTAGGATCCGTTACGGACCCGTTTGTTTTCATAAAACGGATCCGTAGCAGAATCCGTTACGGATCAGTTTTGGATCCGCAAGCGGGAGAAATTCCTCTCGAAAAAATGGATCCAAAAACGGATTTTATGCCCGTTTTTTGGATCCGTTACGGAATCGTTACGGACATCGTATTAGGATCCGTTACGGACCCGTTTGTTTTCATAAAACGGATCCGTAGCGGAATCCGTTACGGATCAGTTTTGGATCCGCAAGCGGGAGAAATTCCTCTCGAAAAAATGGATCCAAAAACGGATTTTATGTCCGTTTTTTTGGATCCGTTACGGAATCGTTACGGACATCGTATTAGGATCCGTTACGGACCCGTTTGTTTTCATAAAACGGATCCGTAGCGGAATCCGTTACGGATCAGTTTTGGATCCGCAAGCGGGAGAAATTCTTTACAAAAACGGATCCAAAAACGGATTTTATGTCCGTTTTTTGGATCCGTTACGGACTCGTTACGGACATCATATTAGGATCCGTTGCGGACCCGTGTATTTTAATAAAACGGAATCCACTGCGTGGTTTTAATAAAAAAGATTTAATATTGTGATGAATTTTTTGTTTTCATTTTTTTTTATTATTATTATTAAATTCACAGTCATTTGATAGTAAAGTAAAAACAATTCAGTCAGTTCATTTAAAATTAACATATAAAAGTAAAATACATTAAAAACATAAAAAACAATTCATAGAATATTAAAAAAAGTTTGTTTATCCATCCATCAGTCAGGTCCATCCAGGTCAGTTTTTGTGCTAACTCGTCCTGGAATATGGAATGGAGAGCCTTTCTTAAAAACCCTTGGGAGCGATTACACTGATTCCGTTTTTTAACTCTGTTACGGATCCGGAACGGGTCCGTAACGGATCCGCATCCGTTTTTGTGCACATTGGGATATATTATATTGTTTTTGTATTATTGTATACTTAAATGTGTATATTACACATTTTGTGTTTATATTTACTCAAAATATTTTATATTAAACAAAATTATATCCATTTTATTCTAGTAAATTAACAAACATAGTTTTTTTTATAGTGTAGATGCAGAAAAAAAGGACTAACATTAATTTTTTTCTCACCATTATATTTTCACCATTTTTCTAAATATTTTTTTCTTCTGACTTCCTATTTTTTTATTCATGCATACATGAGTGCGAGTACGTTTCTCGAGTACAAGAATGATGGAGCATTATGCTAGAAACACATTTTTTACGTTCTTCCGTTTAACATTTATTTTATTTTTTTATGATTATATTTCTTTATCAAAAATATTTTCGTTCGTTGTTGTGATTATGAGTTCATATTCCTTTTTCATATTCCTTTTTCATCATCATTTGTGAACTTTTTTCCTATATTTTTTACTCTGCTATTATTCTGAATGTTTTGTACTATGTCGTACATAGTTTAATGTTTTTATATGAAGTACAAGTACGTACATTTTTTGAATGGTTAAAAGTAGACAAAGTCGTTATTTTTCTTGCCCGATTAAAAATTTAGTTATATACTAGTAAAGGGTCCGCCATCTAACGTTTTTTTTTCAACTAGTGCTTATTTCGTGAATGGTAACACTTAGCTCATGTCTGATTTGACAGATAATTAGTTTTATCCTTCCGCTGAACGAATGTGGTCCGTATGTTCGTTATCTTGTGAAAAAAGTGAAAGAAACTGGCATCCTCATCGATAAACCAAAGCTTGAAAAGCCAAAAACAGTGCGTACACCCGAGAATATTGCTGCTGTGGCAGAAAGTGTGCGTGAAGCGCCATCAACATCAATTCACCGTCGTTCTCAATAATTGAACATTTCAGAGATATCATTGAGACGAATTTTGCCTAAGGACCTTGGTATGACGCCATACAAAGTCCAATTGGTTCAGGAGTTCAAAAAAAAAAAGTTATTTGGCGGACCCTATATAAGTATGTACCCATATATACATATAAAAATTCAATTTAACTACATCAATTTCTATAAGATTGGCTTATTGAGATATAAGTTGATAAGACCAATACAATTCTATAAAATCGAATCGAAATGTTATATTTTTATACATATCTAATTGTATAATATTTTATTTCATCCAATTATGCAGAACCAATTACAGTATCTTATTATATCAGATTCAAAAAATTTTTTAGCCGGGTGAAAAATTTTCAATAGGATTGTGCAATGTTATGCGTTAAATTACTGAAGTTAACAAGAAGTAATTTATTTTAATTCGATACTTTAAAAATGTTCTTATTATCGAATATTTTCAGTGAAAGTTAAGTGAAGTTTTATAAGAATTTTAAAGCAATTCTAAACTTTAAATGATGTAAAAACCAGACTAATATAAAGCAAAAACAAAAACTGCTAATTCCCGCAAGTTTTCCTGCTACGTCATTTTAAACAATTTTTTATTAGTTTTAGCAACAAAATTTAAAAATTGCTTTTCTGCTTTTAAAGAAATGTGAAAATAGGACCCCGTGTAGAAGCGGTAATGATATGTCATTACTTTTCGGACTACCAGTAATGACACTGGCTTACTCTCCTTATTGCTTTAACATAATAAGGACATATGCAGTAAGATCAAGGAATTCGCTACACAGATAAGCACATATATCTTTTTTATGCTCAAAATTTAACTTTGTATTGGATCAAGCTATCTTTTAAAAAGTCCTCTGATTATGTGTAGAAAATATTAGCGAAATACTATCATTCGTTTGTTTTAGTTGCGGATCTAGCCCTCGATTTATGGTTTGGCTAATTTTTGTCATTTTTGTAAATTTTAAAGAAATTTTTCTGATTATTTGAAGGTATACGGGAATTCAAAGACGGATTTTTCTCCAAAAAATTAGGATATGAAACACAAAAAATTTTATTTTTTCTTGTGTCAAAAACCGTATAATTCACTACTCAGCAGATCCAGGCTACTACAAGAATTATTGGTGGATCAAGTTATTTACTTTTGATGACCTAAAATGTAAAAATTCAGAATTTTCCAAACTAAAACTTCTTTAACTTCAGTAAATGTATGGGTGTGAAATTCGGAATTTTTCATTTTAAGGTCATCAAAGTGAACAAACACTTTTATATAGAATAAAATCTGAAAAGAATTTTATATCGAATAAAATATGAAAAAACTTTATATCAAACAAAAATTTGTCAAACACATACATACATAATTATATAAAATTTAAAAAAAAAAAAATTCGGAAAATTTGTTCTTTTTAAACCAGAGTAGTACCCAGCAAAACCACACATTACCAAATCATGGGTTAAGTAATGTATCGCCATAGGGCTTCACGCATCACATTACACCTTACTTTACTGATGAATTTTACAGGCGATGAGCCTAAAAGTAACTCATTACCTTGTAGGGGGTGAAGTAACTGGTTACTTATATGGTTACATGTTAGGAAAAGTAATGTGTCTATAAATAGATTTTCATAAAAAAAATGCATAAAAATTTCTTTTACCAAAAATTTTTTTTTAATTAAATAAAAACTTTTTTTTTTTAATTTAATAAATCACGTACGGGGTCATGCTGGGATTCGAACCTGGGGTCTCTGGTATTTAGCAATTAGTTAGGCGAGAACTCTACCAACTGAGCTATCGATACATATAATATTTGGTTGTGCGCCCCGGTAGGCTAGTTGGTAGCGTGCTGGCTTATCAGTGCGGGGGCCGTGGGTTCGATTCCCACCAGAGGCACTGGTCTGTTTTCGCTACAACGCGCCGAAGGCCATAGTAGCTAGTGCTCGGTTAGGGTAATAGTATATAATTTGTAATTATATGATTATTAATTAATAAAATAAAAAAATAAAAATATATTGTTTGCACTTTCCCCTGGTTAATGAAAACTCTGAGATGGAGGGTATCCAAAAATTCGTCACAGCCGAATTTAATCTTTTTTATACCGAATTCGGCACATCGGACTTTAATGCTTCCACTTGTTTAAATATTGGTTACTTAACTAAATAAATTCTTTATTAAATAAATGAAAGATTACTGCAATAACTTGTTTTACTCAAAAACTACATTCATGTAAAGTAGAAATTACAAAAAAATCTAATTTTTGCGATTTTTTCCCCAAAAGCACCAACAGCATTTTACCTCCAGATAAATATTTTCTTTCTGAAGATATAAAGTGTGCATACTATTCTGAAAGGTCTTTTTATATAAAAGCGAGTTGTGTTTAACACATTATTGATTTGTATATACTTTTTAAAATGTCTTCAATGATGCAATATATTAAAACAAAAACTCATAATACGACATTTTTGCAGAAGGTGTAACGTCTAAATACTTCCTTTAAAGGAGTTATAAACGATACCATTTTATTCGAACCACCGTTTACGCAAAGTTATTCGTATGAACATTTGGAGGGATATTTAAATTACGAAGTGCCACCGTTCGATGATAAACAAATTCCTTTACACATTCAAGGAACGGAAAGACATGTCCAATTACTGGCTGCCACTGCTAAACGAGTTGCAGGAAATAATGTAGAAGGCGCTATGGCGACGACATTATAAAGCCGTACGAAAACACCCAGACTTGAAAGCAAACAAGACTTTCAGGAAAAATAATGTTTTTTTTTCACATTTTGTCTTTTACTACACTCAAATTGAATATTTTTTTTTTTGATAATAGGTTGATAGATACTTTATTATCTCTTAATTTGAATTTTTGTAGAAAAAAAATAAAAAGGGAAAAAAAATCAAAAAGTTGGTTTTATGTGTTATTTTGTTTTAGCAAAATCGCATGAATTAATCTACCGAATTCGATAAATTTGGGCTAAACTCTTCGTTTTGAATTGTAAATTGAATTAAATAATGGATTGAGCCAAAAAAATGGCCATGAAAGTAATATTCTTGGACAAAATCATGAAAAAATGGCAAAATGCTCCAAAATTTGGACAAAAATGCCCGTAACTTTTGAACCGTTGGACCAATGTTGGAGATTTTTTTTCGTAAATTGATCAAAATGAGCTCACCTTTCCAACGCGCCTACTGGCGATTAAACCCGATCGTTTTTGAGTTATGGATGTGAACGTGTAGGTAATATTTCATACGAACGTCAATTTGGGAAAAATCTACCAACAACAAGTAGGGGACTCGATTTTAACGATAGAGGTATGGTTTCTTTGGCAAATTTTCATGGAATAACCCATAGAATACGAGAATCATAGGGAAATTGGTGAATTTTTTCACTCCCTACAAATCGACCCGCCCTAATATATATATTATTTTTTTAAATAACAGAAAACTTTGTAAAAAATTAATGTAAAAACATAAAACAGTCATTTCATGTGGTTTGTTTTTTTTAAATGAACTACAAGGTTAGTGAAAAAAATTATTTCTTCTACAAATGACTTACATTTACATTTAAGATAATGAAACTGCATTACAACCCAAACAACAGAAGTTCGCTTTAAGTAAACTTTTTATGAGCTAAAAATAGATTTTTTAGAGCATATTGCCGGTTGCTTGGGTTATTATACATTTTAAGAGGGTATTTCGAAACTTTTGATGATTCAAATTTTATGTTCCGTAAATCTTCTGGCACTGTGATTCTGGTGAACCGGATTTTCAAATTATTCTGCCAAAATTATAAATAACAACATATTTTAGACTTTTTAAGCTTTTTCTTTGCCATTTCGAAATAAGATTTACAACATTTATGTTAAATTTAACCATTTTCGGATTAAAGCACATATGTTAATAGCGATCATAAATATTTATATATCAAATTCATTTTGTCATTATTTTTGCCAATATCTGTTAAAATAACTTTAGAAAATATTAACTTTTTAGTCTGAATATTGGTACACAATATTTTGTAAGGTATTTACATATTATACTAAAAGATGAAATCATAGATCGTTCTTTTTGTCTATACTGTCATACGAATTGTAGGCACATTTCGGGGTTTTCCTATGAACCGCACTTTGATTATTTTTTTACATGTACAAAAATGTTTTCATCGATTGCCAAATGGGATGATAAAATTGAGAAAAAACGCGCTTACTTGCTATTGCTGCACACTGAAGTGAAGATAAATAAATAACCGATGTTCTTTTGTTAGGCTCTCATGAGCAACTGTATTCTTTATTAAATTAAAAATACTTAGAACTATTTAAACATATTATTATATAGCGTGGATTTCGCAATGTAAGCAAAATCTCACGCTAGTAAGATTGGTGAGAAGTTGACAAACAACATTCCACAAAGTGTGGGTCTCCAGTTACATACAGACGGTATGGTAACGCAGACTTGTCAAACACACTACACCTCCCTTTTTAGGAAAAAGATCGATCAATCAGAGTAGCTTATTGATCGGTCTTTTTATATAACTTATTTAATAAAAATATTACATTGCATTAACAAGAGGAAATTTAAAACAACGATCTGAAATAAGAAACTATTTCTAATAATATTGGTTTCAATTTATTATAAAATTTTTTAATGAAAATAAAAAAAATAAATTATCAAAATAAAAGATAATTAGAGAAAGGATTTAAGAGACGATTTAAATTATTGCAATTCGTCTTCATAAAAAAAATTGTTTTTCAAAAATAGAATGTATCGCTTAAGTATATAAAAGCGAAATCAAACAACATTTTTATTTCTGTATTATTTGTAACTTATGTTTATCATTTTTCTCTATAAAGTATAATTTTTAAATTATTTGTCAAGATCAAACACATCACATGCCTTTCAATTTCATGTACCCGCCGGTATGGCCACTACCGCAAGGTCATTAATGTCAAAGAAGATATTTATTATAGATTGTGGGTATTTTAATACCAAAAATAATTGCGCTGTGTCTAAATATATTAAGAATTTATCATTAATTAAAGAATGTTTTGCTATTTACACTTAGTGTAAAAGCTAGTTAACCGAAAAATAAAAAAATTTTAGATTTACAAAATAATTTATAGATTTTATGAGAAAATCCTATTGGCAGTGCAGCTCGTTGATCACTGCAAGGTTAACTTTTTACGCTTTTCCTCTTACTGAATCGTTCTATTATTATTTTTATTGTTATCAACGTAGTATTGTTAATATTTATCCATGGTGCTACTAATGTCTAATGTAATGTTCGAATACATTAGCAATTTAGTTGTCTTATTCATTTGGCACGTCGTTTTTTTTTCTTTTTTTTATTATTAAGTTCTAAGAAAAGGACTCTAATTGCCGGTCTCGGGACCTGAGGCGTGTGGAATTATTTCCAATGCCTTTAGCAATAGCTTGCCTTAACTTCAAAACACTAAGTCTATTTAATAGACTTGGTATACAACTTCTTCGGAATTCTAAATCCGGTATTGGGTTTCCTGTCTTTATTTGACACAATATTTAAGCTTTGATCAGACCAGAGCACTCAAGCTGCTCGATCAATTTAAGATCAGAACTCTAAATATTCTTGTGGAATACCCCGGTACTAAATACAATCGCGATAGCGCATTTCTATAATGCTTATCAAAAAGTGCACTTTTTATTATACCATCCAAACTATATGTGGCCTATTTAACGGGCTCCGTTCACCTCGCCTTGCCGTCTACTTTTTCAAGACTTAGGATGATTGATTCTAGGTCAATATCCTATTAACAAAGGGGCTGTCTAATGTACCGTATATATATAATTCATCAAGAATTATCTTCATAACGCGCTGCCATTTATTATTTAAAAATTTGATGGACGTCTCCCTCAAATTTTTATTAGTCTCATTTGAAACTATAAGCACCTCTAACAAAATTCAGTAAGGGTAAATATACTGTTAGTAATTACTAACGTATTTGCATCTGGGTAGATATGTTGTGATATAATGAAATAATTATAATTGGATCAATTTGGACGTATTACACACATAGTGCGTTGTAAGGAAATGGTTAATTTCAAAAAAACAATTGTAAAACAAACATAGAATTTAGCATTAAGTAAATTGAAGTATTAAAAAAAATACAAAATTTTATATATATAAAGAGATAAATAAATAAAGACAATCATAATGGAACATGTACTGATGAAATCTAAACTTACGACTTAATAGCTTACAGTGATTACATCAGTGTACAGATTCCAACCAAATTTGATTTGGGTTTCTTAAATTTCCATACAAAATTATGAGTATATTGACTCATAAATGAAATGTGTGAGTTTGTTCCAGCTTCTAAAAGCTATGTAGAACAATATAAAGGATGATTAAACCTGAAGGTTTTAGAGAAGAGAATTCCTACAGGCTTCTCATGGTTTTATTACTCAACAAAAATGGAAACAATATAAAGGAAGACTAAACTTAAAAGTTTTTAGGTAAGAGAATCCTATACAGGCTTCTCATGTCTTTATTACTCAACAAAAATGGGCTAAGCATTGCAGAGCTTTTTCAATTTGCCAAAAGGGTTAAAAGTCGAGCAAGAAAATCAAAATCAAGGACAGTTTATAGGCGAACGAGCAGAACGTATATTATTTGATTTTGATATAATTGGACCAAAAGTAACGGGTAGTTTTGCTAATGAAAATCTAACGGTACAATTGTTACATGATGAGATAGAAAAAATAAGACGTGTCATGCATCATGATTTATACGATACGAGTATTAGCTACAAATCGGGAACCATTTAAACATCCCAACAATAATGGAAGAAAGTACTGGTATTTTTAATGAAAGTCAAGATATATCGATTATACGATTATTTAGGCTTAAACCTCATTATAATACAGCATTTCATTAGTAGTTGTTGTTAAATATGATTTGTGGCATAGAATTATATCATGATGCAGCACAAAGGTGAAATTCAGAAGCTGTCTTTACAGCATTGCTAAATCAAAGCTATACAAAATGATATAGTAAAGCAGTAATTCGGCATTAAAGGCCTTTAAGATTGAAAATAATCAATTTCCGGAAAGTGTTATAATCTATCGTGATGGTGTAGGTGATGGTCAACTATCATTGTGTGAAGCTGCCTGTCAAATATGCTAAATCAGACCATTAAACATTAATAGTAGTCCAAAAACATATCAATACACGTTATTTTACCGTTAGCGGTAATAACACTAGTAATGTGGTCGACTGTAACATAACACGTTCCAATTATTATGATTTTTTTTTGGTATCGCAATGTGTACGCCAGGGTACAATTAGTCCAAGCCATTATGTTGTCATCCGTGATGATTCTACTTAAAGTCCAGATATTTTATAGAGATTAACTTAATCAATATAAAGTGATTTTGAGAAATCTTAGCAATTTCAAAATAACCTTAATATTTACGACAATAAGAAGTAATAATTACAAAAATTATAGTTGTAAAACAATTAAAACGCAAAAAAAAATATTCAAAGTTTCTTTGGAATAAAAAAAATTTTATATTCCCTTAATAATGATGATTTGACTTAGGAAAGTCTACAAAAATTTAATTTCAAAGACTCTACTATTTCAATTCAGTATTACTTTAGAAAATTCCCAATGTCAATTCGCCTGTTATAAGGGTTTTTCTTGTTGTTTGCAAGGAAAACTATAACGAATTTTTATCCATTGGTCATGGCATCATTTTCATAAATACAAAAATGATTCATTAAATTTTCTTTAATATCTGAGAAACTTTAATTCTGTGTCATTGGAAATTTTCCGAATTTCCAATTTTAGTTTAGAAATTTATATAGTAACAAAAAATTGATAATATTAATAATTGGACATTCAAAAATATTTTTTTTAAAAATTCCATGGAGTTTATTATACTTCATTATATTTGGTCGGTTTAAAAAAAAAAATAAATTAATGATTAAATAGTGTGGCATACTTTTGTGCACAGATTAGTGCTGCCATTTAATCTTTTTCTCGCATTCCTAGTGTTGGATATTTGATTCCAAATAAGGATAACTTTAATATAAAGTTATTAAATTTTCGTAGATATAAGATTTTTGGCACTGTAATGCACATGAAAGTGCGGCCAGTTCTTTAAAATCAAGAATAACATTTACAGTGTAAAACACTGGTCTTATCCATCTCTGTCAATAATGCAACCCATTACATATGCAAAAATCATTTACTTAAACTAAGTTTAATTGGGCTGTTATTAACAGGGATTTCGATTTGTTAGTTGTTTTTAGTTATTAAAAAAAAAATTATATATTTGTCGTGGCATTCGTTATCCGTCACCTTCAGGTAGATAGATCCGAATTGCAACGGCAAATATAGGTCATACATCATTTGATGACCGGTAGATTTTTATTGCACTAGGGGAGTGTCCCGTAGGAGTCACCATATTCAATAAAAATAGTTATTAGATTGTTAGTAATTTTTTTTTTTTTTTTTAATAATCAATGAACTTCAAAAAATATTCAATGATCTTGAAAAGATAATCTTTTATTAAAATATTTTTTTTTTTTTTTTATTTGAACTTTCTTTCTCTTTTTTTGTGTTAATTTCAATTAACTAATTTCATATTATTTCTTTCGTATTGATAATTATAATATTTGATCAATACCATGTTCAAATCATCCTCAGTTTTTGCAATGTAAAAAAATGTTTAATAGATTCATTTAGACTCATATTTCATTAGCATTAAAATTTATTTTCTTTTAATAGTTGCAATTAAAACATAAAACATTTTTAAATTGAAATTTATAATTATTAAATTAAAATTTATAATTTTTAGATCAAAATTTGTAATTTTTAAGTTATAATTTATATTTTTTTTTTTTTATAAAACATTTTTTAAAAGAAATGTAAAATTAAATTTAGATAATAAATTTCTATTTAATTTTAAAAAATAAACATTTTTTTTTTTTTTTTTTTTTAAAAACTTTATAATTTAAATATTTATATTATTTATTTTTTTTTTGTGTTCGTTGTGCAATATGAATTGTTTAAGTTTAATTTAAAACAAAAAAAAAATGTAGTTAGAAAAAAAATTTAATATTTGACATCTGAACTTGTACTGTACGGAACAGATGATGCTATAGCTTAAACTATGTTTACCTTGTTTAAATCTGTTATTGATGTTGTTGATTAGTTTTCATCTTACTGTTGTTGTATTGCTGTAGTTTTAAGTTGTT
Organism: Delia radicum; assembly: GCA_021234595.1. NCBI lineage: Eukaryota > Metazoa > Arthropoda > Insecta > Diptera > Anthomyiidae > Delia > Delia radicum. The sequence continues at coordinate 305,987,819 of CM037851.1, read as the reverse complement.
GTTGATGATGTTGTTGGGCCAAATTTTGTAATAGGGTTGCCTGATGTTGCTGTTGTGCTACCTTTGCTGCCTATGCTCCAGTGGTATTTGCTGTTGTTAGTATCAATTGATGCGGCTGTTGGGCTATTAAATTTAAACTAGCTGCCGTTATTGTTGTCCAGGTCCGATGGTGTATCGGACACACCATCCTTGGGGTTAAATGGCTGATCCACCCCGGCAATACACATCCGCATTGCTTCTTCATTGATTTATCCACATTTTGTGTAATTATTTTTTTTTTTTTTTTTTTTTTTTTATAATTTAACCAATACTCAGGGGATGCCCCCTACTCATGCAGTGCATTGTATTGATCAGGAAAATAAGGTATGGGAAGGAGGAAAGAGGGAGTAGTGTTTGTGGATATTTGATTTAAATTTTTCTAAATTGTAAGTAACAGGGAAGACTTCTGCGGGAAGTTTGTTCCACATACGAATCGTTCGACTAAAAAACGAATTTTCTCTGTAATGCGTTGTGCGAAACACAGGACAATCAACTACAAACGGATGTGCTCTACTAGATAAGCGAGTATTACGAATAAAAACTCGGGCTCGTGGAATAAGTTCACTTATCTCAGATGAGCATCTCCCATGGTAATATCGATAGAAAAGTGTCACACAACCCACATTCCGACGATGCTCCAATGAATCAATAGAGTTGGATACACTACTGTCATTGATAAGCTTCACCGCCCTCCCCTGAACACGGTCCAGAAGCTTCAGAATAGACAGTGGAGCCCCTGCCCATATATGAGAGTTGTATTCCATTTTTGGCCGGATATAGCTGGTATAAATAGTAAGGAGATCGGATGGAGTGAAGTAAGTCTTGCACCGTTTTAGAAAACCGAGACACTTGAATGCCTCTTTCGACACTTGAAATACGTGCTTATTCCAACGGACATCACATTGTATTCTCATGCCCAGAACATCAAGAGTATCCGATTCCTCAATACCTATACCATCCATAGTTACAGATGACAATGTCAATTCCACAGCCCGTCTGTGGGTTAACATACAACATTGGGTCTTGCGTGCATTAAAATCGACCTTATTCGCGCGACCCCACTCGGAGATTGTAGAAAGGTCTTGATTGAGTGTGTCATTCATGTTCTGCCGCATGCCCTCTATCTCCAAAGAGCTTGGCCTGTGATCGAATGAAAATGAATGACAAATGTTGCTGTCATCTGCAAAAGAGTAGATAGGGTTGATGGTCTGACCAAGAAGGTCATTAATAAAAATAAGAAAAAGGGTAGGAGAAAGAACAGAACCTTGCGGTACCCCTGAATTTAGCTGAAACTCGTTTGATGAGACCCCATCTAAAACAACACGTATAGTGCGGTCTCTGAGAAAACTCGTTATAAATCGAGAGAAGACATTACCGACACCAAAAGCAACTAGCTTAGTCACGAGTGCCCCGTGCCATTATTATTTTTATTGTTCTATTATTATTTTTATTGTTATCAACGTAGTATTGTTAATATTTATCCATGGTGCTACTAATGTCTAATGTAATGTTCGAATACATTAGCAATTTAGTTGTCTTATTCATTTGGCACGTCGTTTTTTTTTCTTTTTTTTTATTATTAAGTTCTAAGAAAAGGACTCTAATTGCCGGTCTCGGGACCTGAGGCGTGTGGAATTATTTCCAATGCCTTTAGCAATAGCTTGCCTTAACTTCAAAACACTAAGTCTATTTAATAGACTTGGTATACAACTTCTTCGGAATTCTAAATCCGGTATTGGGTTTCCTGTCTTTATTTGACACAATATTTAAGCTTTGATCAGACCAGAGCACTCAAGCTGCTCGATCAATTTAAGATCAGAACTCTAAATATTCTTGTGGAATACCCCGGTACTAAATACAATCGCGATAGCGCATTTCTATAATGCTTATCAAAAAGTGCACTTTTTATTATACCATCCAAACTATATGTGGCCTATTTAACGGGCTCCGTTCACCTCGCCTTGCCGTCTACTTTTTCAAGACTTAGGATGATTGATTCTAGGTCAATATCCTATTAACAAAGGGGCTGTCTAATGTACCGTATATATATAATTCATCAAGAATTATCTTCATAACGCGCTGCCATTTATTATTTAAAAATTTGATGGACGTCTCCCTCAAATTTTTATTAGTCTCATTTGAAACTATAAGCACCTCTAACAAAATTCAGTAAGGGTAAATATACTGTTAGTAATTACTAACGTATTTGCATCTGGGTAGATATGTTGTGATATAATGAAATAATTATAATTGGATCAATTTGGACGTATTACACACATAGTGCGTTGTAAGGAAATGGTTAATTTCAAAAAAACAATTGTAAAACAAACATAGAATTTAGCATTAAGTAAATTGAAGTATTAAAAAAAATACAAAATTATATATATATAAAGAGATAAATAAATAAAGACAATCATAATGGAACATGTACTGATGAAATCTAAACTTACGACTTAATAGCTTACAGTGATTAATAGCTTGCCGTTATTGTTGTCCAGGTCCGATGGTGTATCGGACACACCATCCTTGGGGTTAAATGGCTGATCCACCCCGGCAATACACATCCGCATTGCTTCTTCATTGATTTATCCACATTTTGTGTAATTATAAACTTATTAAAATTTTTGTTAACTACATCAGTATTTTTGTTTTCACTATCGTTGCTGATTAAATTTAAAACTTATTAGAATGCGTCTACATATTTGAGTTAATAAATTAAAACTCTGTTTAGCTTCTTTTTTTTTGTAATTTAAAAAAAAAAAAGTTTCTTTAGTTGTTGGTCTATTGTTTGTTTTTTGTTTTTTTTTTAAAAAGTTTTTTTTTCTTTTAACAGGGTCAGGTCCTGTTGGACCCAACCCTTTATGTACTTTTATTATTTTTACTTTTTAGACAAAATTACGGTCACGGTCGCCATGTAATGGCAGGATCGCCATGAAGTGCAGATAAATAAATAACCGATGTTCTTTTGTTAGGCTCTGATGAGCAACTGTATTCTTTATTAAATTAAAAATACTTAGAACTATTTAAACATATTATTATATAGCGTGGATTTCGCAATGTAAGCAAAATCTCACGCTAGTAAGATTGGTGAGAAGTTGACAAACAACATTCCACAAAGTGTGGGTCTCCAGTTACATACAGACGGTATGGTAACGCAGACGTGTCAAACACACTACAACACTTATTAACCAAATTTGAGACCCGAATGTTAATGAAGCTCTTTTATTTAGTTACCATTTAAAAAAATTAAATAAAATATTTGATTTTTTGTATAAAAAACTGCATTAAAACATGCAAAACTTAAATTCATGTTTGCGAAAAATCTGGTCCATAAGTGAAAAAACTGTGTACGATCTTAAAATCAGCGTGGCTGAAATATTTAGGATCAATGGTTGGTACTTTTGTTACCGATTTTAGTGGTAAATTTTGTAGCGCAGTGTAATATACAAAGTTTAAAAGTTTGGTTAACTCCTTATAAATAAAAAAAGTTAAATATATCTAACATCGTAATGTAAATGCTTACTCTGTTCGGATGGGATGTGTATACAACTTCAAAAATAGCTAAAAACGCTATTTTAAGCGTATTTAATGACGGTTTGCTCAAAATTGTGACGTGATGGAAAAATTTGGAAACCAGATTTGGAATCAGCGAGATTGCTAAAAATATGCATCGCGGTTCAAACCAAATTGACTTTTTTTTTCATTTTGTGACAACCTAGGTAGAAAAATGCAATCGCCCCAGTGTTGGCAAAGCATTGCCTACTGTCGGTTATGCGTTGGAAGAACGTGCGATGAACAATCTCGACAGTGGTTTGAGAAAACTTGCCATCGTTGGCATAAAGATGGTAATTCAAAAAATTTGGTGCTTTTAAGCAAACTTGCCATCGCTGGCATAAAGTTGGTAATTCAAAAAATTAAGTGCTTAAGCTAAGTTAATTTTGAGAAATGTGTATAAGAAAACGCTTTTAAAAAGCATCGTATACGAGAGCGGCTCAATAAGTCCGTGACTTTTTGAATGAAACACAGTTTTTTTTTTTGCAAAAAAAAAATTATTTTTCCACATAATCTCCTTTTAGCTCAATACACTTAGTCCAACGTTTCTCCAACTTTTTTATCCCTTCCAAAAAATATGATTTTTCGAGGTCTATAAAATAGGTATTTCTTGGCCATATGGGGTCGTTTTTTCTTAATCCTCGTTAAATCGGTCCAATAAGTTGGCATAATATTCGCCATTTATTGCTTTCCCTTTTGAAGGTAATCGATGTGGATTATCCCGCGTGCATCCCAAAATACTGTTGCCATCACCTTATTGGCCACGATTACGTTAATGGTCAATTGAGAGCAAACGCGGCACCCATCTTGCAGACAACTTTCTTAAACCCAACTGATCATTTAAAATCGAAACCGCTCTGCCGTATGAAATGCCTATCGCATCAACAATCTCACGAACTTTTACTTTTCGATAGGCCAACACCATATCGTGTATTATTTTACACATTTTCGGGTGTATTGACCTCAATTGGCCGTCTAGATCGTTCAGCGTCATTTGTACTTGTGCGACCACAACGAAAACCTGTAAATCACTTTATTACCATTGAAATCGATGATGCAGAGTCCCCATAGTATTTATCAAGCTTTTCTTTGGTTTGATTGACGGGTTTTTTTCGCAAAAAATAATGTTTAATGAGCACTTTCACTTTTTTTCCTATAAATGAAAAAAATCCACGAGGTTGTCTGTTTTGAACAGCTGTTAAACGCAAAGTAAATGACATAACTTGCTCAAAATTTGACAGTAGTCTATTAACAGGTGGTACTTGATGTGAACAGTGTTGCATTTCATATAAGTACGAGGGAAGTTCGAAAAGTCACGGACTTATAGATCCGCCCTCGTACATCACATTTAAATGTGTGAAATGTAATAAAATATTAAAAAACAGCTTCTGATTGGTTGTAATATTGGTAAAAAAACTATATTGATAAAGAATTTTGCGGGTGATACTGGCAAAACGCATGCTTTGCAAGCAAAATTGTGTTTTCCTAGAAGAATATTAGTTGTACCTTTGGTAATTTTTAACACGGTGGGTTTTACGAAAATCTTAGTGGTTTGCCAGTACAGTTTTATTTATGTTGTTCTTAATTTATTAATGTTTAGCAAAAAAAACAAACAAGCACCAATAAATAAAATTGATTCCAAATAAAACAGTGTCTTCGAATTTCTCTTCATTTGACAGTATTTTTCCACTTTATGAATAAAATCGAGTTTATAGTTTTAGTTAGAGAAAAACACACACATCTACATAGATGTTCTAATTAAATTCCTTTTTACATGTCGCTCATTTATCAAAAGACTGTCACAAGTCAAAAAACACGATATTTGAGTTAATGATGAAGGTTGATTAGTTATATCATGCTTCATATTGTGTAAAAATTTCATATTAATATCGAGTATAATTTTCGAGTTAGAGTAGCATATAGTTTATATTTTTTGGAAAGTGTGTGCAAAGAGTTTTTACTTTATAGAAAAACTGTGCTACTCACTGGTCTCTGGATTGTTAGCGAACTTACACCCAATTCTCACTAAGAGAAAAATGCATTAAAAAAAGTATTTATAAAAATGTGACCAAATAACACAGGTCAACAGCAAAAAAAGGCTTGACTAACCACTATATAGATTTGATGCATCATGGCTGCCTAAGTACAAAAATGGTAAAATTTTTCAATTCTATGGATAATTTTTTTTTAAAAAAATTTTTTTTTAAAATTGACAATATTTTGAGCCATTTCTCCACTTATGTTGTCATAACTCAAAAACAACTAGTCCGATTTTGTCAAATTAAATTTACAAAAATTAAGGTTTACAATATCTTTAAAGAACTGTACAAATTTTTTTAATGCGATCAATAGTTTCAAAGTTATGAAACAAATTGTTAGCAAAAAAAAAAAAAAATGCTAAAAAAAAAAAAAAATTTGAAAAACAAAAATCTGGAAAAAATCGAAAACTGCAAAAAATATTACTTTTTATTTTTTTGTAGTAAAGCTACATATCATGCGAATTAAACTAGATATGGATCATAAAAATCGATGCATGCTTTACATTTTTATTTACAATTAATTGAAGGTATCGCATATTTACAAGCACTGTAGAAAATTGTACCTACATAATGAAAATGCAGAACATAAAAACTCAGGTGCATTTTACGACACGCATTTTGGCAAAACTCCTTTGGGAAAAACCTCTATGACATTTTTATGATTCTAATAATTAAAAAAAAATAAGTAATAAACAAAAGATTGTTTAATTTTTACGATTGCGGTAGGATAGTAATAAAACGCTCATAAATGTACGTGTACGCTGAAGTGCTCTTATTTTCCGTTAGCTACTTGTAACGGATGATTTTTTTGTTTTCATAAAAGTCCTTAATGTTTTTTAGGATTCTTGGGAATAATAAAAAATTTGCAGCACACACAAACTGTATCCACACAAAGGGTTATCCCAAATTATAGTATCAGTATTTATAAGATCTCCTTGACCCTTTTTATTTCATTCAAGAAGTGTTTGCGATAACGCAAACATCATTTAATACCTACACAAAAATTAGAGTCATACAGCTTAGAAGTTAAAAACAATTTTCAAATATTAATAAAAATGAGCCAGAAAGCCAGAACATTTTCATGTAAAAACGATCCAGATTTATTTTGTTATGTGTGCGGCCAATATATCACCGGGAAAAAACGGAAGTGGTTCTTAACTTCATTGCAAAAGTCATATCAAGATTGCTATAATATCTATCCGCACAATTTGAACCAGCATTGGACACCGAGTACTATATGCATTCCATGTCGATTGAATTTATCTATGAAGTCTTCTAACGTAAAGTAAGTATAAATTAATAGATTTGGAATATTTTATAATTACAATATTTCTTAATTAAAATTTGAATTCTTCATATTCCTGATTTCAATTTTTTTTTTCATTTTACAGACGACACTTGGAAATTTTGAAGCCTATGCTATGAAGAGAAACAGCGAACCACGCATCCGAGTGTTATTTTTGTTTAAGTACAAAAAGCAAATTTGATGGCCCACAAATTCGCAAATTGGTGAACGATACTGAATTTGGCAGTTCAATGTCAGAAATTGAGAAGAATGCATGGGATTCGTTTGTATGGGTTATTCAAAATTTCTTAGGAAATAACAAGGGTGATGATTACGTTGCGCACGTTGAAGAGATGTTAACTCACTTCCAGAATCTTGGATGCAACATGAGCATCAAATTACACTACCTGCACAGTCACTTAGATCGTTTTCCTGAAAATCTAGGAGACTTGAGTGAAGAACAGGGCGAACGATTCCACCAAGATATCCGGACAATGGAGGAACGATACCAGGGTCGCTGGGATGCACACATGATGGCTGATTTTTGCTGGAGTATTCAGAGTAACACTTCGTTATTCAACAATAGTAGAAAATCGACTAAAAGAAAATTTCAGAGTTTGTAGTTTATAATACATATTTATTTATTTATTTTCTTGTTTTATTTATTATAATAAATGTGAATAATAAAATATAAATTTTCTACTATTTAATTTATTTATTTATTTACATTTAAGCTCATCCAACACAAATGTCTTTCCGAAGAATAGAATCAGTATATTCTAGGTAGGGTTTTGCCAAAAAATACACGAATGTTACTATGTAATGCATTTTTGATGTGAAAATTTGTACATAGCATGGGGAAAATGTTTTCAAAATTCAATCAATCGAAAGAAGAACATTAACTACTCAATTTTATGTATATCAGACAAAAAACTAAAATTTGGTGAAAATGAGCGAATTCACTTAATTGTGAATAAATTCGAAAAAAATCAATCGATTTTTATGATCGATATCTCATTTTGTTCCTATTACATGTGGCTTTGCGATAAAGCAATAAATCTGAACGATTTTTGCCGTTTTCGATTTTTTATGATTTTTTTTAACCAAAAAAATTTGCTATTTTCACGTAAAAAAATATTTTTTCCCTCAATTTTTTATTATAACTCCAAAACTACTGAGCCGATTGAAACGCAATATATTAACGGATTAAAGGCTATGTAAATTTCAGTTTTTCTAAATTTATTTGAATAATATCGGACTAATTTTTTTTTAGTTATCATTAATTATGTGGAGACACGTCTAAAAAAATTTATAATTTTAATTAAAAATTTTTTAAAAAAAAACCTCTCCATAGAATTTCAAAATTGAACCATATTTGTACTACTGGGACCACAATACATCAAAATTGTATAGTGGTTTTCAAAGCCCCTAAAATTTTTTCAAAATTGTTGCCTTGTGTAATTAGCGTCGAGCGAGACAGAAATGGATTGAAAACTTAAAACGCGTTTTCTGCAAAATCTTGTTTTTTGAGTTATGTTTTAGTAAATGAGCGATGTGTTCTTGGAGATGTTTCCGTTCATACACAAATTTGTTTGTTTTTGAACCACAAAATACATGAGAAGTTACTAGGGTTTCTGGTCCCGGAATAATAAAAATATTTAAAATGAAAAAAGTAAAACTATTCAATATTATTAATTGGACTAGTTTCAATGAATTTTTTCACAAATCTAAAGAAGTTTTCTTCACAAAGTGAGTGAAAAATTTCTTACACTTAATTAAAAAGCTTCGCAACTTTAATAACACTATTCTTAATGATACTTTTTCTTTAGGCGTATGAAATTTTTAATAACTAAAATAAAAATGTTCCTAAAATTGTATGAAAAAATACCTTAATTTTATGAAAAGTTTCAATGCATGAGCTCCAGTGACATTTCATAGATCTAATGCAAAATTTCATTAATATAATTCAGATAATTCTCTTTGTGTAAGGTTCCTACTTTTAGATTTTTAAGTAAAGTTTATGACAATTCTGGTGAAAATGGCGTGTTTCGGGGTAATAAATTTGTTTTTGCATTAAATGTCGAACTTATAAATTACGTAATATATCAAATTTTAACGTTTTGCAATGAGCGGGAAATCCTGGGAAATTTAAAAAAATTCCCGCTGACCCGGGAAACGAAAAAATCAGGTAAATAAAAACCCTAGTTGTTACGTATTAAAAGTTCCTGTGTATAAAGTTTTCGTATGTATATGTGCGCTTTTTTTCAGATGGTGCTACAGGAAATAGACAACACGGATGTTGATGTTGTTGTTATGTTTGTTGCTGTTTCTACTGTTGACAAGATGTCAAAACATTGGCTGTAATTTTGTGACTTATATAACACTAGCTACACTTCTAAGTTCATACAAACATACATATGAGTCATTCCATGTGAAACCGAATGATTTTTGACATCACGAATTTTGTTTGCTTTGAAATTTGGCAGACGTATTCTTATTTCAAAAATATTTGACTCGTATTTTTGGAAGAAGTTTGAATTTTTTTTTTAAAGATGTTATTTTTGAGTTTGTTATAATTTTTATTAAAAATAAAAATTATGTGTTTTTCGACCTTTAATTGTGCAATGAAAATGAAAATTATTCAAGTTCGAGGCCATACTCTATATTTCTTCATTATGATATTGTCCTAACAAATAATCTATAGAGTTTTTTGTTTTCAAATTTATTATTTGACCCTTTCAGGAATGTGTTGATAGATCTATTTCGGGAATTTTCTATAAAAAGAGGAGAGAAACAAAAAAACGTGTATTGAATATCCACCAGAGGTGGATCTTGCACATCAAACAAGTTTTCAATTTATTTTTTGATCAATGGTTATAATCTTTAACTTCAAACTCATATGTATATTAGTTCTCATGTAGTGAGTAAACTAGTTCATATGTATGGTTGATGTTTGGCATGGGATTGTTACCGCTTTCAAAACGTGTTCTGATGATGGGAACCTAGAAAATTCCCGAAATAGATCTATCAACACATTCCTGAAAGGGTCAAATAATAAATTTGAAAACAAAAAACTCTATAGATTATTTGTTAGGACAATATCCTAATGAAGAAATATAGAGTATGGCCTGGAACTTGAATAATTTTCATTTTCATTGCACAATTAAAGGTCGAAAAACACATAATTTTTATTTTTAATAAAAATTATAACAAACTTGTATAAAAGGCAGAGTACCGCCAAGTTTACTTCCCCTGGTTTGTTTACAAACTAAACAAAATATAAAAAGAGGAGAGAAACAAAAAAACGTGTATTGAATATCCACCAGAGGTGGATCTTGCACATCAAACAAGTTTTCAATTTATTTTTTGATCAATGGTTATAATCTTTAACTTCAAACTCATATGTATATTAGTTCTCATGTAGTGAGTAAACTAGTTCATATGTATGGTTGATGTTTGGCATGGGATTGTTACCGCTTTCAAAACGTGTTCTGATGATGGGAACCTAGAAAATTCCCGAAATAGATCTATCAACACATTCCTGAAAGGGTCAAATAATAAATTTGAAAACAAAAAACTCTATAGATTATTTGTTAGGACAATATCCTAATGAAGAAATATAGAGTATGGCCTCGAACTTGAATAATTTTCATTTTCATTGATGTTATTTTTGTTTAAAAATTAAAAAAATCATGAAAAATGTTCCGACATGTTTTTTTTAAGAATTTTTCACAAAAAATACATAAAAAAAATTTGCAATTTTTAGGTGAAGTATTTTAAAGTACTTAAAAATATTAAAAACTTTTATGAAGTTTAAAATATTTTCAATAAGTATTTTTTGGAAAAAAATTTATTAAAAAAGTGAACCCACCACAGTCCCACTCTGAAAACTTCAGTGTTTACTTACATTCAAAAAACGATAGTTGAGTACACTACATTTTTGATGGGAGGATCCTTGCAAGTAAATTGCTAATATCTGCAAATGTGTTTTGCTGAAAGTCGTTGAGCTGATTTTTTAGCAAAAAAGTAGTAAGTTCAGCTAAATGTTTTATTTATTTTTTTTATAATTTAACCAATACTGAGGGGATGACCCCTACTCATGCAGTGCATTGTATTGATCAGGAAAATAGGGTATGGGAAAGAGGAAAGAGGAAGTAGTGTTTGTGGATATTTGATTTAAATTTTTCTAACCTGTATGTAACAGGGAAGACTTCTGCGGGAAGTTTGTTCCACATACGAATCGTTCGACTAAAAAACGATTTTTCTCTGTAATGCGTTGTGCGAAAAACAGGACAATCAACTACAAACGGATATGCTCTACTAGATAAGCGAGTATTACGAATAAAAACTCGGCCTCGTGAAATTAGTTCACGTATCTCAGAAGAGCACCTCCTATGGTAATATCGATAGAAAAGTGTCACACAACCCACATTCCGACGATGCTCCAATGAATCAATACACTTAGGAAATTATGTTGGTAAAGACGACAGCAATTGTAGTCAAAAACAAATGAAATTGCATTTAAAAAAAGGACGACTTACATTTCATTAAATTCAACTAACATTGTCATTTGTTTTTTAATGTTCAAAAAATGACTAACAGTTGTAGTAAAAATGAACCACATGGTAGTAAAAAATATACAAATATTTATTTATTTTTATTTTTTTAAATAACAAAAAACAACTGTAAAAAATGAATGTAAAATCATAAAACAGTCATTTGCTGTGAGTTGTTTTTTTAAATGAACTACAAGGTTAGTAAAAAACTTTATTTGTTCTACAAATGACTTACATTTACATTAAAAATAATGAAACTGTATTACAACCCAAACAACTACATATTTTTAAAGCAGAAGTTCCCTGAGTGTAGAGTTGGATACACTACTGTCATTGATAAGCTTCAAATGATCATTCTAAAGTACAAAAAAGAAATATAAATTTCACGAAAATTACCCAGGTTGAAATTGCGAAACGTTCAAAAAAAAAAAAAAAAATAGTACTGGCAAAACACTGCTAATTTTGTAAAATCCACCGTGTTAAAAATACCGAAGGTACATTTAATCCATATTTTTTGTATTACCAGCGTTATGAAAACGGTGGCAAGTCCGCTTAAAGCAACAGTTGGTCACTGCTACCAATCGGATAACGGGACAATACTGTCAAGATTGTTAATCCCAGGTTCTGCGAACGCATAACCAACCGTCGCCGACGCTTTGCCTAATGTATTTTTCTGACTGGGTACTTTACCTTTAAAAAAACAAAAGAGAATATACACATATTTTGCATTTATTACTACCTGTTGTTTACAGTACACCACGTCATATTTGTTATGTATTTTCTTCCTGCTTGATTCTGAACTCTGACTTTACAATGAATTATTTTATTTTCCAATTTATCAAAGTATTGTTTATTAGTAAATTTTTAAATTAGTTTATGTAAATTATTTATTGTTTTGATATTATAACAAATGAAATGAATGAAATCAACCGAGGCTGCATTTTTTTGTAAAGGCTCCATTAGTCTTTGCGTTTCGTGATGTTTCTGTATCGTGAAGTTCCGGTTGGATATTTTGTGTGGTTAGTCTATACCGTCACAACATAGTCGCTGCTTTGGCTAAACTACTGTAGTTATTGTTTTACTAATTGCAAATATGATAATTTGATTATCAAAATGTGTCGCAAAATTAATTGTATAATTTAGCTTGAAAAATTAAAAACAAAAATGTTCTTGTGTTAGTTGTTTAGTTTTTTTTGTATGTGAGAGCAATCAGCTGTTTTTAGCTGCCACTTAACGTAGTACAGAAATTCTGTTTTTTACACAAACTTACCACACACACTCATTTTCATACATCAAAAACAAATCAGCTGATGCGTCACGGAACGTTACGTTCAAACTAATTCCGTCTTAAGTCTTATAATGGTTGTAATTTATATATCTTTCCTTTTATCTCTACTTCGTCTAGGCAAGCTGCGAAATGTATATATAGCCTTTTTATTTGTTCTCCGTGCTATGGATGTGTTTATCAGCACCATTTTGGTAGCAACAAAAACTAGTTAAATATTAGTTCAAAATTAGTTTTTGAATAAAACCGCTTAACTAAAATGTTCGCTTACAGTTTAATTTCAACAAAAAAAAAAAATTGCTGTAAGTTAGTTAAATATTTTACATAGATGTTAGACAAAATGTTCAACAAAATTTTTTTTGTGTAGTAGATGTGTGTGTGTAGATGCTGATATATTATTTTTATTTTTAGGTGGGGTCGAAAGTGACATCAATTTAAATATCGACATGTCGGAACATTTTTTACGTTTTTTTTGAATTTTTATACACTAATATCATCTTAAAACTGTTTTTTAAATTATTTACAAAAGGATGTGTCACATGCTTTTTTAATAGGAATACGTCTGCCAAATTTCAAAGCAAACAAAAATCGTAATGTCAAAAATCGTTCGGTTTGACATTGAATTACTCATATGAAAAACTTCAAAAATTTTCAGACGCTTTGAGATAAAATATTGTTAGTTTCTGTTTTTGTAAATATCAACTCAATAACCTTTTGTGTACGTGTTAGCCGATGTTTATGCATGCTAAATTCATCCGCGTTTATTATTTATCTCTAACGGTGCAAAAATTATGGCGGTTTTAATTTTAAAGTAAATTTTAAGCTTAATGACAAAAATAAATTATATAAGGTGGCGCAAAAGTAATCCTCCTATCAGAAAATGCTATACATAATAAATACATAATAAAAAAAAAAACATCGGAAGGTTATTTTTGCGCCACCTTATATAATAGGTTGGGCCGACACCTATCAAAAAAATAATTTTCGAGGCGCCCAAATTTAATTTTTTTGACTTTTTCTCAACTTTTATTTTTAAGGTTTTTAGCAGGTAATAAAAAAAAATTGGCTGATATAATTTTTTTTTTTTAAATATTACCTTTCCAAGGTCACATACAATACATATATACAAATATACATTGCCACATACAATACAAAATAACATATGAGCGCATGAGAATAGAAATACGACTTATGAAAAATCGATGGCACAATATCGATTGCTAAATCGACCCATCCATTTATGTAATTTGAATTTTTATTTGATGTTATGTAATCTTAGTTATTATTAATTTTTCTTGTTCCTTATGTCAATGTTGCCAGATTCAATAAAATCAAATCCCTGACGATGTTGGAAACATATGACCTTGAAAGCCCGATTATAAAAATTTCTAATAGAATTTAAAATAATAACTCAAAAAGGTCGATTGGAATATAATTAAAAAAAAAAAAAAAACAAAATTACAGTTTTTATTTGAACTTAATTATTGTAAAGTTAAAGTTAAATTTATAGATCCCATTCTGTCTTTTCAATCAAATGAATGAATTTTTCCCAACCGAAAAATTCGGTCAGAACAACAGAATCATTCGACTGACTACAAATATGTCCATGATTTTTCTTAGATGAAGACTTTTCAAGCCAAACTTTGCATGCCATAGTTTTAAATAGTTAATAGTCTACCTAACCCTGTTCATCGTTTCTCTCAATTCCAAAAACCTTGAGAAATAAGAGGCATCTAAAGTCAATTTCAACAGGTGTAGATTTTTTTTTAAATAGCTCATATACGTTTATTGGTTGTATTTATGGATATGTAAATGTGTGTGTGCACACACATAAAAATGTATTTATGGTAGTATATGTGTTTTTCAAAAATGATGCCACATATTGAGTGCATGTCAATTTATGTGTTAATTTAATTACAATATCTTCTTTATACCCCTTACTCTCTACTGTCAGTGTTTTTGTGAGGGAACTATATTCTATGACAGGGGTGGCAACACTGTTTTCGTTGCGTGCCAAAAAAGATATATTCTGTTGTAACATTGTGAAGCGTGACACCTTAATTAAATTTCCAAAAGCTTTTTTTTTTGTTTTTGATTGAAAATTTTTATTAAGATTTTCCGGTTTTAAAAATTGTATTATTTTCACACTGTTATTTCTCAAGTGTTGTTTCAACATTTTATACTTTAGTTTTTTCAGGTTTTTTAATATAAATTTTATTGCAAAATATACAATTTTTTGTACAGCTTATTTTAATTTATTTTATTTGTCCGGTTATGAGGCTTTTTAACATCAAAGCATTTAAATCGGATCTATATAAATTTGTTATTATACATTTTAAAGGGGAATTTCGACACTTTTTATGCTACAAATTTAAAAAAAGCGATATATTTTATGTTCCGAACTTTGATTCGTGTAAAACGAATTTTAGATTTTTACCAAAATTCTGTAAAAAAGTTTAAAAGTTTCTTTAATTGTTTTTTGTTTCATTTCGAAAGGCGATTGGAAATTTTATGAAGAATTTTAAAATTTTTGGTTTAAAGCACATATTTTTATATCGTAAAAAATATTTAAACCTCTAACAATGTCGCGTACCGAAAATTCGCTCGCATGGTACTACTGACACGCGTGTCATAGTTTTGCCAACCCTGTTCTATGAGTTGTCTTACACATAACTTTAGTTGTATATAGTAGTAGTTGTATATATAGTTATATATATAACTATAGTATACTAATATATTTATATATTGTTATTAAGCTTGGCTTATTAAGTTTGGTTTAATACATCCATATATAGCAGACATTGAGAAATACGGTCCAGAACGAATTTCGTGCGACCATAAACCCAAAACACCCCGAAAAAGAAAAGTAAAGCAAAAAAGGCGTTTAGTACATACAAAAAGTTTTAAGAGGGAATACGATGAAAGTATACTTAGTAAAAATTTTTTTTATTAAAATTCTGTGACTTTTATTAAGTTTTTTGTAACAAGTAATTTCAAACGTTATAAAATATTACTTAACATTTGTATCTATTTATACAACTGCTCCTATTATGCTAAATCTTTACAAAATGTCAAACTTATGTTGCATACCTCTAACATTTTGTGCCCATATTTTAATAAAGCATTACTTGGCAAAATGTAACAAAATAAATTTGGACGAACATAATGAAAGATTTGAGTTTTCTTCCTGGGTAGTTATTAATAGCTTTATTCTTTTCCATTTTCAATAAAAGTTTTAAGTAATATTATCATTGCCGTGATAGATGCAAAAGCAATTAAAATATTAATTGATTCAATAAATTTTTTAATTGAAACCGGTTTTAAGTTTTTTCTCTGTATACGAAAGAATAATTTGAGAATTATGTCTAAAACTAAATATGTATTTATATATTTAAAAGTCAAATAAAATATTAATTGATTGTATTAAATATTTATTTAGAAACAATTAATTCAAATGAAATCTTTTATTAGATATTTAAGGTTAATAATTTTTTCTGTGTAGTTATTAGTTGAAATGCCCTTACTGGACTTGAGAAATGTCCCCCTAAATTTACAGGTTTATTTCTAGGAGTGTACATATTTGTTAGCTGAATTTTACTACAATTCTTTGATAAAGATTCAGTTTTAATATCACTTAAAACACACTTTTTTAAAAACGAAATTACTTAAAAGTTATCGGACATGTTTCGTATACCAGTTAAAGCGTTTAAAAAAGTTCTTTCATTTGTTACCCCATGTGTCTAAATTGTCTTTAAGACAATTCGAAACAAAACTAAATATGGGGACATTTTTGACCCCATTTTTAACCGCTAAACATGAGACTCGGCGCTAAAAAATACTTATTTATTTAAAATACTTATTTGTGATAGGCAGTTTATTGGCTGCGCTGAGTAAAGTCTTTCGTCTTGGCCGCTCCTGGGGGCCCCACGGTTCCGGGCAGGCCTCTAATTAGGTAGTGGAAGCGGTTGCAGATACTCCATCATACGCCAACCAACATATACCTAATTTATTTATAAATATCACAGTGTTGTAAAAGTCTATTTAAGTCCAAAAAATCAATGGATTATGTCTATTAATAAATATTTTATTGAATAGTGAAAATTTACATTTTAACCTTCCCATTAAGATTTTCCAGGTTTTTGTTCTACCAATAGTGCTAATTGGAAATCTTCTTAAGAATGTCGTAATCTACATTTATTTTCCTTTCCAACGATACCAAGCTCTTATATGGCATATTTATAACTCCTTATCAGAAAATCTTTTAATGTTACTTCTTGTGCAAATATTTCTTTTTTTTTTTTTTCAAATGCCTATTGCAAATTTCATTGCAATCCACTAAGTAAGAAATGGCCGAATTATTTCCAAAAATTTTGTGATGTTTACCACTGTGCAGAATTAGAAGAGTAATTGGTGAAAACTATAAGAGTATTGGAATGGCCAGCATGGTCTCCGTATCAAAATCCCATTGAGAATATTTGGAGAGTATTAACCCGTCGAGTTTACTCAGAAAACCGGCAATAATAAAGCATTTTCAACTAAAAGAAGCAGTTATGAATGCGTGGATATTTATAACGGATGAACTTTCAGTAAATCTGGTAGAGAATATGTCTGACCGAGTTTACGAGTTGCTTAAACAAAAAGGAGCCCTCACGCATTATTAAAACTGCTGCTTTAAAATAATTTTCTAAATTATTGTAAATTTTTATATATTAAGTTAAATGAATTTTTAGTTATGAAACACTAATTGATTTTGTTATTCCTTTTTATATAGTAGAAAAAAAAAAAATTGTTTTTTTTTTGTTAAATATTATTGGTTTTACTTTTGAACTTTTTTAACGTTTGAACTCTTATACTTTTTTTAACTTACGAAATTTAGCGAAATTTATATGTAATTTTAGTTTTACAACGCAGTGTATAATTATTAATAAATAAAAGATGCTGATGGACTTCTTCAAAAAACAGACCCCTAAAATATTTTACCTTGAGTGAGGGGCTAAAAAAGGAAAGACCCACAATTGAATAATTAAATACGTTTAAACTTTTGTGACATTAAATTTAGGTTTAGAAGAGGGAAATTCTTAAAAATAAAAGATTGCCGCTTTTCAGTGGGGATTTGATTAGTTTAATATAGAGCAGCCCCTCGTAAGATTGGTAAATCCCAAATTTGGCCCTTTAAGCCGTTTACGTGCCCACCCCTGATATATAGTTTGACAATATGTGAATGTATTTTATAAGCCTTTAGTTTTATACATGGTAGTACTAAAATACTTGTATATTTTAGCCAAAAAGTAAAACAAGAAGAGTATTTAATAACACATAACAACAAAATAACAACCACAAAGCTATAATGAGATTAGTAAAGTCTTTAGAGGGTATCCTTTTTTGTTTTGAGTTAGTATGTGTGTACATTTTGTATGTGTGTTCAATCTAATTAAAATACATGAAATGCTATTAAAAACTATGTAGAATACTCTTTCTATCCTATGAAAACAACAATGATACAGGATATTAAAAGTTTGTTTGAAAGATTGGGACCCTTTAATTATATAAAAATATTAAGTAAATACATAGAAATAGTTTTAGTCTTTAATTCTCTAAAGTTGAAAGTAACAAAATGCCTAGTAGTTTTATTAAACTCTCCATCCCATTGTGCAGGAGGGTATATACACTTTGTTAAATGTTTGTAATTATTTAAAAAAAATTCTGGGACCTAATAAACTATATATATAGATAGATCGAAATACTGGTATCAACCTAGCTAATATGTTTGATTTGCTTTATTTTTGCAAATATACGGAGGTTGGTAGCTCGTTATAAATTAAAAATAACATACAAATAATCTCTATGTATATAAAAACAAAAAACTAACAAAACTGTAAAAAAATATTGCTTGCGCCAGAGAAAAAACTAAAATTTTTTGTATATAAATAGAACATTTTTATTCTTCAAAGCTTATTAACGTCATGATGCTAGTTAGGAAAAGACCTTAACCACGTGCTTGATTACTAAGAAGACAAGAATGGAGCAAAATTTATGATTTATAGGTTTTTTGTTAAAGTTCTGCCTATTATGGAGGCTCCAACTTTTCTAAAACTTCGGGTTCTGATGAGATCTTTAGCCAGATCGAAATACTATTGTCAAACTAGCTAATATGTTTGATTTGCTTTATTCTTGTAAATATACGGAGTTTGGAAGCTCTTTATAAATTAAGTATATATATTTTTGTTCAGCATGAATAGCTAAGTCAATATATCCATATCCGTCTGTCGGTATGTTGAAATGGCAAGTACTCTTCCAATATAGATCCGGAGTTTCTAGTTTTCCGTCAGATTATTTGTTGATATCGTGCATATTTTGGTATTGAAAATGATCAAAATCGGTTAATACGATCAAAAGTTATGAGTCAAATACCCTTTCACTACCGACTTTTTGTGTATGGACATATTTCTATTTTGACTTCACATTCTTGTTAGGGGACCTCAAATTAGAAAGAAATATATTTATATGTATGAAAAAAAAATTTTCTTTCTAATTCAAGGAACAAAAAATGTGTTCGAAAATCGAATTTTTGAAATTTCTCAGCCCCCTTTTTACCACTAAATTAGTAGAACAACCAACAACACGTTGTTTAGTTTTGTTTTGATCATTAAATGAAGCTACGTGCCAAATTTCCTGATTAGCTTTGTTAGTTTAGGGGATAAACCAAACGCCCCTTTTTCGGACATAACTGCTGATTACAAAAATAGGACTTTGTAAACAAATATCACGACTATATTGCCCTAATGAACAGTTTGTGTATATGATGATTTTTTTTTCAATTACCAAGATAAAAATGAATATATTAAAACAAAAACATTAATAGTGTAATCACAATGCCTCACTTCACCTAATTGCTTGTAATTACGAATTTTGTAAAGCACGGTGCACAGTGGGATATATAATAAAATTTTTGGAAATAATTCGGCCATTTCTTACTTAGTGTTCCGATTGCAATGAAATTTGAAAAAGTCGTGACGTATTATCGACATTTTTTTGCTTCTAATACGATTTTCAAAATATTAACTTATTTGTAATCTGCTAGTAAAGACTAACTAACTAACATGTGTGGACTATCCCTAATAGTTCCCGAGTTACACCCATTTGAAAATGTGAAAATCCAAATTTGATCCGACTCAGGTACAGCTTTTTTTTAAATATTGGTTATTTAACTAAATAAATTCTTAATTAAATAAATAAAAGATTAATGCAATATCTTGTTTCACTCAAAAACTACATTCATGTACAAAAAAAAAAAATCAAATTTTTGCGATTTTTTCCCCAAGAGCACCAACAGTATTTTACCTCCAGATAAATATTTTCTTTCTGAAGATATAAAGTGTGCATACTATTCTGAAAGGTCTTTTTGTATAAAAGCGAGTTGTGTTAAACACATTTTTGATTTGTATATACTTTTTAAAATGTCTTCAATGATGCAAGATATTAAAACAAAAACTCATAATAAGACATTTTTGCAGAAGGGGTAACGTCTGAAAATTTCCTGTAAAGGAGTTATGAACATACCATGGGTGTTTGCTATAATTGGAAAAGAAAATAAATGTAGATTATGACATTTTTAAAAAGAATCCCCAAGTTGATAATTCAAGTGATAACGTAAGTTAAGTTAAGTTTTAAGTTTTTAATTTTAATTATTTTATATCAGGGCCGTACTCATATGATATGGCAAATTTAAAAAAGAGGGCTTATAGAAACATATTTTTTTAATATGGTTATTTTTTTGACAAACAGCCTGAATTAAAAAAAAAAAAATCAAAGCAGATCAGGATTTCAAATAGATAAAAAAAAAACTATAAATTCTGCCATTTTAACTAATTAAAAAAAAATACTAGAGTTCAGTAGTTCGTGAATGACCTAGTTCAATTCAACTTGTCTTGTCTTTACTTTGAACTAGTGAGCTAGTTCCAAATCTTCAGCTCTTTAAGGTCTGTCGCTCTTTTCGTTCTTTTTTGCCATTGGAGTAACATTTCTTTTTTTTTTGCAGCTTTTGAGTTTAATTTTGTTTTTTTTTTGTTCTTTAAAAATGCCCCCCTCAATTTTTGTTAATGTTAAAAAGAAGAGTCTAATATAATTCAATTAAAAATTATAAAACAAACGATCTAACGAACAATTGAAACAAATCGTCAAAGAACGACTGGACTAGAAGAGCGACCTAGTTCATTGAGTTCAATCGAACTAGAAACAGCGCTCACTCAAACGAATGAGATTGTCCAAGTCTAAAAAATACTCACATTCCAAAAATATGTTTTCTATAAGCCATTTTTAAAAATTAGTCAAATCTTTTGAATACGGCCCTGATTTAAAATAATTTAAATAAAAAAAGTTTCCGAAACTCTACTATCTAAATACCATCTTTTTAAATAAATATGTACAAAGAAATTTTATTATCATTTTTTTTATTATCTTGACAACATCTAAATTTTATAGCATATTTTTTTAAATATTTAAACAGTTTTTTAATTTTTCTTGTGTTTGCATTGCTTTTTGCTTCACAAAGTTGTTAACTTAGACTTAAAGACAAATATCACTTGACAGTGAATTTCGTTTGCAAATGAAATTTACAGGGACCGAAAATAACAGATATTTTCAAATTTTGAAACAAAAAGCATAAAGAGTTAAATATCAGAGAACTGATTCAAGTATACCACATTCATCTTTGTGGAGAAGTCGTTCATTAAATGTTATTCTTTTTTAATTTTGGGATTTTATTTTCTCGAGCAAATATAATATAAAGTTACTTTTTTACTTTTAATTTTTGAGCAAAAATATGTATTACGTTACTGACTGACTCAACAACTCCCAGCCTATACCGCTGGAGCTAGGAACTTGAAATTTGGTATGTAGGTTAATAATCAGGAGTAGATATCTGTATAGAGCGGCTTTTTTCGGAAATCACTACGGAGAGGTGTAATAGCAGAAAAAGTCTCCACCTTGGTGACCTAGCCAACCCGCTAAGCGAGGATCTTGAAATTTGTTATATGGGTACGTTATAACGAGTAGATATATGTATTGACGGGATTTTTGGAAATTCAAACTGGGAGGGCCAAACCGCTGAAGCTAGTGACTTGAAATTTGTTATGTGAATTCCAAATCAGGTGTAGACACTGTAAAGGGAAAATTCTCCCCCCAGGCGGAATGGCCAAACCAAAAAAGCAAGGAACTTGAAATTTCTGTATTGATGTAATTTTTGGAAATTCCCATGGGGAGCTGCATCAAGGGGCAAAATATTCCCATTGGCGGCAAAGCCAAACCTAAATAAGTTTAGACATCTGTGTAGAGCGGATTTTTGGAAACTTCTTCGGGATGGTGCTGAAAGGGAAATAGTTTTATCATTGGCGGACTGGCTACATCACTAAAGCAAGGAACTTTAAGTTTGGTATGTGAGACATTTGTATTGGCAACATTTCTGCATTGACAGGATTTCTGACAGTTCCCATGTGGGAGGGGAAAATATCTCAAAATATCACAACTAAACATCACATCAGATCTCATCTGAACCGAAAAATGGCATGCATAAGCTGATCATGGGATATAATATTATATAGTTTGATCTGAAAAATGGCACACAAAAGTTGACACAAAAAACTATACTTGTTTGATGTTTATGTATCTCGAGACAATGAGGATAAATTTTCGTATTGAAAACATGTTTGTTGAGCCGATTTAATTCGATTTTATGGGGTGCATGAAATAACCTCCACTGAAATAACCCCCACCGTCGAAATGAAATAAGCCCCACTGAATTTGTGCCCACCGAAAATGAAATAAGCCTCACCGAATTTGTGCCCACCAAAATGAATTAATCCCCACCAAAATGAATTATTCCCCACCAATGAAAATGAATTAGCCCCCACCAAATTTGGTGGGCATTAAAATGAAATAATACCCAATTTTTTGAAATAGGTCAAAAAAATTGCAAAATTTTTGAGAAAAAGTAGCTTCACTCATACGTTTTTTTATAATCTAGTAGAAGAAAAGTAAATATTTTTTTAAATATTCGAAAAGAACAGGCTTTGAGAATAGTTTTAAATGAAAGTATTATTAATTTTGGGCATATATGAAAATTCCTTTGTATGAAAATCATGGTAAATAGTGTATGAGT
This sequence comes from Delia radicum, assembly GCA_021234595.1. Classification (NCBI taxonomy): domain Eukaryota; kingdom Metazoa; phylum Arthropoda; class Insecta; order Diptera; family Anthomyiidae; genus Delia; species Delia radicum. The sequence continues at coordinate 305,964,907 of CM037851.1, read as the reverse complement.
AATTAACAGGGCCGCGGCTTAAAACATGCACTTAAATCGAAATATGGACCAAAACCCAAAAATATGCACTTAAAATACTAAAATATGATTTAAAAAGTCTAAAATCATCGATCATCATTCATAATTGTAGAAGTTACAGCATTTTAAAAGTTTTCTGTACTCGAGGTGGTCTAATTTGGTGCCTTAGTGCTCACCCTGTGTTAACATAGGGTGGCTTCAAAATTAATTTTCTGAAAGCTATACTCCTCCTTAACGATTACGTATACATTGGGTCTTAATCGGTCCAGTAGTTAAGAAGTTCTATATATATTACCACTTTTTATTTATTACCACTTTTTATTTGATTCACTCCACTGTGGGGCGGCAATATGACCTCCCAATGCAGGGAACTTTTTGCATATAAAAATTTTGAGTGCTCGACATTTTTTTGTTTCTAATACGATTTTCAAAAAATTTACTTATTTCTATTCTGCTAGTAAAGACTAACTAACTAACATGTGTGGACTATATCTAATAGTTCCCGAGTTGTAGCCATTTCAAAATGTGAAATTCCCAATTTGGTTCGACTCAGGTACAGCTTTTTTTTTTAATATTGATTACTTAACTAAACAAATTCTTTAATAAATAAATAAAAGATGACTGCAATAACTTGTTGTACTCAAAAACTACATTAATGTAAAGTAGAAAGCACCAACAGTATTTTACCTCCAGATAAATATTTTCTTTCTGCAGATATAAAGTGTGCGTACTATTCTGATAAGCGAGTTGCGTTAAACACATTTTTGATTTGTATATACTTTTTAAAATGTCTTCAATGATGCAATATATTAAAACAAAAACTCATAATACGACATTTTTGCAGAAGGTGTAACCTCCAAATACTTCCTTTAAAGGAGTTATAAACATGCTTGGTATAATTGGAAAAGATAATTCAAGTGATAACGTAAAACTCAATCACAAAAACGTTGGGATTTATAATTATAGTTCCCGCGCTAGGTGAGTGAATTGAAAAAAGTGTAGGAGATCTGATGAACGCAGGTGCTTAAAAAAATTAGGACATACGTTCTGCTGCATTATCAAATTTTTTATATTTTTTCACAAATGTATCACTGTAGTGCATAAGGTGAGTGAAAGGGTTAACAACTTTATAAGGCAAAACTGTTTAAATATAAAACTGTTTAAATATTTAAATAATATATGGTAATACAATTTAAATGTTGTTTAGATAATAAAAATTATAATAAAATGTCTTTGTACATATTTATTTAAAAAATTTGTATTTATGAAAATTTCGGAAATTTTTTAATTTTAATTATTTTATATTAGGGCCGTACTCAAATGATATGGCAAATTTAAAAAAGAGGGCTTATAGAAACATATTTTTTTAATATGGTTATTTTTTGACAAACAGCCTGAATTAAAAAAAAAAATCAAAGCAGATCAGGATTTCAAATAGATAAAAAAAAACTCTATAAATTCTGCCATTTAATCTAACTAATTAAAAAAAAAAAAAATACTAGAGTTCAGTAGTTCGTGAATGGCCTAGTTCAATTGAACTTGTCTTTACTTTGAACTAGTGAGCTAGTTCCTCTTTTCGTTCTTTTTTGCCATTGGAGTAATATTTCTTTTTTTTTGCAGGTCTTGAGTTTATTTATTTTTTTTTGCAGCTCTTGAGTTTAACCTTGGAGGGGCAGTAAGGGAAAAATTTTCCTCCTTGGAGGCCTGGCAAACCAAAGTTTTAAAATTTATCCTAGAAACATGGTAAAATAGGTACTAATAGTGGGAAAATGTCAACCCTTAGCGGGCTGGCCAAACCGCTGAAGCTAGTGACTTGTAATTTGTTATGTGCATTCCAAATCTGGTGTAGATACTGTAAAGGGAAAATTCTCCCCCTAGGCGGAATGGCCAAACCAATAAAGAGAGGAACTTGAAATTTCTGTATTGACGTAATTTTTGGAAACTCCCATGGGGAGCTGCATCAAGGGGCAAAATATTCCCATTGGAGGCAATGCCAAACCTAAATAAGATTAGACATCTGTATAGAGCGGATTTTTGGAAATTTCTTCGGGATGGTGCTAAAAGGGGAATGGTTTTATCCTTGGCGGACTGGCCACATCACTAAAGCAAGGAACTTTAAGTTTGGTATGTGAGACATTTGTATTGGCAACATTTTTGCATTGACGGGATTTCTGACAATTTCTACGGGGAGGGGAAAATATCTCAAAATATCACAACTGAACATCACATTAGATCTCATCTGAACAGAAAAATGGCATGCATAAGCTGATCTCATGGGATATAATATTATATAGTTTGATCTGAAAAATGGTTCTATCAAATATGATCAAATTATATATAATTTGCTACAATTTTAGCTAATAAGTTTTTTAATTAAAAAATTTTAAATGTTCCGCTTTTAATCCAAAAATCCGGTTTTTATTTTAATCCAATTAAGTAATACTTGTAATTCATTTATAAAACCTTTAAAAATTAGAGTCCGACCGAAAAGTTCGACCAAAAACTATACTTGTTCGATTTTTTGGTATCTCGAGGCAATGGGGATAAATTTTCGTATTGGAAACATGTTTGTTGATCCGATTTAATTCGATTTTATGTATAGAATTTAACGAAAATTCGAAGTTTAGCTATAAAGTTAAAAGTTCGGCCGCCGATCTATTTTCGATTTGGCCGAACTTTCGGATGTCGAACAGTGAACATATTTCTTAACTTCGGACTTTTCTTTAAATTTGGCACTCAAAATCACATCTGATTAGCCCACTAAACATTTTTACATTCGCCAAATTTGTTCAAAATGCTTTAAAATACCAACCAAATGCACTTTTTTGGCCGAGCTGTTCGGTCGGACATAAAATAAATATTGATTTCAAAAAATAATGTTAAATCTACAAATGTATGCTTTTTGTGAACCTGAAGTTGGAAGATATTATAAATTTAAAACGCTAGACAAAAAAATAAAAAAAACAACACATACCGAGGAAGAAAATCATATTCTTTGTTCGCAAAACGTTCAAGTAGAAGACCAACAGATTTTTTTAACTGTAGAAATAAACAGCAAACTTTACACGACCTTCTTATACAAACTAATTAAAAATAATAACTATACGGTCAGTATTATGGATCTCAATATGATATTTTTTTTATGAAGGATAAATCTCGCTATTTTGTACTTCAGAAATTTCAGGATGTTCAAAGCGGCTATTTTGTTAACCACAAAACAGGATCAGTGGTAGAAAGTATAATACCTATAGTGGAACTAAGCAACTTTTTAATTTTTAAAATTGAAAATTTAGAATACATTACGCATAAGGGTTGGTTGTTTCATTTGAACAAGTCGTTTTCAACGCTCTTCTGACAGATGTTGAGGTACTTCTTTAGTCTTTATGTTCGTTGGCTCAAAATCATCGGTGGCAAACACTATCCTTTTATTCTAATGGTCGTTGCCTGCCACGCCTATCTCAATACTGATATAAAAAATTTTAAACTACGATTCCAATAGTGGCACATGTCTTCTAATATCAAAGTGTATATTTAGACATTTTACAAATTAAATTTTGTTATATCCACTAAATACCGTTATAAATCGATGTTTCGGTATTTTAGCGTTATTTTAAGTTTAGTTCAAGATATTTCAAAATCAAACCGGTTGAATAGCAAAATAGGACAGCTTATACAAGAACCCAAATGTCCTTAATTGAATGCCAACCCTGCTTAAAATCTAATAATTACAACGTTGTTTTTTAGTACTTAAAAAAAAACAAAAATTATTAATCATTACAAAACAGAAAACCGTAGTTTTTAATTTTTTTTTTTAATTCAATTTTGAAACTCATTTATATTCTAATTAAAAACGGTGCTAAAAAAGTATAAAAAAGTGATAGACTTTTTTCATTAAATTATATATAATAATATATAATAAAATGGTTTGCAATATAAATAGAAAAGAATAGAAAATAAAATGGTTCTAAATGGAAGATATTTATTAATTGTTATTTTTTTTTTTTTTTTTTTTTGAAAACGTCAACCCGTGCCACAAGTCGGCCGAAAATGGCACATTTTGGAAAATAGCGCTCTTATTAAAAATTCCTAAAATTTTAAATTTCGAAAAAATTTACTTTTTAGTTTATTGATTAATTCGATATACCCAAAATTAATCAGATATGGAATTCCAGGCACGTAGCTAGGGGGGTGGGCTTGGGGGCTAGAGCCCCCCCCGAAATGATTTCACAAATTTAAAAACTTAATACAATTCGTTAGAAAGTAACAATGTTATTGATAAATTTAATATGAAAATATTTATTTTTGACTTGGATCAAATAGGAAATAGTTTTATATGGTTCGAATCTTAAAATTTCCTTAGAAAACATCGCCTGCAAATGGGCGGCTATCATTGTTAGAGTTGATTTTCGACAAAAAGCAATAAATAAAATCATTTCATAAGAGATTTCGAAGTCTTTGACTTAAAATATAATCAAAAAGTTGTTTGAGACAATGCAAACTAAAAAATTAAATATGTCTACACAGAAAAAATTAAAATTGAGTTTTAATTAAAATATTTGTTGATTTAGCAAAAGTTTAACTGAATTCGGTCGTGTTGATGCAATTGTAGTAACAACTAAAATAATTTGTATCTATTTAATTAATATTATTTTCAATTACATATAGTTTTATTCACATCTATTAAAAATTTAATTGAATATTGTTCACTATTGGGAAAAATTACAAAATTTTAAAAAAATCACCAAAATTGTAAAAAAATCGCCAAAATTTAAAATACAATCCTCAAAATTGCAGAAATTTAAAAAACTTCCAAAATAAACACCAAAATTCGAAAAAAATTTAAAAAAATCACCAAAATTAAAGAAACGCGAATTTTCAACTTTAAACGATATTTTTAATTTTGGCGACTTTTTAAAATTTTTGCATTTGTTTCAATGTTGTTATTATACGTTATAAAAACTGAAAATTTTTTTTATACCAAATTCATTTTCAATTAAACAGTTAATTGAAAGTAAGTTTGAAATCGAACAAAAGTTTAATTGAATTTTTTTGACAATGATTTTTTCTGTGTATTTTGACATAATCTTTTAAAATGGAGATACCACTAAGACTCAAAATTAAGTTTACTTGTGCCGTAAAAGTCGTTACTTTAATTACAGTGCATTCTTTTTATTTAAATTTGGTTTGCTACGCACGCATCTGGTAACATAGTTTTCAGTATTTTTTTTACGATATATATTACGATATCTCATATATTTTTTGAAACAATTTTAAGCCTCAAACTTTGATCGATTTGCATAATGTGTTAACGTGGTCCAATGTGACTCAAATTTTCTCAATTTTTTTTAGACTAAATGTAAACAAATTTCTATCGGCGCTCCTTGAAATGCGACATTTTAAAATCAAGCGGCTAACCAGTCTTTGTGTTATAACGATGTGTTTTTTTTTTTGACATTTTAAAGGGTTTTTATTTAAAAAATTGATTTAAAACAATTTGAAAAGCGTTTGAAATTGTCCAAAATATAAATCAAAGTGAATTGGAAATACATAATTTAGTTTAAATAAGACCTAGGCGATGTCAGGTATATTTTTAAATTTTCCAATTTTATATTTTTTCTTTATTATTATTTCTTTCAGACTATAATCGCGCTTGCTTGTAAAATTTGCGATTTTTTTAATACAAGACATATGAAAAAGGGGATAAAATAGTGAATAATTTGTTAAAATAATTCAAATAAGTGGCAGCCGGGGTCCACGACATAGTGTCAAAATGGTTTTCAAAATTTATGTTTTCTCGAGCATTTTAACGCTGTTTTTAAATAAGTCTAAATTTCCTAAACTTTAAACATATTTTCATACAAAGATGTGTTAAATTTCACCACCAATTTTAAAAATAGAAAAAAAAGAAGCTGTTACTCTAGTGTGCAAAAAAAAAAAATATATGTAATCAAAATAAAAAATCGAAAAGCCCCCCCCGAAACAAATTCCTAGCTACGTGCCTGTGGAATTCTGACTTCATCGGATATCATTCATCCACTTTATCCAGGAATCCAAAATGACCCACGAATTTGATAAAAAATTTTTAAAATGCCTAAATAGAATATTTCGATTGCTATTTTAATAACATAATAGTTGTTATTAGAGAAAAAAAAACAAAAATAAATTAGAAAAATTATAATTCGAGTTTGCATTTGGAGTGACTCTATTACATTATATGAAAATAGCTTATTTTGTCAAACTTTTAACAATGCAGAATTTCCGACATGCAAAATCGTCCATCAACGTCTCTCGGCTTCAATTCATATGGGACCCAATTTCTTTTGAATGACAACAATCTTGGTGGAGTTATGCTTCCAATTCCTTATCTTCAAACCTTTTCGGCTGATCCTTGTCTTCTCTTCTATGTCGAAATCACCATTTTTGAATCGCGCAAACCATCTTTCACAAGTTTTTTTGAGTTGGTGCATGTTGACCGTAAGCTCCTATCAACAATCGATAACTTGCAGCAGTCGTTTTCTTCAAATGAAAGAAGGTTATTAGACTTCCCCGCAAAACATCTTCTTTCGGCACAAAATTCGCCATTATTATAGCGATTGAAAAAATGTGTGTTTACACTTTGGCGTCTATCGAATACTGAATTATAATGACAGATGTTTACCCTCCAAAATACCATATTTGTTATTATTGTCACACACCATATGTGATAGTTATGCCATATGTTGTTCAAATCGACATTATTAACTTGTATACCAATATATGATAACATTAAACTAATCAAAGAAAAGGCTGGCCTTAATCTTAACTAATTATTAAAACTATATAGGAAGTTTGTATTTAAAATACTTAATGAAATAATTCAGACAACAAGAGATGATTTAGAATATCCTTTTTTCCATTTACAATTTAATAGCACACAAAGGCACAAATGCCGATGTAATTTATTATTATATTATTAAAATTTATTATAAAAGTTATTGAATCATCCTAATTCAAATTAATATTTCGAAAAATGTTTTATTCTAATGTTTTCTTCGATTATTTTAGTGCCATTCAATGTTGATATGGACCCCGCCAAATAATTTTTTTTTTTTTGAAATTGCTATAAATAAAAACTACTGAATATTTTCTCAAATTTCTTTTTTTATTTAAAAGTACAATCCTTCCGGTTAATAATGGAAAATAATTTGATTCAAAGGGCTGCCTCGTCTGGCCAGGCAGTAGCCTACACGATCGGTCCAATTTGTAATCACATTATCGGTGAATTGATGTTGATGGCGCTTCACGCACACTTTCTGCCACAGCAGCAATATTCTAGGGTGTACGCACTCATTTTGGCTTTTCACGCTTTAGTTTATCGATGAGGATTCCAGTTTCTTTCACTTTTTTCACAAGATAACGAACATACGGAGCTGACGGTGCTTCTCTTCTTCAAGCGTATACACAACCATATTCGTTCAGCGGAAGGATAAAACTAATTATCTGTCAAATCAGACATTAGCTAAGTGTTACCATTCACGAAATAAGCACTAGTTGAAAAAAAAAACGTTAGATGGCGGACCCTTTATATTTATTACAAATAATTTAACAATAAAATATACTTAAATTTTAATGTTCCCGCCTTTTTTGTTTGCTTAAAGTTCTACAGCAACCAGAACTTTTCAGTTGCCAATATAATCACTATTTGACAACTGAAGTTGCCAGCGTCGGTTACCAGTTGCCATACGTAATATGTTTTTGGCAACTGGCAACGCAACTGAAGTTCGGTTGCTATCCATAATCTACCTATTAATAAGCGATAAACAATTTGGGTTTAAATACAAGCATTCAACAACTAATGCAATACAATTACTTACATCTAACATAAATTGGAATTGGAACCGAAAATTATGCACAGGGGCTTGTCTGATCGACATGGAAAAAGCTTTTGGTAGTGTTTGGATACCAGGCATAATATTTAAATTAAAAGAATATCAATTTCCATTGTGCCTAATTATACTTATATATAATATGATTAACGATAAAATTATTCATCTGAATCATAAGAGTCGAAACACATTCAGAACTATAATCGGATTACAGCAAGGCACTGTCAACTCACCTCTTCCTTTTAATATATAGATCCAGTATATCTACTAGGTAAAATAGATAACATAATCTCTTTTGCAGATGATATTATAATATATCATGCTGACAACACTATTGAAAAAATCAATCTACAAACATCTTTTGATATGGTTGAAAGTTTTGCTATGGATTGGCATATGAAGATTAACCCACAAAAGTGTGAAACAATTCTATTTAGACCGCCGGTCGGTAAATGTAACAATAATATAAGAAAAAATTGGAAATCATTTTACATTAAATCTAATTTCAATAACACATACATACATACCAAATAAGGAGATTGTAAAATATTTAGGTATTTACTTAGACAAATTTTTATACTTTAGCAACCATGTTAATGAAATTTTACTGAATGCCTGAAATGCATTTTTCATGTACAAATCATTATATTATTAAAAATATTTAAAACCAAAAGTCAAAATTATTAGGTATCAGTCATTAATACGACCAATTATCACTTACGGATGCCCGATATGGTTTAATATTTCACCATCCTACATGGAGAACATACGTGTTTTTGAAAGAGCTTGCATGTCATCATATAGATCACCACAAAGTAATTATAGAAAGTCCATATCGAACATATAAGAAAAGACAATTTTATAACACAATTAATGAGAAATTATATTTTAAGATGTACATTATGTAAATAAAATAATTTAATAATGCCCCCGTACTATACAAAAAAAGAGTATATATCTGAAGCTTCGCAAAAAGGCTTCGTACCACCTGAGGCATTTGTATACCTCGATAAGATGAATATGATTCAAAATGAACGTTGCATTCCAGTCTTTTATCATATGTATAGACGTGTTACCATTAAAGCAGTAAACTGCAATTCAATAACAAATAATGACTTTCGATATGAAACAAGCGTAGGCAATAGAGACCCTATGGGGAATGGGACCGGTTCTGCGTATGCCACAGGATCGGTTCCTTCGTGCCAGAGACCGGTCCTCTGCTAAACCCTACCCTATGTAAACAACTGGCAACTTTAACATTGGCTTGTAATAGGAGGGGGTCATTTGTCCTGCTTTTAACAACATAGTGGCACAGGACTAACCAAAGATGGTCATACCACAAGACTGTCGCAAAAGGAACATGTCGTATAAAATAAACGAAAACTAAACAGCTTCCAATGGGTAAAATTCTGGCCAGCTGGCTTTTTCGGGTTAATAAGCATTCTGGTTAAGTGGTATGTTCTCCCTTTACCAGTCACATTATTGGTAATTTTAGGACAATTGACACTGCTTAACCCACTTCAGTATTAAATGATACCAGTTCTGTGATAAGTCCTTCTTAAACCAGTAACTTTTAGGTCAATTGACTCCTCATTCCACATAGGGGAGCTTTACAGCTTACAACGCTCAAAAACTAACAAATTTTGGTGGCTTGCTTAATAAATCCTTTATTACCCTTTTATTTTATCCTTTAGACATTATTTTTTATTTTTGGTTATATTGATGTAATGTTTTTGGAAAATTTTTTTTCATTACAGAAATCAATTAGTTATATATTCTTTATTTGAAGTACGTTATTTATTTATAGAAAATTTAAAAATCAAAACTCATTATTATAGTAATAATACTAGAGAGCCCGATTAAGGGACCTTGTATATATATAAAATTATTATTGTTAACTATTGTTTATTAAAGTTTAAGTTTGTTATGTATTGACAATTAATAAATATTTAAAAAAAAAAAAAAAAAACACATCTTATTTACCGAGTGATAATATGGATCTGCAGGAGTGCTTAAAATGTGATAATTAAAAAAACTTTTAAACAGCTTTCCAGCTTTAAAAACAAAGCAAAATAATAGGTTTTCAGTTCTTCGTTCAACCGAAAAGAAAGAAAACGATTGTTAAGTCTGATATTTTGTAATTTAAAGGTAAGAAAACACTAATGCAAAGCAACATCTAGTTTAAAGAAAATAGTTGTTAAAAGACACAAACTCCAGGTTCCATTCGAATATGCCGAATACCGAATAGTAACTCAACATTCGTGACTTGTTAGCCTTCTATATGATAACATTACACTGTACAACACAAAAAAAAATTACAAGGTCCGACCGACAAACTTTGATAGAAGAGGCAAAAAAAAAGACACGTGTATCGGCGTTTTGAAAGTTTACATCTGGTTTTCATTTTAGGGGGAGGTAAAGTTTCCCCTAAATGCACATTTTGTACTGGAAATCGGCATAGAAAATCGAGTAAAGCTTACGTTTAAAGTATATAGTGGGTTTAGCAAACATATGTAAAATATTACAGAGAACATTTTTGTAAAATATATTAACCCTCTAACTCCTCAAGGTAAGGGTATTTTTTGCCCTTCTTTTAAGAAACAGCTAAAAACACCATTAAAACGGGGATTTAAGGGGTTAAAATGTTCCGCAAAAATATTCGCCGTGAAATTTTACTATAAGTCACTGAATACACCAAAACGGAAAATTCAACCAGAGAGACACAACAAAAGAGAGCTTAGGGTTAATTTCGCATTTATTAAGAATTTTATTTTAAAGTACCCCAACAATTTAGCATGAAAAAAAAAATATAGTTCAAATTTCACTATTATTTTACCTCCTATAGCAAATTCATTAATTTAATTTTTTTTAGCTATAGGCAATTCCACTTCATTATCGTACAATGTCCAGCATATTGCAGCGATAAGCGAATGAATGCTTTTGCCTTTATAGCGTTCTTCAATTTGTGCGCATGTGTGATGAAATTTTTCACCATGCTCATCAGATTATGTTGACATCTGGTTCTCAAAGTAATCCATATGGGAATTTAAAAAATGAATTTTTGTTGACATATGAACGCCTAGTTTTTCAAAAGCTCTAAGCATGGTGTCTATGTATATTAGAGCAATAGGAGACCGATTTTTGCATAAGACATTGTATATCACTTTCTTAATGCTTTTCCACGCATCAAGCTCAATTGATGAGAGCATTTCGTCGAAGTCAGCGTTTTGCCTTAGCTTTCTTATATCTAGACCGACAGAAACACCTGTTTGTGTGAAACCAATTTTAAGGCTTTTAACAAGAACAATGACTTGAAGAACACATACATACCTTCTTTAATCTTTGCTTCACTTAATTTTGGAAACATTGTTTTCAGAAAATTCAACGCTGATTCATTTGTATCCAGACATTTAACAAAGTTTTTTACCACACCAAGTTTGATATGCAATGGGGGGTTTTTTCACTTGATGAACGATATTGTGCTCTCATAATGTTCCTAATGTTATAACAAATGCGACAGCAATGCTTCGGCGTCCACAGTTCATCCGAAAAAACTTCTAGCTCAAAATACCTTTTATAGATGTCTTCAACTTTACTATTGAAAAACGTAAGTTTATATTCCGGTATAGTATGTTTACCGCAGATATAGAAAAACCAATCAAGTGTTTCCAAACAATTGGACATTTTTGCCAAAACAAATCTTACGCGCTAAGTTTAATTGCTTACTTTAATTTTTTGTTATTTTTTAAGTAAAACACTCTAATTACAAAACAAATTATGTACACAATATATGCACCGCAAATTGGCACGTTTTCAGTAGAATAAGAAATAGAGCACTTGATTTTTGTTTTGATTTTATTTTTGTTTTTGTTGTAATGTAACGGATCTAATCTGCCAAAGAACAGCTGGCAATCTATATACTTATATATCTATGAATTTATAGGTCGGAACTTGTACAGTGTAATGAAGTGGAATTGCATAGAGCTAAAAAAAATGTAATTAATGAATACTTCCTATCCAAATTTGCTATCGAAGGTAAAATAATAAAGATATTACTGATTTTTAGTGAAATTTGAATTATTTTTGTTTTCATGCTAAATTGTTGGGGTACTTTAAAATAAAATTCTTAATAAATGCGAAATTAACCCTAAGCTCTCTTTTGTTGTGTATTATTTCTGGCTTTCTGGTTGAATTTTCCGTTTTGGTGTATTCAGGGACTTATAGTAAAATTTCACGGCGAATATTTTTGCGGAACATTTTAACACCTTAAATCCCCCTTTTAATGGTGTTTTTTGCTGTTTTTTAAAAGAAGGACAAAAAAGACCCTTACCTTGAGGAGTTAGAGGGTTAACATATTCTATGTTCTCCGTAATATTTTACATAAGTTTGCTAAACACACTATATACTTTAAACGTAAGCTTTACTCGATTTTTTATGCCGATTGACATTACAAAATGTGCATTTAGGGGAAACTTTACCTTCCCCTAAAATGAAACCCAGATGTAAACTTTCAAAACGCCGATACACGTGTATTTTTTTTTTTTTGCCTCTTCTATCAAAATTTGTCGGTCGGACCTTGTAATTTTGGAAAAAATTTGATTTTGTTGTACAGTGTTATATGCTAAGTTTATGAACTGATCTAAAAGACCAGCATTAGATCAGAAAAATCAGTAGTAGTCGCTACTTTGTGTGTAATGAAAATGTTGTTTCTTTTGAACTACTTCGCATTATTTTTGCTGCGATTGTGTGTAATAAAAAAGCATTTCATAAGTTTTTTAGAAAACATTTTATTTGTTTCGATCACTCTATTTTCTAAATGGTGCACTTTAAAAAACGGAAAAACGTTTTTTTTTTCACAATAATTGTTGGTGGAGAATCGAAAGGTGAATTAAATTTTTATATATTGATGCAGCTATTTTTGCTCCGCAGGAAAAGGGCACCTTAATCAACGTTTTTGGACGCCGCGTGCCAGTGTAAGGTGGAATTTTTAAAAAATAATAACGTCATTTTTTTTATTGATGCCAAAACATTTTAAAAATTGATGATATCTCAAAAACAAAGAAACATTATTCTTTTCTGACGAACTATAATACTTAATTGTATAATTAATTAAAGAAAATTTCTTAAATTTAAGAAACAATATATCAGTATTTAGAAAATAAATATGATTTTTTAATTAAAAATAAGAAAAGTTTTATCTTTCAAACGATAGTTTTTTGAAATTCAAAAAGACATTTTTTAAACAAGAGAACGTTTTTTTTGAAATTATGAAATATATTATATTATAAGACTAATTTACTTACCTTATTGAAAAAATTTGACTTTGGAGCTTATTCATTTCCTTATTTCACTATATTTAAGTAAAGTTTCTCTAAACCGAAACTATTTTTTTTTTTAATTGCAGTTCTTACTGTAAACATGGTATCGAAGCTTTTGAATATCGCTCTGGAAAGCGTATCGAGCTAAAATGAGATTATGTTCAGAAATAAGGAAAAATTTTCCCAAATTTTTGTTGCTTTCTTTGTTAGGTCGGCATATTTTGGGGACCGTCCTTGTATTTGCAAAAAACTGGACCTGAGTCTGACAAAATTTGTAATTTCACATTTTAAAATGAATATCTCGGAAACTATTAGAGATAACCCACACATGTAAGCCATTATTTTGTTAGTCTCTACTAGCAGTTCACAAATATGTTCATTTAAAAATCGGATAAGAAACCAAAACGTGGTCATATTGACGGCCCGGGATGTCTGAATCGTTCAACGTCAAAACTTAAGCTCGATGTTACGTCACTAAGGCCTGTTCCAAATTTCAATTGCAATCGGAGCATAAGTAAGAAATGGCCAAAGTATTTATTTATTTAATTTAAGTCTATACAACATTGTTCCTTACAGACTATGACTAAATTAATCTAATTTACCTAATAATTTAAAATATATATAGTTTCTAAAATTTCTTTTTGTTGTATTAATTTAAAATTCATTATTACAATTTAAATATTCGTAGAATTTCAAACCCCTTATAATGGGACTATTTACAAATTAATTTGCACTGTGGAATTCAACATTAAAAACGCCAGTGCGACGAAGAGATCTACTATCCACATTAAAATTAGTTTTAGCTAAGAGATTAGGAAAATTCATATTTCCATAGATTAAATCATAAACAAACTACTGTATTTCACGTCTTACCTCTAAAGTTTCTAAGCCCAAAAACATGCATTTCGTTTCATAAGTCGGTATTTGATAATTCAAGGACGATAGTACGAATTTAATAAACTTTTTCTGAATTTCCTCAAAACGATTAATATGAGTTTCACTATGGGAACTCCAGACAATTTTATGATGTAGCTTAAAAAAATTGCAAATAAAAGAACATGTTGTACTGATCACAAAGTAAGCTTTAATTTGACATCAAAATTTTATTAACAAGAAAACATTATTTTTTTATTTCTGGCCATCACTGCGATCACTCTTTGGCTTCAGTGGTGGTATTATATTCGCCAAAACGATTTACAAAATATGGTTTTATATCGGTCGTAGGAATCTTATTGTAGTTTGAAGTTTCTCAATTACCAAAAGTGATATTTAAAAGAGCATCCAACGTAAGGGAGGGTAGGGTGGGTACAGTTGCATCATTCCCTAAACATTTCTGACCTCTAAAATACGTGCACTTCTGAGAACAACAATCCGAGGCATATCGGCACTTGATTTGAAATGAGAAGAAGATATAATAAATTAATACATTAATATTAACTTTCGCAAACTTAATGTAACAATTATTTTTTTTATTTATGTGGGTTACTATTTGTTTTGAATTTATAGTTTAGCGGGACCCAAAAAAAAAAGATAGCGGTAAAGAGCGCTTCTATTGAAACAGGTCTCAAATTTACGAAATTTAAATTTATTTATGCAAAGGGATTAAGAACTATCGAAAATAATAATCTTGATATCCATCTTTCCTATGGCTGCCATCCATTTAATATTTTGAAAAGTCGACTAATCATCGAAGCCCAGCAAAACCACACATTACCAAATAATGGGTTAAGTAATGTATCGCCATAGGGCTTCACGCATTACATTACACCTTACTTCACTGATGAATTTTACAGGCAATGAGCCTAAAAGTAATGGATGGACTCATTACCTTGTAGGGGGTAAAGTAACTAGTTATTTATATGGTCTAAAGTGTCTATAAGAAGATTTTCATAAAAAAAAAATTGATAAAAAAAAAATTAAGACAAATATTTTTTTTAATTAAATAAATATCCTGGTCTCACTGGGATTCGAACCTGGGGTATATGGTTGTAAGGCGAGAATTCTTCCAAATGAGCTATCGTCACTTTTATAGTAATTAAATGTGCTAAAGTCCCAAAACTTATTTAACAAATTGTGAAAAGCAATCTGATGTAGGCGTGTCCCTATCCGGAAATCTTCACATATAATAATGGACTGCTTAAAATGTAAAAAATATATACCTTACCCTCATGCTTACAAAAAATCACAAAGTAATGTGTCTAAATATAGATTAAAAAAAAATATTTTAAATATTACCTTACGTTTATATTTCATGCCTTACGTAATTGATGATCGGTAAGTCATTATTTTATGTTTTGACATAATGTAAAAGGTAATGATGTATCATTACAATGTTATCCATGAGTTTCCAAATACTGGTAACTTATTACATTATGTTTCCAAATAATATTGACTGTAAGGAGTACACATTACAATGCATTATGTAACCGACTATTGGTAACTCATTACTCTATATTTCGAAGTAATACTGAAGGTAAAGAGTATTCATTAAAAAGTTATGTAACCATTTATCGGTAACTCATTACATTTTGTTTGAAAATAATGATACAGGTAAGGAGATTACAAGGTATTGCATTACTTTATCGCACCCATTACCAAAGTTTTCCTGTGAGTTTGATACCCAATTTACTTACGTTGCTTTTAAAACTTCTTTAAAAACTTGTTTACATGCCAGCCTTCCTAAATAATCGACTGTTTTGGACGTTTTCCCCCATATCCTCTCGCTTTTTTTTTTTAATTATAAAAATTAAAAAACTTATTCCAAGTTCTTATTGCGTGTAAATTAATAAAAAAAAAGGACCAATCAACTATTTTAACCACTGTCACAGATTTAAAATCGATTATTTAAAAATCATACGGAGTTTTAAGTTTGTGCGTTATAAATAATACTTTACAACTTTTTTAAAAATTATTTGTTTTAAATGTCCTTTTTTTAATTTATTTCATTAAAGTGTAGTGCTTCTTGCTCTATCCCTGAACACTATTATTATTAACAATATAAATAAATATCCTACTGGAGTAAAAATATATTAAAAAAAAAATATTTTACGCTATAATTTTTTCGTGTGCTGTAGTTAATGGAAAATTAATATCGTGTGTTTGGTTTTTAAAGTGTAAAACTTACAGATTCACCTTTTTGGAGACAATTAGTTTGTCCCAAAATCCCCTGACTTAACACAATTAGGATCAACAAAAAGTTGAAATACTCGATAAGAATTAAATAAACGAAATGTAGACATGTTCTTGTTTGAAGCTTTTAACAATAACTGAATATAATTTTTGTATAAAATAATGAGCAGCGTACCCAAAAATTCAAGTATCGAACGATGTTAGGGAATCTGTTCGTTAAACCGAAAGAAATTATAATTTTTAACAGAAAAATAAACAACCAAAACCAGTTTCTAAAACAGTGATCGGCACTCATAGCACTCAGGAACCGAACACAATCGGCTATTTACACGTACACAACACGAATATCAACAAAACTCACAGCTAAGAGCACAAGAAATACTATTATTTCTTTTAGTCGTATGTTCGCTATCAACCAAGTAGGTCTATGCCGCTTTGTTGAAGAAATAAAGCACACTCTTAAAATTTTAGAGAATTGAAATTATTGAATTAAATTTATTTTTTTATTTATTTATTCATTCATTTATTTTGTTAACAAAAATAATGTTTATTAATAATCATAATCCTAACAAGGCAATATAGCAACCAAATAAAACTATGGTGATATCTAATGGAATACTTTTTAAGAACAAATAATTTAAGTACACAAAATGAAATATGTTTTTTATGATTAATATTTGTAATTTTTATTTTGAACTAATTTTACTTTTTTTAATAGAGAAAAAAAAGAACATGAATTATTTTAATTTTTTTAATTCAATGAATACAAATATCGACTTATCGATAATTTATTTCATTACTTATTAATTTTTTCTAATTATTTATTTATTCATTTATTCAATATATTTTGTATAGGAAGAGTAATTCATTCATTCATTTATTTATTCAATTATTCAATCATTCATTCATTTATTCATTCATTCATTCAATCAGTCTACATCAGTGATCGGCACTCATAGCACTCAGGAACCGAACACAATCGGCTATTTACACGTACACAACACGAATATCAACAAAACTCACAGCTAAGAGCACAAGAAATACTATTATTTCTTTTAGTCGTATGTTCGCTATCAACCAAGTAGGTCTATGCCGCTTTGTTGAAGAAATAAAGCACACTCTTAAAATTTTAGAGAATTGAAATTATTGAATTAAATTTATTTTTTTATTTATTTATTCATTCATTTATTTTGTTAACAAAAATAATGTTTATTAATAATCATAATCCTAACAAGGCAATATAGCAACCAAATAAAACTATGGTGATATCTAATGGAATACTTTTTAAGAACAAATAATTTAAGTACACAAAATGAAATATGTTTTTTATGATTAATATTTGTAATTTTTATTTTGAACTAATTTTACTTTTTTTAATAGAGAAAAAAAAGAACATGAATTATTTTAATTTTTTTAATTCAATGAATACAAATATCGACTTATCGATAATTTATTTCATTACTTATTAATTTTTTCTAATTATTTATTTATTCATTTATTCAATATATTTTGTATAGGAAGAGTAATTCATTCATTCATTTATTTATTCAATTATTCAATCATTCATTCATTTATTCATTCATTCATTCAATCAGTCTACATATTAATAAACAATTTTTCTAAATCGGATGAGAAGTTTCGAAAATTACCTCCTACAAACAATAATAGTATTACCTCTTTCTAATATTAGTATAGATTAGTAAAGAAAAAAAAAACTTATTTCTTAAAGTGTACAACACCAATACATTCATATTCTCTCTTTCTGCCGACCACTGTTCTAAAACTAGGTATTTATGCAATTTTGTTATACTCTCCGCATACTGTGTTGAGTGGAGATATCAGTTTATCATTCCGTTTGTAACACATCGATATATAAGTCTTGAACCCCATGGGTTATGCATAAAGTATATATATTCTTGATCCTTATTCAATTTTAAGACAATTAAGCTATGTCCGTCTGTCTGCTAAAATGGCGCTCACGACGAGAAAACGTACTGCTCATTTTTACACTGATTGATGTACATTTTCCCGAAAAATTTGATATAGAAAATGAGCAAAATCGGTAAAAAACCGTTCCGAAGTTATGAGGGGCATGATTGAAATTTGGTAAAAGCAAATTTAATGCATGTACTTGTTTTGCGTTCATACTAGTTTTAATGAAAATGTTTCATCGTTTGTATGAAACTTTAATATATTCAATGAAACTGTTCATAAAATTTTATTTAATACTGAATTAAATAAATGAAAGCTTTCAATTTAAAGGTAACAGCAATGCTTCATTAATTATGTGTAAAAATGCATTAACATCAAACAGATATCGCTCCTTTACTAGAAGACTATTAATGACGCAGATTTATTCGTTATATCATTTTCACTAAACACCCCAGCAAAATCTCAGTAATGTGTTCTCATTACCAATACCTAAATAATAAGCAGTATCAATAGAGCCTACTCCCTATAATTCAGCGTCAAAACTAGTAGTTTTAGATATTCGCTGCATGAAAAACGCATGAAATTTGTATACACGCTTGCAAAAAATAAAAAGTAAATGATTACCAAAATAATCACTTAAACAGAAAATAATCACTTTCTAAGCAATATGTCTTACCCTTATACATATCTGTAATTAAAAAAGAAATAGTTGACAATAAGTCATTATTTTTGTAATTAAATATGTAGCCGAGAAATAAGGTGCAAACCGAATTCAAAAGTGTATATTAATGGTAACAACTTATAAGTTCAGTTAATACGACAATATTTATATTAGATTTCTTAATATTATGGTTCTAGCAACTAAAATTCAATTGAGTTAACCGAACATTATTGGGAAAACTAATGCTCAGTTTTACCAACCGATTGAAATCCTTAATAACCGAATTTGAGTAGTAGTAACCGAATTTCAGTTGGCAAATAGCTAAATTTTTCTCTATGTGTAAGCTTAACTGCTTACAAGATCGAATTTGTCAAATAAAAATAACTATGAGTAATACTGACGCCGAAATATAACCCAGCCAAAAACTGCCAGCGAACAAAAAATCCAGCACTGGTAACTATTGGCTAACCGAGTAATTGTAAATGAACTACTGGCAGAACACTTGTTTAGGATGCATTACCAGCGTTTCTGAAAATTGTTGTGCCAGTATTTGTTTTACAATTATTTCAGTGGTTTACAGAAAAAATTATTGGGAAAGAATTGGCTGATACCAATATGCCAATGTTGATATCCAATCAGAAATTACCAACGGCTCAAAAAGTTAAGCACTGTTAAAGCATTTGCTTTATAAATATGATGATGCTTTGTTTAAAAAAAATTGTAGACGGTTCCGAGTTCAAGCCGGATTTCGCGCACACAATTTTTTGTGATTTTTTATACATTTTAACATTTTTTTGCATATAAAATTGATTTCTTTGTTTCTAAATAGTACAAATTTTTTTCCCCAAACGTTGGTAAGTTGTTTCCATCAAACATTATGCCAGTGCTAAAATATTTGAGCAAGCTATCGGTTACCCATCAGTTTTCATTTACTTACGTTTTAAGATATCAAATAGTATACGATCCAATAGTATGTCTCGTTACCGCAGTGGTTAGAGCTGAACTTTGAACATGAAGTGTTTAGAGCAGCGGTTAGAGCTGAACTTTAAACATGAACTTTTTTTAAATTTTTAAAAGAATTACATTTTTATATAAAAAGAAAATTAAAATTAAGTTCATTTGTTTGGTTTTATTTGCAGTTCTGACCCCATCCACTTACTATAATGGCTGAAAAATTAATATCTCAGCAGTAAATTGTACTAAAATTTAATTTTCGATTTAAAATCTCGGAAAAGACAAACCCAAAATGTTTTTTTCAATTAAAATAAAGTATTCAAATGTTTAAATAGCAGCTAAGGCATTGAAAATTAAAAGTGATTGGGGTGCAATCAGTAGGACTATTAATCTGAAGGCCACGGTTCACTACAGGAAAAATCAAAAAAGTTTTTTAATTTCACTAAAATTTTGTGTTAATTTAAATTAAAAAATAGTTTCAAGCGAATTTATTAGAAATTCATGTATTTAATTATGTATCGCACGCTCAAATTCTGACAGAGTTATTACTAAAATTTTCCCACAAAAAGCATTTATTGAATAATAATTTTACTCTAATTTCTTAATGTAGTGCTTTTCAACAAAATGAGTTTTTTAAATCAAATTTGGCGCATATGTAATTTTATTTTTCTTATTTCAAAATATATTTAAATGTCATTTAAATTTCGATTATAGGCTCAAACGAATTAATGAATATATTAAAGTAAATCGACCCATTGTGCAACAAACACATTAGGTTTCTCATCCTGATGGTAACTCTATTATGAAAAGTATATTTTTATATTTAGAATTAAGCTGTTAGATAAGTGTATTAACATGTGATATATTTAGCGTTATATATATATATAATATATTATACATATATTATATTCGTTATCTTTGATCCAGCAGCCAGTAACACGACGATCTTATAGATACAGCTGTGGCGTGGTGTCTCGCGTTTGCGCTTTGGAGTCATAGGTCCCGGGTTCAAGTCCCATTGAGCGCAATTTCTTTTTCAATTTTTTTATTTATTTTTTTTTCTAAAATATATTTAATTTAAATTGTTTTATTTATATGTTTTTTACGGGTTTTATTATCATTAGCATCCATCAAAGAGTATATAAAGGGTGTCCCAAGAAGAGCGCAATTTTTAAATTTTAAATAAAACACAGATATTTAAAAAAAAATCGTGAAACTTTATTATATCGTAAAGTAGACAGAATGAGGTTATGTATGGAACAATATATCGTGCAGATGGCCGCCTCGGCTTTGTTGGCATGCACGCGATCTTTTAATGAAATTTTCAATGACCGTTTTGCATGAATGCTGCGGTATTTCATTAATGCAGCGTCCAATTTCCTCTTTTAAGGCTTGAGTCGTCGTCGGCTTATTCACGTAAACCATCGACTTCAAAAAACTCCAAAGAAAATAATCTAGTGGTGTTAAATAGCACGATCTAGGCGGCCAATTCTGATCTCCAAAACGCGAAATAACACGACCGGGAAATGACTGATGCAGCAATTGAATTGTTTCTCTGGCTGTATGACATGTGGCGCCGTGTTGTTGGAACCACATGCCCTCCACATTCACTTCTTCAATTCTAGGCAAGAAAAAACTGGTTATCATTTCACGATACCGAACACCATTGACTGTTTGCGCTTGACCTGCCTCATTTTCATAAAAAAAAGGTCCAATGATTCCTCCAGCCCAAAAACCACACCACACAGTGACACGTTGAGGATGCATTTGCTTCTCGTGAATCAATCGAGGATTTTCCTCACCCCAAATGCGACAATTCTGCCTATTGACGAAGCCATCAAGATGAAAATGGGCCTCGTCACTGAAGATGATTTTATCGGCAAAATCAGCATTTTCATGTTGTCTCTCCAATACCCAATTAACGAACTCCCTTCGCTGTCCATGGTCAGCTGGCTTCAGTTCCTGAGTCAATTGAACTTTGTATGCATGAAGTTGCAAAGCTTTCGTCAAAATTCGCTGCAAAGTGGATTTGGAGACACCAATTTGCTGAGCGCGGTGTCGAATCGAGGTGGATGGATTTTGAGCGACATCATCACGTACTGCTGCGACATTTTCGGTCGATCGACCTGGTCGATGGCGCGTTGTTGTCTTTACATCACTAACAGACCCAGTTTCGGCAAATTTATCTATTAATCTCTTTACAGTTGACTCTTTTGGAGCATTATTGTGACCCCAAATTGATCGCAATTTGCGAACTGTAGCCGCAAAACTTTCACCATTTTGGTAAAACAATCTCACAATGAGAATTCGTTGTTCATTCGTGTAGCGCTCCATTTTTACTAACCTCGTACCTTCTACTAGCAAACAATAACAATTGTTCAAATGTCAAACAATGACACTTCGAATGTTGCCAGATTTAAAAATTGCGTTCTTCTTGGGACACCCTTTATAAATAGAGAGACTACACTTCCCACGCCTCTCACACACTTAAAAATTATAGCAACATGTTGATAAAAAAATTGTTGCTTATAAAACTCACTTTTATTTTGCTCGTTTATATTGTTATATTCTACTAAAAATTAATATGATGTGAGCAAGATTATTCAAGTTCAAGATCATTTGTTTTTTGTTAAACAAAAAACCGTGTAATGTTTATTTATTAATTAAAAATTTCTTAATCCGCTAATTTAAAGCAGACTTTATTTAAAAATGTATTTAATACGACGTTATTTGATGTGGAACTACCAATAATCGATTAATAAAGCAAAAATACTGTACTGGAAATTAAATAGAGGGAAAAGGAACTAAAAAACAATCCATTTATCCAAATATTGGTATTACCAATCAACGGTTAGTAATTGTGTACGGTAGAAGCAACCATTTATTTTGTTTCCATAATTTTTTTTTTTTAAATTGTCAATAATCAAAAGTGGTTACTGCAAAAACGGTATTCGCAATCAAATATCCCGCTAAATTAGAGGTTCAGTGGTACCAACCGAATTGTGGATTGCATTGTTTATAGAAGCAACTAATGATTGGCATTACTAAACGAAATTGAGATAATGTTTGTTTTCCTAACAAAATATTTGAAATCAAGTTTAGCACTCAACACTTATAAGTGTTTGTTGTGTAGTGGGTAGAGAGTTTGCCATCTACTCCGAACTTTCGAGTTTAAATCTCGGAAAAGCAAATCCAAAAAGTTTTTTTTTAATAAAATAAAATATTTAAATAGCAACTTGGGCAATGCAAATTAAAATTAATTGTGGTGCAATTAGTAAGAATATTAATCTGAAGGCCACGGTCCAATACCAGAAAAATCAAAAAAGTTATTTAATTTCACTAAAATTTTGTGGAACGTAATCATACTTATTTGAAATGAAATATTGGGTTAGGCAACTGAATATTAGCTTTAACAACTAAAAATATAATTCAACATTACCACAGTTGTCGTAACCGCCAAAATTCGACTGGCAACAAATTCGGTGACCAAAACTGGGACTGTTTTCTGAGTTCACAAACTTAGGGTTGACTTTAATTTTAATTCCTTCTACATCTACTCAATGTATCTCAACAAAATTTTCCAATCACATAAATTTATGTGCAGAAAGGGAATATGAAATCAAAAATAAAAGCTTATACGTTATTCGCGGTTAAAAAAAAAATTAAAATTTTTGTTAAGTAAGTAAGTAAAAATACAAGTTTGTTATGTGTTATATTAACAAATTTCTGAAATCTGAGCTTAATTTTAAAGAAGATAAGGAATCTGAAATTGAAATTAAAAAAAATGAGTGGACTATTCGCGTTTTCGATTTTTTGTGGTATTTTTCTAATTACTTGAAAACGATGTCATTGATAAATCCAATCTGTTAATAGTTTTGCAAGGACGCTCATGCTAAAAGAGTATCATAAATCTAAAAACGAGACTTTGGAGTTAATTATGTAGATTATATATTTATATCATGCTTCATATAGTCTTAAATGTTCATATTAATATCATGTATACTTTTCGAGTTAGAGTAGAATATATTTTATTTTTTCTGGAAAGTGGGTGCAAAGAGCATACACTTTATAGAGAAACTGTGCTACTCGCGGGTATCTGGACGTAAAAACCATATTTATAAAAACGTTACCAAATAAAAAGAGAAAGAGTTGAGTGAGAAAGATATCAATTGAAAACTTTAAACGCGTTTTCTGCAAAATCGTGTTTTTTTAGCTATGTCAGTCTTTTAATAAATAAGCGATATATGGTTTTGTTTTTAAGAAGGCTAATAGATATCCTTGCAAAAAAAAAATCTTAAATCACATAGAGGACATCCCACAGAAATATACCCACATAAAAAAATAGTTTTCACAGCGGTAGTTATATAAAAATCACTTGATCAAAGTTGAACACTTTTTTATATAAAGTTTACTTACTTTAATTCAGACTTTTTTTGGCTTTGGTATAAAACGAGTTTGCAAAGGACATGATAAAGAATACTTTTTAATCGAGTACCTTGAAACTAATAAAATACAAAAATGTTTTTGCATTACATTATTTCTACGAATTTCAAAATTTGGGCTCGAACTTCTTCATAAAGCGTTCTGTGACACATTAGTTGCCGGGAGCAATTGTAATAACTTGGTTTTTTTTTTAACCGATACTAGTTTTTATTGCCGTATTATAAAGATAATTTACTGTTTATTATGATTTTTATCCTTTAAATGCAAGATCAACTTAAAATATTAAAAATTTTAAGAAATTTAAAAAAAGTCATATTATTCCCATATATACCGTTTTTCAAACTTCACGTGTTCCTTATATCTGATTGTCCTAGTTTTTTGGATACGTTGTTTTACACCCAAATTCATATTTTTAAGGTCGGGACCAGTCAATAACTGACATTTTTTTTGCTCCATACAAGGTTTGAGAACCCTAATGCAAAATTGAGTTAGGAATTGATTATATATGATTAATGTGTCCTCTTTCTAAATCTTTAATCCGTTTCTATATACCTCGTATCAATTAGCAGATATTCAGCCCCATATGTGCTGCGTATCCCTATTTTTACAAATTTCTTAACATTGGTATGGTATTGACCACTTTTTGGCCAATGAGTCAAACTTTCTATTGAAAAATAAAAACATTATTCGTCAATCTTGGTTTGACACATTTGAAATAAGCAACGCATATAAAATAAAAAATAATAAAAAAGTTTAAGTATTGGTTTGCACTATGACAACCTAGTTTTATACTGGTTAAAAGAAGAAACAAAACTTTTGACCTACTTGAAAGAAAAACAATAAAATTGTGATAAAAACGGCTTATAGGCCATATAATAAAAAATAAAAATTATAAATATTGTTTATAATAAATGCAGCTATAGATATAGCAAACAAAAAAGAAAACCTATCTTGTAGAAACTTAATCATTTTGTTGTAAACTTTCTTTATCGTTTTTCTCGCAAAAATGTTTTTGGTCGGTGCGGCTCTCCAATAATCAATCGACGATATGATGAATTTCATATCAAAACCTATAAAAAAGGCACATTTTGAACCCGACCCCCTCAGAATTTGATGAAATTTTGCATACAGCTGCATTTTACCTATACAAACACACCCTCATATGTAGAAATCGCATTTTTGAAAATATGTGGGCGTGGCAAGGTATCGAAGTTTTTGAAAAATGACGATAATATGTACTTTCTAGCGTTGATTACTACGTAATGGCTGAACCGATTTCAAAGATCTTGGTACCATTAGAAAGGTATTTATATTAGCTTTCGAAAACATATACTGAAAAAATTTTATATTACACTAAAAATTGTTTGTCACACAATGATGTCAAAATATAAAGAAGTTAACAAGAGATGCATTTACTTAAAAAAAATTTAAAAAAAAAGAAAAACCGCCATTTTAGTTTTTAGGTATGTTATATATATATTAAAGAAACTTTTCTAAAATTTTTTTTTTTTGGAAAAAAACACCTCTTGGCCTTTGAAGTGTTTTCGCAGTTTAAAGTTGTATTTTTTCCAAAAAAAAAAATAATATAAAAAGTAATATCAATAATATAAAAAGTAACAGTGAAAGCAAATTTAAATACCTTTCTAATGGCACCAAGATCTTTGAAATCGGTTCAGCCATTCCGTAGTAATCACAGCTTGAAAGTACATATTATCGTCATTTTTCAAAAACTCCGATACCTTGGCACGCCCACATATTTTAAAAAATGCAATTTCTAAATATGAGGTTGTGTTTGTATAGGTAAAATGTAGCTGTATGCAAAGTTTCATCAAATTCTGAGAGGGTCGGGTTCAACGCATATCGGTTTTGATCATATGAACATGTATGAATTATTTTTGAACATATGAATCATGTACGCATGCATGTTTACATGTATGAATCACTTGTGCTCATGTATATCTCCATATATCGACATTTAACAGGGAAAGTAAAAATTTTCAACTAGGTTTTTTAGTTTTTATAAATCCACTAAGATCCAGCAGTTGATTTTCATTAGCACTGTACCAAGTATCAGCAAAATTATTTGCTGAATTTACACATTTTTACTAAAAATCAGCTAGCTGTTTTTCAGCATCTTCCATTTTTTCATCTTCTCTTACATTTATTAACAATTAGTGCTTTCTATTTGTAATAGTAACATTTTAATTATGATCTCAAACCTGACTATTCAAAATGAAATGCAATTTTCAAAGATACATACAAAATTTTCAATAATTTTGTTTGTACTTTCAATTACGATTTTAATTATATCTATTAATAATTTAATTGAATATTGTTTCACATAAATTTAGAAAATTACCTAAATAAAATTTAAATAGTTCATGTCTCGAAAGCATTTTTGGTTTTTTTATTTTAGTAATTTTTTTAATAGCAAGTTTTTTTAAATATTAGTGTTTGAGGACCCTGGCGTCGTAATTAACTGGACACTGTAATCTCAGATACCATCTGCACAAAAAGGGCCAATCGGAAACAGATATGTGTAGGTTTTGCGAGATGGTGTCTGAGACCTCGGAGCGTGTTCTCTGCGAATGGCTTTGTGATAGGAGACTTAGGTTTCTAGGTGATCGCTTCATTTCGCCTTCCGACATCGCGAACCTTTTGCCTAATAGGATAATTGGCTTTATAGGTAGCTTGAATCTGTATGTAACTTAAGGCAGCACAAAAGACCTACATTGGTCGCGGTGCATAGTGCCTTGTGATCTAATCTAAATATTAGTGCTGTTTTTTTAATTCCAGCGATTGATTTCAATTTTGGTGTTTTTTTTCAATTTTGAAGAAGCTTGTTTTTCAATTAGATTAATTTTATTTAATTTTTTTTTTTTCAAATGAAATGGATTTTTTAAATTTAATCGATTTTTTTTTATAATTTTACATTTTGGCACTTTTTTTACTTTGCTGTCATTATGGATTATAAAAACTTTAAGTTTTGTGTTCTATTAAAAATATCTATTCAAAATTTAATTGAATATTGTTTCAAACAAATGTTTAATAGATACTCTTAAAACTTTCATTAAAAATTTCATAAAAACGCTGAAAATTTGGGAAAAATCGAAAAAAGAACACCGAAATTAAAAAAAAAAAATACCACAATTAAAAGAAAACTCGTCAAAATTTTAAAAAATTGTCAACAATTTAAAAAAATCGTCAAAATTTAAAAAATCGAGAAAAACTGAAAAAAATCGACAAAATTTAAACAAAAATCGCAGAAATTTAGAATATTACCTAAATAAAATTCAAATAATCCATATCTCGAAAGAATTTTTAATGTCTGTATTTTTTTATTTTATTAATTTTTTTTAATAGCAAGTTTTTTTTAAATGTTAGTGTTGTTTTTAATTTGAAATGCAGCGTTTTTTTTTATTTAATTTTGGTGTTGTTTTTTTTCAATTTGATCGATTTTATTTCAATATCTTTTTTTCAAGTAAAAGCGATTTTTTAAGTTTAATCGAATTTTGAAACCAACATTTAATAGATATTATTAAATTTTTAATTGAAAATAAGTTTGCAATCAAACAACTGTTTAATTGAAATTTTATTGGCAATAATTTTTTCTGTGTACGCTAACATTTTTGGTAAACCCACAATTATTTGCTGTAAGTATCTTTTCCTGTGAATGTGCGTGACTTTAACAATACGATTAAAATGTGAATTTCCTTCCCAAAAATTTTATAATGACATCTTTTTAGTTAGTTATAATTGTCAGTCGAAATTAATTTTTTTTTGTCGATGTTTGCAAAATTTATTAAGACAATTGAGAACAATGACTGCTATTGTTTTTTTTTTTATAATATAGAAAGTTTTATAATATAGTTATTTATAAAAAAATAGACATAAAAAAATCTTTTATTCAAATACGTGATGTTTTTGATTTCTTTTACAAGTTAATTAATTAAGTAACACATTTATGTAAAAATCCATGACAACGTTGGGAACAGCATTCATCATTGGTATAGCACTAAAAAGATAACAAATTATTGGTATTAAGTAGTTGATGACTTTTTAGTTTAATTTGAAAAAAAAAAAAAACATATCAACATTTTCACAATTTCCCGGTAAAATTTAAATCCAGTTAAAAAAGTCTTAGTTACCACCAAACGGCTATTAAATTACCTTCAGACCAATTTCCTTGCATGGTTCATCTTGTTTTTTGTCATCCAATAAAATTGTAACTCCATCTTTGTTTGAAACCATTTGACTTTCAGGTTTTGGTGAAATACCATCAACTTTTTCGGTTACCTTATATTCCGGTTGTTGAGATGGCTCAATTTCACCTATGCGATTTTCAAATAAATGCATTTGTGTCTTAATTGCCGATCTTTCTGTTGTTTCCCGGGAATTTTGTAAAATAATTTTGACTTCAGTGGGGGGTGGTATCATCTTCGTCAAAACGATTTACAAAATATGGTTTTGTTTCGGTCGTGCGATTTTCATTGTAGTTTGAAGTTTTTTTATTACCAAAATTAATATTCAAAATATCATCCAATGTCATGGTCGGTTTGTTAAGGGCGCCAATATATGGATCTTTATGAACATTATAACCTCGAGTACAGCGATAATTATAACTCATGCAACTGTTAGAACAGCAATCCCAGTGATTTTGGCACTTGATTTGAAAATGAGAAGATAATATAATAAATTAATATATTAATATTATCTTTTGCAAACTTAAAATAATACAATTTGCCCATCCCATTTCAAAAAAAAAAAAAAAACTTTCAAAAAACTTTCAAACCTGTTCCTCGAAAATTTTTTTTGAAAATATGTTCCTTTCAAATTATAAAAATTAACAAAATTTTAGTATTACTAAAACGCTAGTGTCCGACCTAAGACTTCTACAAGAAAATGCTTTTTGTCGGTATTCGGTATTTTAAAGCATTATGGACAGATTTAAAAATGTTTATTGGGCTTATTAGACGCGACTTTTAGTGTCAAATATTAAGAAAATTCCGTAGTTAAGTAATAAATTCAATAATCAGCAAAATCGGGAAAAACAGCCGAGTATTTAACATTACAGCTAAACTTCGGCTTTTTGCTGAAATGTTATACTCGAATTAAAACGGCTCAACAAATAAGTTATCATATCAAAATTTGTCCACATTGTGTCCACATACACTGCGTTGCACAACTATAATTACGCATTAATTTCACTAAATTTCGTAAGTAAAAAAAAAGTAGTAGAGTTTAGCCAGCATAAATGTAAAATCAATGGAAAACGAATAATGTTTAACAAAAAAAACACAATTAATTTATTTTTACAGTTTTCTTAATTTCTTGTTTTTTTATACAGAGATTATTTTAATCTTATTGTATTTTTAATTTAAAGTTAATTTAAAAATTTTATTTATTTTCAACCTCCGTATATTTACAAAAATAAAGCATATAAAACATATTAGCAAGGTTGATACTAGTATTTCGATCTAGCTAAAGATCTCATTAGAACCCGAAGTTTTAGAAAAGCTAAAGCCTCCAGAATAGGAAGAACTTTAACCAAATACATATTAATCATCAATTTTGCTCCTTTCTTGTCTTCCTAGTAATCAAACACGTGGCTAGGGGTTTTTCCTAACAAGCATCATGAAGTTACTAAACTTTGATGACCAAAAATATTCTATGTATATAAAAAAAAATTAAGTTTTTACTCTGGCTCAAGTAATATTTTTTACAGTGTTAATAGTTTTTTTTATTTTAATTCGTCGAGATTATTTTTATGTTATTTTTAATTTATAACGAGCTTTCAATATTTACAAAAATAAAGCAAATCAAACATATTATTATTTATTTTACTATTTAAAAAGGAATAACTAAATCAGTTAGTGCTTCGTAACTACACACAGAGAAAAATGTAGCTATTTGCCAACTGAAATTCGGTGACTATGATACAAATTCGGTTATTACGAATTTCATACGTTTGGCACACCGTAACATTAGTTTTCACAACAAAGTTCGGTTAATTCAACTGAATTTTAGTTGCAACACCCAAAGTATTCAGAAATCTAATGTAAATATCTTTGTACTAACTGATTGTTATAAGTTGTTACAATTAACATACACTTTTCAATTCGGTTGGCACTTTATTTCTCTGTGTGTATAAATACACTTAACTTAATATATCAGAATTTATAAAAATTTAAGAAAAATATTTTTAAGCAGCAGTTTTAATAATGCGTGAGGATTAATATCTTTGAATCAACTCGAAAATTCTATCCGTTCCGTTCTTCGCCACGCATTAATAACTGCTTTTCTTTAGATGAAAAACGCTTACATATCGACGGTTCTCTACGTAAACTCGACTCCCCAAATATTCTCCATGGGGTGTTGATTCGGAGAACATGTGTGCCATTCCAATGCTTTTATTTTGTTTTTTGATGTTACCCATTCCAACGTCTAACGACTTACATATACTGGGGCATTTACCGTTCTTTATTTAAAAGTATTTGCAGGCCTGCCTAAGGTATCATTAAAAATAGTAAAAAAAGTGCTGTATACTTTTGGGCTGATACTAATATTAAGTTAATCAAAAATTAACTGCTATGTTAAACCGTACAGCAAAATAGGTGGGTTTGAAATTTTTAATTTTACAGCATATCTTTGGTCTTATATTTCGTTTTTATTATTTTTTTTAGCAGTTTTTTAACAAAGGTTTGGTAAGATTGTCAATATCAAAGCAAATACAGCAAGTCTCCGCATAAAGATGTTTTTTCCTTTTATGTTTTAGTTGGTTTTGTTTAATAAATAATTTTTTTTCTTTTAGTTTTGGGTAGCTTTATTTAACTTTAACTTCAATTCTTTGAAGTTAGGCAAAAAGGTCTTCTATCAGAAACTGGAGTTTCTCGTTAATACCAAACAAAATATGCATTTTTTTTGACTTATTGCCTAAAGAGCAAATGATTGCGATGGCTAGCAGTTGTGCTTGACTTAAGTTATCGATACCAAACGAGAGAGAAAATTGAGTTAAACCCAAACATAAACTGAAAATGCATCTTTTGACTTAATTAAGTAATCTCTTAAATTTTACACAATGAGATCAGTTATCACACTCTTAAAAACAGTTAAAAGTTCTAAAAAAAATTCTGCAATATTAAAAAAATAGCAAAAATCATATGTAATTATAGTTATGCAACGCAGTATACCAAACAACCGACCACCTATCGTTTTTTGGCCAACGTCAGCGGTCGGATACTACAAAATACTAAATACTCATATTCATCAATTACACAGCGCAACACATAAAATGCAAACTTCTTTGCGTGTGCGTTTTTTCGTAGTACTTATTGAAACTAACAAAACCCCATTTTTTAATTGATTTCATCGATAAAGAGGACGCTTGCATTTTTCTAAGCCGGTAATCTGGCTAAAAGACCCAAACGGTCATGATGAAGCCAGATGCTACGCATGCATTAATTATGCTGTTGGAACAAATAAGAGGATGTTTAAGACAAAAGCATTTGTTGCAGCTTTTAGTGTCTCACTTCCAATGAAATGATGGCGTCGAACCACCAAAACTTCCGAGTCCTGAGATTTGGTCCTCATGGGTACTCGAAAGTGCTTTCTCCTTGCCGTTCAATTTGCACGATCCAGATTATGTGCCCTATGTAGAAGATGATGAACCAAAACCGCTAACATAAAACGAAATGGACTACATTATTGCTAAGTTGGGATTATCGCAACGGAATTCAAAATTTTTGACCTCATTTTGGAAGCGCAGAAAACTCACACAGCAGAACCACGGCATCACGGCATACCGGAAACGCCAAGCCGAATTTCAGCATTTATATACCGTTGACGACAAAAATACGTTCACTTTCTGTAACGACATTAAAGGTTTCGTGAATAAATTGGGAATGGAATATAACGCTGACGATTATTCATATACGGTTCAGTTTCAAGTTTGAAGGTTGTATTGTTGCTCAAAACAAACAAAATACCGTCCATTTCATTAGCATTGAACACAAATATGAATAAATCTTATGACGCATTAGACAATATATTGAAGAAAATCAAATATCATGAAAATAAATGGAAGATTTGCTGTGACTTGAAAGTTGAGAACATATGACAAGGTGTTATTTAAAAAGGCCGTTTTCCGAAACTCTCTTGCTTCCGTTGTGATTGGAATTCGCGAAGCAAAGTCTTTTACTATCAGTGTAACGGTTGGTGAAAAAGAACTCTCGAAAATGAAAAACGGTTAAAATTGGTTAATAAGCATTGATTAAAAAATATCGATGATATATTGCTGCCGTCAGTGCACATAAAATTGGGAATTGCTAAGAAATTCATCGACATGGCCGTCAAAGATAATGAGGATGTTGTTGACTGTCTGAAGGACATCTTTCCAAAACTCAGCAATAAAAAAAATTATAATTTTCATGTCTATGTTTGTTCACTTCGCTCTATTCGCATTGCTATTAATTTTTCACAAATGCCTTTTTACTTTCATCAGGTGTTCTCAATGGGCCGGATATAAGAAATTAATGAAAAGCGAAAGATTTACGAACATGCTGACACACAACCACCTGAGAGCCTGGGATGCACTAAAATTGGTTAAAACAATGCTAAATTACTTTCACAAAATCAATGCATCTATGACATTGGAATTACATTTTCTGCATCACCACTTTGATTAGTTTTTAAACCAATTGCCTGCCAAATCGGACGAACAAGGAGAGCGATTCCATCAGGTCACCATGCCATGGGAAAAACGATAAAAAGGAAACAAGCTGGATGCATTGCCTGCAGAAATTTGTTGGTGGTGTCATAATGCATCAAAATATGAAGATTTGAAAGAAACACCGAATGAGATGTGACATTGAATGTGCTATCAGATGATAATGATGATTCAGATCATGGACCTGAACCACCAACGAAGAAACCAAGAGCATCAACTTCACAGGCATCACCGAAAGCGTTAACTTCAATAGATATTGATTAATTAATTTTGTTTGCTTTTTGCTACAATTTTCATACATTTCTCGAATTTCCGATGTAAAATACAGCTGGAAAATGTGAAAAAAGCATTTTCTAGTATTATAATGTTATGAAGAATTATGGATTAAATTTCTTTTTTCTGAAGATTACTTTACTGAATTTGAAAAAAATATAGACATTTGAGCAATTTTGAGGCACTAGAACAGTTTTTTCGGGTTAGTTTGTTTTACACTTTTTAGTCTATAGCTACGGGGGAATGCAATAACCCCCACTGTAATAACCCCCACTGCCGAAATGAAATAAGCCCCACCAAATTTATAAAAAATTTAAAGTGGGGCTTATCTGATTTCTGGTGGGCAAAGTTTAATTTTAATACGTGGGTATTATTTTATTTTATTACCCACCACATTTGGTGGCGGTTAATTCATTTTCATTGGTGGGGATTAATTCATTTTGGTGGGGTTTAATTCATTTTAATTCTAATATCAATTCTTGGTTTTTGAATTAATTCCTACTTTTACAGTACTAGTTTTATTTTGTAAAGGTGAATTAATTCCTACTTTTACAGTACTAGTTTTTTTTTGTAAAGGTGATATTAGAAAGTACGAAAAAAGAATACGTTATTTCAATTAAAAAAACACATTTCTTCTTATTAAAAATCCATTCGTGCCCATATCACCAGGTTCCTTAGTTGGTAAAAAACTAATAATTTTCCCTTTTACAGAATGTTGACATAAAGGTTTATCCATATTTTAGAAGGAAACGGTGGGGTCCAATAACACCAACTGAAATAAAATAAAAATGGAAATGAAGTCAAATTCACAGGTTGACTTTATTTCCAACAAAAATGGAAATAAAACCAAGTTGGCTATATTTCCTTTTAAAGAATATCGTGTTATCCAATTTAAATCAATATTCCATTTATTTAATCTCAACGTGAAAAAAAAAATTAAAAAAAAATGTTTATTGTTTTGTGTCGCGGACAGGAAAACTTTATTGAGCGAAGTCACCTGCCGCGTCCTACTGGAGGAAAAAACCCCTAAGAAAAAACCCACACAGAAAAACTTAAGCTTGCAAAGCCATATTTCATTATTTGCCTCGTATTGACAAAATGTGCCAACTTTGAATAAATATAAATAATGTAAAGTGGGGCTTATCTCATTTTCGGTGGGCAAACTTTCATTTTAATACGTGGGTATTATTTCATTTTAATGCCCACCAAATTTTTTTTTTTTTTTTTCTCGATGTATATTATTTATTTAATTGAAATATCACATACAACAAGATTAAAATCTTTTAAATTACAGCATGTGATCTTATAATGGCATAATCGTTTCGTAAAATTTAATTTTAAATTATATAAAATTTTAATATTACAATATAATTATAATATAAATAAAATAGAACATAAAAAATATTTAAAAAAAAATAAAAATAAAAAAAAATTTGGTGGGGGCTAATTCATTTTCATTGGTGGGGAATAATTCATTTTGGTGGGGATTAATTTATTTTGGTGGGCACAAATTTGGTGGGGCTTATTTCATTTTCGGTGGGCACAAATTCAGTGGGGCTTATTTCATTTCGACGGCGGGGGTTATTTCAGTGGGGGTTATTTCATGCACCCTATAGCTACAGTAGTGCCGAAGACCGGAAAAAAATTCCAATTGGTTTTCGAGATATGGCCGTGAGAAACATTGCATGTTCTGTTGAAAAATCAAGTTTTAGCCATAAAATCCGAACAGCAGCTAAACTAGCAAATCCCAAAAGGGGTTTTGTTAGTTTCGATAAGTACTTTGAGCAATTCCACACGAGAAAGAGTTTACACTCGATGACTTTAAAAATGTTGCACTGTGTTAAAATATCACTACAAAAAACTGTAGTTTTACTAATGTGTTAGTTGTAGTTATCTACACTCAGGGAAAAGCTTCATTTATGAAATACTTCATAAATATGAAGAAAAACGTCATTGATTTTGAACGAGTAAACTGATGACAGACTTCTTCATATTTATGAAGTGATTCATAAATATAATGATGATGAAGTCTCATAACTTAATAAATATTATGAAATATTTCATAAATAATATGTAATGCTTCATAAGCTTTTATGGAATGTTTCAAAAATATATTTATACATCAATTAAAGTTACAAACATCAACTCAAGTTAAAAAATTTCATTTGAAATAAAAAATTTTCTATTTAAAAAACATTAATTAAAATCCTGAAATTTTATATTATATTAATTCTATTTAAAATTAAGAACAACTCAAATAATGTTTAATTGATGTTTCATAATTTTAAATAATTCCTCGTAGTTTTTAAGTTTTTAAAAAATTGAATTGCAAATGATATTTTCTATAATTCAAATCTAAAATAAAAATGTTAATATATAGTTTCTAAATTTTAACAATTTTTCCTAAAAAGGAAAAATTAATTTTCACAAAGTTTATGAAACTTTTTTTATGAAATGATGAAGGTCTATGAAACATTTTTCATCAATTTTTATCAAACTCTTCGTCTTATTTATGACAACTTCATAAATATAATGAATAATTGATGACAAACGATTTATGAAACAATTTCATCAATATGATGAAACTTTTTTCCCTGTGTGTAAATCTATTTACTAACATAAAACAAATATTTCCTTAACATTAAAATTATTTTAAAGTTATTTGAAGTTAAAAATTATATAATTTATGTTGAATTGATCGAACTTGAAGTTATTTCTTCTTATGTATTGTTATGAGTGTACTTTTACACAGTGCAGTAAACATGTTGGTTTGGATGTTCAGTTGTTCCAATCGAACTTTTTAAGTACGACTTCAAAGATAAGATTAAAAATACACAGTAATTAAACCTGATTTTTTCCTTTTGCAAACCACAAGTTCAAAAAGATATTTTTAAAATTGCGTCTTATGTTAGTGCAATACTTGTTTTTTACATTTTTTATTAGGCTGGCAATTATTGATATACGTTATTATTTGTTTTAAATTTAAGCGTTTTCCGGACCAACACTGACATGGAAATTCGTAGGTATGTATATGATACAGGTGACACATTTCACGCCTGAGATATAAAAGGGAGAGGTAAAACTCAAAGAATGTCGGAAGTTTACGAAATTAAAATTTAATTAAAATTTATTTATTATTTATTTAAAGGTGTTTGTAATTTAGTTAAAGGGTTTTACTAAAAACTAATTTTGAACTAATGTTTAACTAGTTTTTGTTGCTAACAAAATTCTGCTGAAAACACATCCCTAGCACGGAGAACAAATAAAAAGACAATATATAGATGACGCAGCTTGTCTACTCGAAGTAGAGAAAGACAAGATACAAATATATACAACCATGATAAGATTTACAAAAAAAAAAAAAAATGCAACTTCGGGTTCTGATGAGATCTTTAGCCAGATCGAAATACTAGTATCAACCTAGCTAATATGTTTGATTTGCTTTATTTTTGTAAATATACGGAGGTTGAAAGCTCGTTATAAATTAAAAAAAAGCAACCGCGGTTGATTTTATTCATTTATTTTTTTCTTTTGTACACATAACTAAAACGCGGAAAAAAAAATTTAAAAAACAAAAATGAAATATAACAAATTAAATATAAAATAAACTAATTTAAAAAAATTTACTAATAAACAATAATTTGAAGGATAGTCAGGAGGATGCTAGCAAAAAAGTTGCTAATGTCAGCAAAATCTTTTGCTGAAAATCAGCGAGCTGATTTTTAGCAACAAAATTTGTAGATTCAGCAAAAGTTTTGCTAACACTTAGTAGATTAGAAATAAAAAAGCGTTGGTAAAAATTAATAAATTTTTTGCTGAATTTTAGTAGACTGAAAAAAAACGCAAAAAATTTGTAGAAAAATTGTAATTTAGTTAATTTATTTGCTGAAAATCATAAAACATATTTTTGTGATTCTTTTAAAAATAATTTACTATAATAACGAAATATAACAATTTTCATTTTCCCACATTGACGACATGAATTAATTTAATATCTGAAAATATATAGAAATAAATATATATAACATAACAAAAATTTTCTTTCAACTACTTACATCAATGGTTGTCTTAATGATGCTATGACGAAACTGCCGAACATAATTCTAGAAACGAAACGAAAAAATAAACAAAACAAACGAAACGAAAAAAACAACCCTTTTTTTTGCAATAAGAAAAAGAAACCATACAAATCTATCTACCTAAGATGTGTGTTTTTGTCTTTCTCTTTACTCTGTCTACATGTCTGTATATGTTTTTTCATTGGTTGATTTTTTTACTTGTCTTGTTAGAGTTGTACTTTTTAATATCATTTTCCTCTTCTCTACTACATCTTGACATGCCGCGACATCTGCTTATCAGCACAATTTTTTTTAGCAAAATTAATTAGTAAAACATTAGTATATTAGTAAAGCATTAGTATAAAACAGTTAAGTGCTGAATAAGTATAACAAAAATTTTAGCTGAAAACATGATTTTAGCAAAAATATTTGCTAAAAAATAGTATACCTGATTTACAAGACGTTTTACTAACTTTTCTACTAACTTATTTTTTTGAGTGTATATTTTTGATATCACGAACGAAAACACGAAGCACAACAACTCATCTTCATGTTAAGCAATAAAATATGTTATGTATCGATAGCTCAGTTGGTATAGTTCTCGCCTAACTAATTGTTAAATACCAGAGACCCCAGGTTCGAGTCCCAGCATGACCAAGTTATTTATTTAATAAAAAAAAGTTATTAATTTAATTTAAAAAAAAATATCTGTAAAAAAAATTTGTATGCATTTTTTTTAATCTATTTAATCTATTTAAAGACACATTACTTTTTCCCACCATGTAACCATATAAGTAACCAGTTACTTTACCCACTACAAGGTAATAAGTTACTTTGAGGCTCATCGCCTGTAAAATTCATCAGTGAAGTAAAGTGTAAAGTAATGCATGAAGCACTATGGCGATACATTACTTTACCCATGATTTGGTAATGTGTGGTTTTGCTGGGAGGTAGTAAGAAATGTAAACTATGTCCATATTCTCGTTTGCTTTTTAAAGATAAGTAGTTTTTATGATATTTATATTTCTATTTTAGAATTTTCTTTTGAAAAATGTGGAATTACATCATACATACATTATGCTAGAAGTTCTGAAATTTTATATATATTTGAAACAATTACAACAAAAATTTAGATTTGAATTTCAGCAAAATAACATATCGATAATGCTATTTAAATTATTTCGGTAACGATATTTTAGTGATAACGGTTTTTTAGTTATTTCGGTAGAGGTATTTTAAGGATATTGGAATCGGTAACGGTATTTTATGGATAATAGTATTTCAATTATTTCTTTAACGGTATTTTAGGGATAACAATAATCAGTTGAATGGGTTTTGAATTGATAACGGTATTGCCTGCCATCCCTGAAAATACATTAACTAAAGTACAAATTTTATACTAAGTTTTTTAGTTTTTTTCAATCTACTGAACTCCAGCAAAAAATTTTGTTGATTTCAACAAGTCCATTTTTATTTGCATTGAACTAAGTGTCAGCAAAACATTTTACTGAATTTACTAATTTTTATGATGTGAGCAAGATTATTTCAGTTCAAAATCATTTGGACAATCCCAGCAAAAAATAACCTGGATTTGGTAAGTAGTAACTAGCGCTTCACCGCCTTGCATACAATAAAGCAATTATGTAAGGCATTCTGTTGTACTTCTCATAATGTCTTCTTTGAAGCATGCTTTAATGCTTACAATGAAGCAATAAAGAATGCATACTATGCAGCAGTAATGTTGTCAACATACAAAAAGCGCTTCTTATTGCCTAAGAAGGCATGAATTTATTGGAACATCGCAAACAAAAATCATGCCTTCTGGATTTGCTTTGGAAGCGCTTCGTAATTAAATAATGCCTTTCGGAAGCGCTTCTAGGGAAGCACAATTTTTTGCAGGGATGTTTATTAGCTAAAACTGTTTTATTTTTGATTTGAATTAGTTTAGTTCTTCAAATTTTGCTTTTTACTTTTCATCGGGTAAATAAAAAAATATAGGTAAAGCGTTAATCTTTTTTCTTCAAAATTTGAGTAAATCTTCTAATGGGTTAATAAAAATAAATTCAATTTAAAAAAAAGTTATATTATTCGTAATTAAAAAAAAAATTATATTATTGTACACTTAAAAAAGTTAGTTAGTAGAAAAGTTAGTAAAACATCTTGTAAATCAGGTATTCTATTTTTCAGCTAATTTTTTGCTAAAATTATGTTTTAAACTTAAATTTTAGTTATACTTAGTCAGCACTTAACTGTTTTGAACTAACGCTTTACTAATATTTTACTAATGTTTTACTAATTTATTTGCTAAAAAAATTGTGCACATCAATAGTGTGAACGACAAACAGAGTTAAGTTATACAAACGTAAAGTTAAACGCAGAATGAATTAAATGTCATGATGTAGTAGTGACGAAGAAAATTATACTAAAAAGTATAACTCTAGTAAGACACAATTAAAAAAAGCAACCATGGAAGATTTTGTATCTGTTTTTCATACATAAAACAAAATTTTGGATTGAAACAACTCAAATTTTGCGTTTTCAACGGCTTGTGAAAGTAATTGTCTATTAATAAAATAAAATATTTAAATTTAAAAAAAATTAAATGTGTAGTTGTAGTCAAATACAGCAGGTACACAGAATAATATAGCGAAGGACAAAGACATACATCTTAGGTAGATTTTTATCTTTCCTTTTTTATTGCAAAAATTGTTGTATATGTTACATTTTGTAATTTTTTCGTTTCGTTTCTATAATTCTCTGCGGCATTAGCGTTCCTTTAAGAGATAGCATCATTGAGACAACCATTGATGTAAGTAGTTGAAAGATAATTTTGTTTATGTTATACATTATTATTTTTATATATTTGCAGATATTACATTAATTCTTGTCGTCAATGTAGGAGTATGAAAATTTTTATATTTTGTAACGTATTGTATATTATTTTAAAAAGAATCACAAAAATATGTTTTATGATTTTCAGCAAAATAAATTAACTAAAGTAAAAATTTTCTACAAATTTTTTGAGTTTTTTTCAGTCTACTAATATTCAGCAAAAATTTTATTAATGTTTAGCAAGGGTTTTTTAATTTCTTCTCTACTAAGTTTTAGCAAAACTTTTGCTGAATCTACTAATTTTGTTGCTAAAAATCAGCTCGGTGATTTTCAGCAAAAGATTTTGCTGACATTAGCAATTTTTTTGCAAGCACCCTCCTGACTAAAATTTTGCTGACTCAGCAAAATTCTTTGCTGACTTTACTAACTTCTTTATTTGAGTGTAGCAAACCGTGTTTCAAAAGTAAGTAAAATTAAATTAATTACATAAGCAAAGAAAATTAGTAAAAAAAATTTAGAAATTTGTAAAATTAGAAAAGCAAACATTTTACTACAAATTACTTTATACCACAAATTATTATAATAAGAGTTAAGTGTGATTGAAAATAGTTTGAGTAATAGTACCAGATCTGAAAAATCTCTTTCCAATAATTTGACTATTTTATGCAGTTGCTTTGAAAGAAATGTTAAAAAATAATAAAACGAAAAACAGACAAACTTTTGAAACAATTTCTGTTTCCTAAACATCGGAGATGATACATAAAAAGCAGGTCAACCTTAGATTTTCCGAAATATTCGAGTATTATCCAAATCGGCCATATAAAAAATTACTTATTTAAAAATATATTTTGCGAAACAATAGATTTGAGATAAAAGCTTCCGAGATTTAAAAATACACAAACAATGTGACTGGAGATTTCGATTTCAAATGATTATCATTTTGGAACTAAATTCCTTGTATTAAGTTCCGAATTTCTACGTTTGAAAAAGTTGCAGAAAAGAAGTTTTGAACTTAATGGTATATTTTCTTATTATTTCAAAACTTATATCAATATCTTAAGTGTTGGTGCGAACAAGAACTTCGAAAGAATTAATTTAATTGGAGCTTAATTCACAACAAACTTAAGAATTCATTCATTCATTTCTTAAGAATTCATTAGCTTCGAGAATTCATCTTAAGAATTAATTTTATAAGAAGAGAATTTTAGGAGTTAAAAGAAGAGAGAATTTTAGTGGATGAAAGAAGAGAGAATTTTAATGGATTAAAAATAATGAAAAATTTCACTAAACTAATAAAACTTTTCTTCATAAGGTGAACGAAAAATTTCTTTGAATTAATGAAAATCTTCATAGTATTTATAAAAGTTGTTTTTAAAGAAACATACTCATTAAATAAATGAAACTTTTAATAAACATAATGATATTTATCATAAAATTTTATAAAAACTTGCAGTAGCTTATTGAAAAGCTTCAATTGACGAGTTCGAGTGAAACTTCATTGCTTGTATGCAAAAACTCATTAATATTATGCAGAGAATTCTCTCAGAGTATGGATTTAAATTTAATTCAAATGTATTTTATTTAAAAAAAAGTAAAAGATAGAATTAGTTCTTTCAAGCTTCAATGGGAACCTACACTGTAAAAATTATCAGCATGATATCAATGAATTTTTCCTATAGCTCTATGAAATGTCACTGAAATTCGTCCATTAAAACTTTTCATTAACATAATGCTTTTTTCATAAAATTTTATTCAAAATTTCGTTTTATTTATTAAAAATTTTATACGCCTAATGGAAAATTTTCATTCAAAACAAGTTTCAATTAAATTGTGAAACTTTTTCATTAAGTTTAAGAAATTTTTCATTAAAGCTCGTCCAAGAAAATTCTCTCTGTGTATATTTAATGGTAGTTGTGACAGTTTTTAAATTCAAAGCAGAAAAATAAGATCGACCCTAATGTACGCGGTGTTTATTTTCATTCCTGCCGATAACTACTGTTTGACTAAAGATTCAAGAAATGTTTCAAGAATTACAACATTTTATACAAAAAGTCTATTGTTCCACAATCTTAACGCTCATAATATTGTTGGATGTCATGTAGGCACTCATTTTCGTTTGTTGATTAAAAGTTTGTTGAACATTTATATCTTTTGTTTGATTTTTTCAAGGTGTAAAACTTACATATTCATTAAATTCGGCACATTTTTTATTAGTTTGTCCCAAAATCACCTCACTTGACACAATTAAGATCAACAAAAGTTGAAATACTCGATAAGACTGAAATAAACGGAATGTCAACATCTTCTTGTTTGGAGCTTGTAACAATAACTAAAGATTATTTTTGTATAAAATAAAGAGCAACGTAAACAGCAACTCAAGTAAAACTCAAGCGGTCAGGTTTGCCAGACTTGGGGGTTTGTCCCCAAATTTGGGGATCTTTTTGTTGGTCTTGATTACAAAAATTTTCAATTGTGGATAGGGGATTTTTTTGCTGCAAATCTGTATTTTATTTTAATTAAATATTAATTTACTGCTTTTTCCAATCAAGTTTGCCGGGGTTTTATATAAAAAATTTTAAATTTTCTTAAAACATTTTATAGAAAACACCTAATAAAGTTTTTGAAAAAAAACTGATGTTAAATAAAGGGTGTTTTTTATACCGGTATATAAATTTAAGTTGGAAACACTTTTTTAACTGGCGGCCATTTTGTCAGCTGTCAAGTGATTTATATTTAGTTTGGTTTGGCATTTCAACATGAATAGACTGACGCCTGAACAACGCTTCCATATTGTGGGTCTGTTCGAAATATGTAACGCGCACTACGTTCATCAGAGCAATTAATTCGATAAATTGGTTAAATGGATATGTCAATAAATAAAACTGCCGTATTTGGAGTGATGATAATCCTCAAGTGTATGTTGAGACACCGTTACATCCAGAAAAACTGACTGTTTGGTGTGCTTTGTGGGCTGATGGAATCATTGCTCCGTACTTCTTTAAATTTTTGTTTGTTTGAAAAGCATATAATTTGTTACATACGAGAGCCTATATTTAATATTTTGTAGTGTCCGACCAAGTACTCGGCTTCGGCTTCGTAGTTCGGCCAAAAAGTGAAGTTCGGCATAGTTCGGTGTTTGGCCAAATTTTGGCCGAATTTGGCCGAACTACGGAACTTTTTATGATTATTTATAAAAAGCACAAATAAATAACAACTGTGGTTATATTTACTTTTCAGAATTTACAAAAAAACTACATAAAAAATACAACGTTGAATATGATAGAATACCAAAAAAAAAACAACGATATTTAAATATCAATGTGTGTGAAAAAATTTCAAAAAGCCAAAAGAGTTTAAAAAAAAAATTCCAAAAATATAGGTACAAGACTTATAAGCGAATAATCAAATTTAATGCGATATAATTAAATATAAAAAAAAAAAAATTCGAGTGGTAAGTAACATGATGCAGTACCAGACTTAGAAGTAGCAGAACCAAACGAAAATTTTATTGAAAAAGAAATTAAAATGTTTGTTACAGAGCCTTTAGGTCCCGAAATATAAATATATTTGAGTATTGCAATTCAAGTCCATTTACAAATATAAAAGCTGTAGCAATAAAATATTTATCAGCCGCACCAACTAGTGTAGCTAGCGAACAGCTTTTTAGCGCTGCCGGACAGCTGTATTCTGATAGACGAAGCAATTCACATGGTGTGAATGCGGAAAAATTGCTTTTCTGTCATGACAATATCAAACATTTTAATTTTAAATATTAAAGTTTAAGTTTTTTTTCTCTATATCAACTTAAAAATCGATCAACTATTTGTCTCTGACTATAAAATATAGTACAATACAAATATTTTATTCTTTTTTTGTACTTAAAATAGTAAAACTATTTTCCAAATATGATTTTTTAAAAAAATATACCTATAAATTTGTATTTTGTATATGTTTAATAACTTTTTGGTTTAAATTTGTTGATCTAAAAAAACAATTTATTATTTTTTTTTAGTAAAACAAAAAGTTCAGCTTCGGCCGAACATTGATATAATGGCCGAAGTTCGGCTTCGGCCGAAAAAAATGAGTTCGGTCGGACACTAATATTTTGTATCTGTTAAATAAGTTTTGGATGGGAAAGTTATTATTGACGTTATACCCAGTTATGATAGCAATTTTGAAGCAAAAATATTTTGACATGTCTTTGTTTTTTTAGTTTTCTTATATCTACAA
Source organism: Delia radicum (assembly GCA_021234595.1). Classification (NCBI taxonomy): domain Eukaryota; kingdom Metazoa; phylum Arthropoda; class Insecta; order Diptera; family Anthomyiidae; genus Delia; species Delia radicum. Next base: position 305,920,469 of record CM037851.1, on the reverse strand, counting down.
ACAAGTTTTTTTTTTTTTTTAAATATTAAACAAATTTATGTATCAATTAAATAATTTTATTTTGATTTTTAAAGTGAGCTATCATATTAATTAGGATCCTTATATACTATTAACAAAACTTTTAAAATTTAATTCAACGATTTTTTTTCATAAAAGTGTCAATGATTTTGTCAGGTTCAACCTTTTCTCGATACACTGATGCAAGAGCTAGAGCACCAAGTCTAGCTTCACCCAGAGAATTCCTTAAATATGTTTTCACTCTTTTTAGGGTGGAAAAACTTCTCTCCGAGGATGCGGTTGTAACAGGAATTACTATCAGTAAATGTAAAAACATGTAAACGCTTGGATAAAGCTCCTTGTTGCAATAGCATCTAGCGGATTTGATGGTCTTTATGGTACACTCAAAAAAATAAGTTAGTAGAGAAGTTAGTAAAACGTCTTGTAAATCAGGTATACTATTTTTTAGCAAATATTTTTGCTAAAATCGTGTTTTCAGCTAAAATTTTTGTTATACTTATTCAGCACTTAACTGTTTTATACTAATGCTTTACTAATATACTAATGTTTTACTAATTAATTTTGCTAAAAAAAATTGTGCTGATAAGCAGATGTAGCGGCATGTCAAGATGTAGTAGAGAAGAGGAAAATGATATTAAAAAGTACAACTCTAACAAGACAAGTAAAAAAATCAACCATGAAAAAACATATACAGACATGTAGACAGAGTAAAGAGAAAGACAAAAACACACATCTTAGGTAGGTTTTGGATGGTTTCTTTTTCTTATTGCAAAAAAAGGGTTGTTTTTTTCGTTTCGTTTGTTTTGTTTATTTTTTCGTTTCGTTTCTAGAATTATCTTCGGCAGTTTCGTCATAGCATCATTAAGACAACCATTGATGTAATATATATCAATGTTATATATATTTATTTCTATATATTTTCAGATATTAAATTAATTCATGTCGTCAATGTGGGAAAATTAAAATTGTTATATTTCGTTATTATAGTAAATTATTTTTAAAAGAATCACAAAAATATGTTTTATGATTTTCAGCAAATAAATTAACTAAATTACAATTTTTCTACAAAGTTTTTGCGTTTTTTTCAGTCTACTAAAATTCAACAAAAAATTTATTAATTTTTACCAACGCTTTTTTATTTCTAATCTACTAAGTGTTAACAAAACTTTTGCTGAATCTACAAATTTTGTTGCTAAAAATCAGCACACGGACTTTCAGCAAAAGATTTTGCTGACATTAGCAACTTTTTTGCTAGCATCCTCCTGACTAAAATTTTGCTGACTCAGCAAAATTTTTTGCTGACTTTACAAACTTTTTTTTATGAGTGTAGTGTTTCCATAGATAATTTTCAGTATATATAACATTAGTTTGAAAAATTATAGTCTCAAAAAAATATTATAAATTCATTTATTACATACTAACCAAAATAAAAATAAAAAATCGAAAATATTTCGGGGGGGGGGGGGGGCTTTGGCCCCCAGGGCCCCCCTGGGTACGCCACTGACAACAACATTGATAGGACAACATTCACTACTTGGAGGATTATTTTCAGATTAGACTACGTCCGAGCCAGCCATGGCGGTCATATACCAGAAGTCATATTTAAATTATAATGCCAGAAGATTTTCTTTCTAATAAACTAAATTTCAATTAAAAAATTCATCTTTGTTTTATTATATTTCAAAGTTCCTTTATAAAAAACACATTTTAGAAAATATATATCTGAAAGGCCAAAATTTTGTATGAATGTGATTAATCAAAAAAAAAAAAAAACCTAATTCTTGACTAAAAAATTAAAAAAACCAAAATCGATGATCTTAAAAATTAATCTTTTTTAAGACTCTTGAATTGTTTACAAAATCTTAAAATCTAATTTCTTTTTGGGGTCATTTCTGATTCATTTTTTAGATAACTTCCTTATAACTTCCCTCAGACATATTTCACAAATTCTATTAGCTATTATATATCAATTCAATTTAGATTGATTTTGAATCCGATAGAATCCGTTTTCCGATTTGAATGAAAATATAAATATATTCTATTTAGGTCCTCAATATAAAGAATTTTTACAAAAGAGATAAAAAACACATATCTGGTTTCGTTGGAATCAGGGTGTCTTTAAAGACACGTTGGTAAAATGTGTTAACTATTGTTAATAAACTTAAAAAACATTTCAATTAAAAAAAATTTGTTAAATAAATTATTTTAAATATTTTACTCTTAATAAGCTAGTCTGTCATTATATTGAGTCCATTGTGCAAAAGTTACTTAATAATTATTTCATATCAATTCATTTAAAAAAAAATTCTGAAAATTTACAAACAAAATTTTTAAACTGATGAAAAGTTTATAGTTGTTTGGCGGTCTCCACTTCTATATAGGAAAATATTTGTTCTTATGAACGAATATTGTCCATTATAATATGAAAGTTCACTATGGCTTTGACACAAATTTCAATAAATTTTTTTGTTACTTATATGAATGAACCGACAAGCAATGATTGAAACTTGGTATAATTTCTTTAAATATTATCTATTTACTTACAAATAATATTGTCATTGATTTTTGCTAGAAAAACTAGCGACTGGTTAACTTTTTCAAAAAAACTATTTTTTAAACAATCAAAAAAATTACTATACATATTTTACGAACGTGTCTTTAAAGCCGCATCAACGCTTATTAAATCATAAATAATAATCAGAGCTGTGAATGAATCATTCATTTTTGAATTAATTCGCGAATCATGCATGCACTGAATTAGTAAAATTTTGAATTAATTCTTTTCGCAAAAAAACGAATTGAATGAAATTTGAATCGATTCATATGTATTTGGCTGAAATGAATTGCAATTCATTTTAAATCAAACGAATTCGTCAAAATGAATTGCAATTCATTTTCAATTCAAATGAGTTTGGCGAAATGAATTGCAATTCATTTCCAATTCATTTGACTTGAATTGATTTTGAATTAATTTAAATGAATTAGAAAAATGAAATGCAATTCTTTTTCAATTCATTTGAATTAAATTGATTTTGAATTAATTGAAATGAATTTTATGAAACTCCATGTACCATTTTGTGGATGAAGAAATAGCAGATTCATCAAATTGTGCTTTGGAACTGATTTTACAAAATCATATTCGATGCGCAACCCACACGCTGAATTTAGTCGCGACTACCGATTTTATTCAAATTCTTAAGTCACAGACCGTTGTTTATGAAAAGCATAAGCAAGCAAGTCAAATATAAGTTGAAATCACACATGAGACTAACTAATCGAATGACTTATTAATTGATTATTTCGTTACCATTACATTGATATCAATTGTAATGAAATTATTTCCATTACAATTTTTAGAATTAATAATAGTGAATTTAAATGATTTGATTTCATTAATTAATGGCAATGATTTTAAATGTCATTACCATTAGTAATGCATCAATTAAAGGAAAAGTATTTACACTCCACGTTTTTTTTGTAAACAAATGCTTGCCGAATTTTGATATTGCTACTCAAGCAGACATTAATAGCATAATTAATTGTGTTTGAACTGCATATATTATCATTTTTTTATTTATTTAGTTTATATTTAATGTTGTACATTTAATGTTGAATATTATTCGACCTTTCAATTGTTATTTGAAGTTATTTGTTTATTTCTAAAAGACACCTCCATTTTGTAAAATAAATATTACATAAATATTACTAAGGTGTTTGTCGTTGAGTGGTCGTGTGTCACAAAATTTCATAAACTATTAACTGTTTCTCGAATATTAAACGTGTTTTGTCGTTTAGCGTATGCCAAAGCCAAAATAAGTAATACTTGACGAGACAAACTCCAAACACCATGTTTACTTTGATTAATTGCAATTCATTTTTCATTTCATTCATATGAATTGCAATATTTTTTCTAATTCATTTGAATTTATTCAAAATCAATTCAATACAAATGAATTGAAAATGAATTGCAATTCGTTTTTCTAATTCATTTGAATTAATTCAAAATCAATTCAAGTCAAATGAATTGAAAATTAATTGCAATTCATTTTGCCGAATTCATTTGAATTGGAAATGAATTCCAATTTACTTTTACCAAATTCATTTGAATTATTTCAAATTTCATTCAATTCTTTTTTTATGTGAAAAGAATTATTCAAAATTTAATTCAAATTCGTAATGAATTGAAATCAAAAATGAATGATTCATTCACAGCTCTGATAATAATAATGTTTTTTGCATACATTTTTAGATTGAACTGTTCCTATTTGAAAAAAAAAAACTTTTCTATAAAAATTTAAAACCATTTTAAATTTTTGAAAAAGTGTCCAAAAAGTTGACGTTTTTTAAAATCTTAAAAATATCAAAGATATATTTTGTTGTTTCATTTGTCTGGCTTGAGGTCTTATATTAAAAATGAAAAAGTAAAAAAAAATATAGTTTTTATTTTAATTAATAATTTATTTGATTATTTTAAAGTCCCAATATTTCGAGCCAACGCAGTTGATCATCTTCCTGGGGAAATATTAATATAAATAGAAAGTGAACTGCACTGTTTGACTAGTTATTGTTTATTTTTTAAATAAATTTTTTAATTTTTTGTCAGTTGAAAATATGTTAGATTATTCGAATCAGTAACAGTTGTTATTGTAGGTTTCTATTTGGATTTTTGGCAATACTTTAAAGTTAACGTGTCTTTAAAAACACGTTAGTAAAAAATGGGTTAATAAAAATGTGGCACTTTTTTTTTTTAATGGTCATAATAAATGTTGGGAAAATATGTATTATCTGAAGATTTTAATATACACCTAAAATTTGTATGAATCTGAATATTTTAATGAAATTTAAAATAAAAGTTTTGATATTAAAAGCCGTTTAATTTAGCTAGGTTTTTGCAAAAGTAATAAAAGTCGAAGAACTTCCTTCAAAATTATAAAAGTTTGAGAATTAAGAAAAGGCGTTAAAAAATAGTTTTGAATTTGATTGTTTTTCAGATCTAATTTGTGGTGATTTTTTTCGTTTATTAAATGCCAATTTTACCAGTGAAGTAAATTTAAACTTGTTTGACAAGCTCTGACTTAACAAAAAATTTACATTGTTTACGTTGGGGATTTTTTGTGGATATTTTTCGGTTTACTTAGGGATAAAAAAAGTATCTGGCAAGCCTGCAAGCCATCAACAAAAAAATCCAATATAAAAACAAAAATAATATTTTCTTTCAATTATGATGATGTTGATTAAAACAATTATTAAATTGATGAGAGCAACAATACAAATCGTAATCTTGCCGGTCAGGGATGGGATGTGGAAATCAAAAAATTAAGTCGAATTCCGGTTTAACGAACGATTCTAATACGGCGTTCGGACTGCATTGCAAAACACGAGGATTTCCAAAACGAGTGGAAAAGAATAAAGAACCTTAGGAATAGAATAAAGACCATAATTTAATACGTATTTTGGCCAGGGACCAAAAATAACAGATTTTTTAGAATTTTTTAACAAAAAAAGCATATGTAGGCAAATGTCGGAGAAATGGTTCAAGTATAGCATATTGATCATTGTGGAGAAGTAATTGAAAAAATGCTCTGCTATTAAAAATTTTAAGTTTTATTTTTCCGAGCAAATTTAAAAGTTATTTTTTTACTTTTATTTTTCGAGCAAAAACAAAAGTTTTTTTTCTGAATATTAAGTTTTCATTACAGTCCACTATGGCCGAAATAGCGATTTTAGTGACAAAAAAAACTTCCCGACAAGCTAGCTTCACCAAATTTGCTGTGTAGACTTCTAATGATAAAAAAATCAATTTGAGAAAAAATGCGATGGCCACGCCCCCTTTTTTCAAGGTAGTGGCAACACGTACTTCCTTGCAAGCTAGATTCACCAAAATGGTTATAAGGACTTCTAATGACAAAAAATGCGACTTGAGAAAAATGGGCGGGCCACGCCCCTTTTTTTCCTATACCCAAATTGTCGGCAAAAATACTTACCAAAAAGCTAGCTTCATCAAATTTTGTATACGGACTTCTACTGACAAAAAATAACTTGAGAAAAAATGGGCGGTCCACGCCCACTATTAAAAAATATTGAATGATACCAAGAAGTTCATTTATTTTTTAATTCATAAATTTATAATTTTAAAGAAGTTGAAAATAACAAGATAATGGGTACAAGATATAGGGCTTAATTAATCATGATCAGTTTCTTCGTTTTCATCCGCTTCTAATTCCAATGAATAATTATTTAACGACTCTAAGCTAACATCAGAATCAGAACTATAATTGGAGGCTTCTTGAGATGTTGAAGGTAATAATAGTTCTGGTGGTAATTCAGGCATTTTAAAAAGATCAATGACTTCTCGAGGAAACGGAATTCTTTTAACTATTTGTACGTTCTTGCAAACATAAACTTGAAATATATGGGTCAGAGCTATCCATACCTCTATGATACATGTTGTACACTCTTGAATTCTTTCGAGCGTGGCCAGTTCGATCTTTTTTATAATATTTGTTTCGCGTCTCAAATGCATTTTCTGCATGGCAACCTATGGGTACTACTGAAGTCTCAATTATTTGTGACGAATGCACTAGTATTTTGTGTATTGTGGCAGACATCGAGTACCATTCGTAGTTTTGGAAAAATACATATTTCATTGATTTTAATGCAATGAGCACGAAACCTTTGAGCATCAATTTAAAATTCAGAGGAGAGAGCAATTAAGATTATCTGTAAACGTTTCAAAAAATCAATATTTATACCAGTAATAGATGCTAAAAGGTCCGTGCGAGAAAATGCTCTTCTAGCTGTCTTTCCCATCGTTGGTGTTGCCTCTGCCATTTGCTTTCGGCTTATTGACATGCAGCTAAATTTGAAGCAAAAACTCTTTTTGATTTTTTTGTTTCTTTACTGCCAGGATTATCTGCTCTTCTGTTTCACGAATTTTGAAGTTGAAAAATTGACTTTTTGCCGCTTAAATCGCGATTTCGGCCATAGTGCAGTGATTGTATAACAAATAATTTTATATTTTTTCATCATAAAAATATGTTAGCTTACTTATAGGCGCTTTAAACTTTCTTCAATTTTCTTAATTTGACAGATGTTAAAAGAAAAATTAAAATTTTGGTTTTAGCTAAATGCAAGTCTTACGGTGGATGGGAAACAGTTTATTTTTAACTTTTATACATTTTTTTTAATATTTAAATAAATTTGCAAAAAAAAGAACAAATTTTGGCAAAGTTTAATTGGAAACTGAAATAATTAATGAATTTCAATAAGAAAATTTAACATTTCATTACACTCAAACATTTTTTAGATGAAAAAATTCATAACAATTTTGCAAAAAAAAAAAAAAAAAAACAGAATCGAAAAACAAAGTTATTCCGTCAAATCAGCATAGCTAAAACATATAGGATTAATGGTTAAAACAATAAAAGTAAAGCATTTTATGTAATGCTACCAAATATCACATATTTTTTTTTTTTTTTTGTATACTTGTGACATTTTTCTCAATAAATCCGAAACCCATACGTTCTGCACCATGACACTTGCATACATTATTTATAAAGGATTCATCATTAACATATATTTTTTTGAAATTTTCAAAAATACTATTTTTTACATATACGCCTGCGAACTTTATGTCACGACCTTTGAACTTTTTAAAAATTAAACACGTGATGTATCATTTTATAGACGTATCTTCCAAACCCTCTTCAACGTTCCTCTAAATTCAAAACAAATTGAGAAATATGAGCCATACATAGTCGGTTGCAGCAGGTTTCGAGAATTTTTGAAGTAGCCCATATATCAAATTAAAACATTTTTCAATACAATTTCAATATAGCGGTTTCAGATAAATATTGGTATATTTATATTTTTAAATATATTTTCTTATGTAAATATATATTACAATACTATTATTTACTAAATTGATTAAAAACTGTTTAAAAAATAATGTTAGCAAATTTTCATAAATCTCAACGAAAAAAAAATATTTTTTTTTTAATTTCCTTAAAGTCAAGAATCAGGAAACTTTGACCATATGTTATTATTTACATATGGTCATGCTTGATCAGACTATTCGAATTGATCGGACTATTCGAATTATCATCTCAATCGTTAGAAAAACTCAAAGCATTTTGAAATATCGAAAATAAAACGTATTTAAATTTGTTTGAAAAAACCTAATTTTATTTATCGGGGCTATAGCCGCCCCCAGAAAAATCGTCAAGCTTTGCCGGTGACTGTGAGAAACTTTATGACAAATTGAACAGCCTGTTAGAAATGACTGAATCATTTCGAAACTATTTGGAATCTACCCCACTGTGCAGTAGAGATGTAAAATGTCGATACTGTTAAATACTCAATACTACTAGCGTCTTAGTGCATAAATTACTCTTTTATACAGAAAAATACATTTCGAATAGTATTGAGTAGTTTTAAGATTTGAATACTCAATGGTTAGCGCGTTGGACTTTTACACAGAAGGTGCCGGGTTCGATCCCCGGTGCCGGCAACATCAAATTAATATGTATGAGTTTTTTCTATCCCTCAGACGTATCGCAATGTCCACCTTCGGTGTTCCCATAGCAATTAACCCCACCGAAGTAAAATAATGAATCAGGGCTATGAACCAAAAAAGCTTCAATAAGTTCGCCAACTCTCCATCAGGTGGCGAGCAACAACTGTTCTAAGACTTATCATCTCGCGCAATAACAGTGTTGTCATGTCTGAAGCCCTTCATCTTTCCCCACCTTTCATCTCTATACTATCCCTTTCCAAAGAAAGCAACACACTAAATATAGGAAGTATTTCCTGAGTGTTGCCTCTCTTTTAAAAAAAAAAAAAAAAAAAAAAAAATTGATGACATCTCGCACAAAACTCTTATTGTGGTGTCGGCCTGTGTAATTAAAATAAGGTATTTCCCCCGTAACCTAAAAATTGTTTTGATTTATTTTTTGTATTATTTAAAATTTAATTATTTTTAATATTCAATACGGTGTATCAATAAACAAACTTGTTTACGCTCTCTTTGAATTTGACTGAAACTTTGAAATTGAGCAATTCAGCACAGGCTCTTATACTACGATGCGAAGTAAACATTCTTATCTTATCACAATAAAATTCGAAATAAAAATTTCACTTCTACCACTTTGGTAGAGGACTATTTTTCAAATCGAATTTAATAATTATATTCAGTTGCGGTCGTAATCTAAACGTGGACGGTTCAAACGGTATTACCGAAAAAAATATTGGAAATGTGGGGGCAACAGCACAAAAAGTTAAGTGGTGATGGTGCTTTCCTATTGGGATATTTACTATTGATAGGGCCAGCATTTATCAATTTGGCCACATGTCAGGAAGTTAATACTACCGAAATATTGAACGAAATATTGACTACCACGGCTCCTAATGTCATGACTAAACCCAGACCTATACGTTTACCCAATTCAACATATCCGTTACATTATCATTTGCATATTATGAGTAACATACATTTGGGTGATTTAAATTTTAAAGGAAATGTTACCATTGATATAGAAGTTAAAGAATCAACCGATGAATTGGTATTACATGCAAAAAGACTTAAGAATTTTGTTGTAACCTGTTATGAATTGGAAACGGGAACCATGTTGACTGACCTGACCTATACTCATGATAATCATACGAATTTTCTAATAATACATGCCACTGAATACTATCAGGTATTCGAGGTGAATAAGAAATATCGTTTGGAAATACTCTATGATGGCGTTATGAATGAAAAACATTATGGGTTGTATTGGTTGACCTATGAAGATGAACAGAATCAAACAATGTAAGTATTCGTATAATATCGAGCCCTTTCCGCTGAAAAGACGTAAGCACCAAAATCATAATTTAACAGGATAAGCTTTTAAATTTTTTTCTTCTATTTTCGTTTGCGATGGAATTTGAAAATGATATAAAAGACTAAAACATAATGCAAATTCTATTTTTTTTTTGCTTCCAAATCTCAATCTATTGAAAGTGGTCTAAACCATGCGCGTCTCCAGCAATTAATATACAGAGAAATTTCATACGCCATGATAAACAACTGCAAGTGTTTGTTGTTTTCTTGTACACTGAGGCGCATGAAATTTCCCATTATATTGCTGGAGCCGCGCATGTCTAAACTGACGGAATTTTCGTTTTTTTGCGTTATTCTTTCTTTTTTTGGTCCACAGAAAACATACATATTGGATATCAATAAAAGTCATTTCAATTGTGAAATTAACGGTGTATAATACATGATTACGTGTGTCCAAGATGTTGAGTTATTTATTTACCCATTTTTTATCAAGGTACGAGTATCTTTAACGACACATTAAATAATAAGACCCAATAACTTTTGATAGGAAGGTGATATAACAACTCAGTAAAAAACATATTTAAATTTGAAGTCTTGGCTACAAATGCCATTTAAAAAAATGTATTTTTCGGGTTTTTTTTTTGAAAGCACTTTTTTAAAAAAAATATAACAAAGTCCGGCGTAATAAAAACGATTTATTGGTATCCATAAAGACATGTAATAAAACATTTAGAAATACAACATTTTTTTCTTCAACATGTACTTTTTGAAAAAATTGACTAATCGTATCAAGACTTTTCCGTCTTTATAAAAATGAATATCAAAAATGTGCTATTTTCTAGCAAACAGCAAAGGAGCATACAAATTTGGGCGATTAGAGTTGCCAAATAACAATTTTCAAAAACTGTCTAAATATGCCAACATTTTTATAAAAATTCTTAAAAATAGTGCGAAAACAATCAAAATTTTGTGCAATTATTTGATTAATATTTGACTTGTTAATACAAAAAAATTAAATTTAAAAAAAAAATATTCACCTTCAAAGTTTCAATTTCAATTACTAAAAATGCATATCGGGAAAAGAACGTATCTGCCTACCAAGTTTTGTCAAAAAATTCGGACGGAGTCTATGCTTGGTACAAAATGGGTTAATAAAAAAAAAGACGTAAGCGACACTTTGGTGTCACGAGAAATGTAAACAAACTGTTATTTGTCCTATAGGAATTGGCGCTTATTTTTTTGGTGGCGCGTGCTCGATATTTGACCAATGAAAATACTATTGACTGTTATATTCTCGGTATTAATTATTGTCATTCATTGAATTTCCGTTTCAATATTTATAATATGAAGAGGAGAAATTTTTATTATAACGCAATTGTTTTTTTTGTGACTCAAGGGAAAATTAATTTATAAAAAATAAATATTTAGTTCAAAATAACTAATTAAATTGTGAAAAAAAAAAAAATTAAATAAAAATAAACCAAACAAAGTGAGAAAAAAAAAACTGATAAGAAATCATTAAAGTCATAAAGTTTCCCTCGGCACTGCACACAGAACAATAAATTGCCAACCAAATTAAAAAAGGTATTTTGGTGGTTACAACCAATAAATTTGTTCAGTGCAACCATATTTGAATGCGATTTTAGAATATTTTGGGTGTTGCAACTAAAATGCAATTGCAGTTTTTTGTGAAAACCAATATTCAATTGTAACAACCGAGTTTAGTCATAGTAACCAAATTTTAGTTGGCAAATAGCAAAATTTTTTTCTATGTGTGGTTGTGTCGTCATTGATTAAACAAAACTTTTGAGTGGTTGACGTTTGTTGTATTTTTATTTTTTTTTAATACAATTGCAGTGAGAGTTGTTTAGAGATACAAGACCAGACATTGACGTTGTTTCTAAATTTACACTGACCGAATTATCTACATGATATCAATGAATTTCTGCATTAAATCTAGTGCCACTGGAATTCGTCGATTGAAACTTTTTATCAAATTAATGCAGTTTTCCATTAAATATAATGAGAAATTTCATTTTATTTATCGAAAATTTCATACGACTAATGAAAAAGTTTCATTAAAAATAGTTTCATTTAAACTATGAAGCTGTTTCATAAAGTTTAAGAAATTTTTCATTCATATTGTGAAAAACACTTCATTAGTTTAGAAAACATATAAAAATCAAACACACGATTTCCCCGCCCCTTCTGATTTCAACCAAACTTGGTACAGAAGATGTACATCATATAACTATAACCTAGTCCAGCTAATCCCAGCGGATTTTAAAATATCGCGCTTTAAAATATGAAGAATATTTTAAAAAAGTAGTTGCGCATATCTTTTTAACGATTTAAGCTACAAGTGTCATTGATACCTCATTTTAAAGCTACTTAAATAGTGATTTTACTAGTGCACACAAATTAATCAGTTCTCCGTGGCAAAATGCATTGTTTTCAAAAACCGCGGTTCAAAAAGGTGCATTTAAAAAAACTGGGTTCTTAAAATTTTTAAAAAAATATATGTTAATTTTAAATAACTTCTCTATGACGTTTCCAATTCCCTATGTGCAGCACTTACGGTATCCTGAGTTTAGATTACAAATTTGAAAAAAATTAACTAAAAAGCCGATAACACAAAAACATGCAGGAGTACCACATAGGGATTTGGTAACGGCATAGAAGAATAACTTATAATTGACATATATTTTTTTAAAAATTTTGTAAAACAAGTTTGTTAAAATGCCACGGATTTTGAAAAAAGTTCATTTTACCATCGAGAATTGAATTATTTTTGTGAACCAGTCCAACCACAATTTAATACCTTTAAAATGAGGTATAAATAAGTATTGTAGCTTAAACCGTTAAATATATATGGACAATTAAATATGTGCAACTACTTTTAAAAAACTTTAATTTTTAATTTTTTTTAAAAAATTTTTTTTTATGTAAATCTTTTTTTCTATTGTATTTTTTAGTATCTTTTTTTTTAGATTTTTATCCATAATTTTGAATCCCGTAAGAGCTTCACATATTAATTAGTTAACGGTATAGTGGAATAAATTATTATTAACTTCATGTATACTAAACCGAGTCGATGCGGGTATCGGTAAGGGTAACGCTACTTTAGTTTATTTCGGTAAAGATATTTTAGGCATAACGATATTTCATAATCGGTATTGTTTTTTAGCGTTATCGGTGTTTCACTTAATGGTATTTCACCTATTTCGGTAACGGTATTTCAGCGATAACGGTATTTGAGTAATTTCGGTAATGTTATTTTAAGGATAACGATTTTACAGATTTTTTGGGTATCGATATTTTAAGGGTTACGTAATTTTATTATTAAGGTAATGTAAGTGAACACCGATATTTTTAAGCTCCGATGTGAACGAATTCCAATGACTGGCTAGTTTATGATCAAACTTTGGGAAGATATATCTATTAACAGCGACTAGTTTTTCATCTTGCGAAAATATTTCGGTAACGGTAATTTAAGGATAACGCTATTTCAATTATTTTGTTAACGGTATTTTATCGATAACGGTATGTTAGTTATTTCGGAATCGATATTTTAAGGATATTGGTATTTTAGTTATATCGGTATAACGGTATTTTACCGATAACAATATTTCAATTATTTCGGTAACGGTATTTTAGGGATAACAATAGTCAGTTAAAAGGGTTTTGAATCGATAATGGTATTTTGCCTGCCATCTCTGATTAAAATATATTTTTTTGAAAATAATAAAAAAACTGTTTTTGAAATACCCGGATCTCGCGGATTTTGAACAAAAAGCATTTTACCTTCAAAAAATAATTTATTTGCTTATTTCATTTAAAGGACGTGGTTTCAAAATGAGGTACCAATGAATTGCGTAGCTGTAACCGTTAAAAAGATATGAACGATTAAGTACGACTACTTTTTTTAAATTTTCGATTTATTGTTTGCATATTTTAAAACGCGATATTTCCACAACCGTTAGAGCTAACAACGCAAAACTTATATTATGACATATTTATATCACACTTACCTTCCATAACAAACTTGGTTAAAATTGAAGGGCGTAGAGTTCAAAATTTGTATACATTTTGATGGTTTTATATGGACTCATTCTTAGTGAAAAAATTTCATTAAAACTCGTCCAAGAAATTCTCTCTGTGTATGTCATATACAAACAGTAAAAAAATCGTACTCCACACTATCAATCTTGCTCACATATCAATGAAATGAAGGTAAACAAAAAAAAAAAAAAAAAAAAAATACGCGCCTTTGTATCTGATAAGTATAAAACTATTATAAAGAAAAGGTTCAAGCTAAATTTGTACTCCCTGTATTGAAATAGATTTTAAAATGGGTATTGAACATAGTATGCCCTAATTTTGCTTGTATACTGTAAAAGGTCAAGCTTGTGTTAACAAAATTTCCCGCTTTTATTTTTTTTTTAAGAATAAACTAAAATTTAGTCATAGTCTTATCTTTCAAACTAGATTTTTAAAATGAAATACATAATTGAATTTAGTTTGAAACTAATTAGTAATTTGTTGATTTGAAATTTTTGGGAGATTGCTAATTTTTAATATCCGAGTTTAGCAGTTTGGCCAAAAATGTGTAATTTAGTGATATTCAGTAATTTGAAAGATTATGGATGAACTTTTAGATAAAAAAGAACAGTTAATCAGCGCATCTCTTTCTTTGAAAAAAATCAACAGGACATATATGACCCATTGGTCATCAATGGCCAAAGTTAGTACGTAAGTAATAGCATGAAAAGTGTCGAATTTATTTCTTTTAAATTCCTTGCGTCATTGAGATAAAAAAAAACGAATATTACAAAACTACCCAGGTAGAAATTTCCAACCGTACCAAAAAAAAAACTAGAACTAGCATTTGCCAGTGCCATTTTCATAAAACCTACAGTGTTAAAAACTACACGCATAGCAAAATAAGAATTAACATGATTGCGGACACGAAATTATAATATTATGATCCTAATTATCATGATTATATATGATTCAGGCTGATCATAATATGATTACTGGTGACGATTTAATTGACATTTCGAATCATAATATGAATACTACGATCATATTATGATTGTCAGGCATTGAAATCATAATATGATGCTCTTAAGCTATCATAATATGATGCTCTTTTCCATGCGTGTACCAAAGGTACATAGTTGTATGTAATAGGATAACACTATTTTGTTTGCATGTTTTTTACCTGTACCAGCTGCAAAATTCGTTGCCAATATTGTTTTTACTAATATTACAACCCATTAGAAGCATTTTTCTTTTAATAATTTGTTAAATGTTAGACATTTATATACGATGTATAAGTCTGAAACCGAACTGTATTGCTGCTTTTTAAATGTCTTATATTATGCATATTTCTCAAAATTAAATTAATTTAAATTAAAACTACTTTAAAAGCACAACATTTTTTTAATTACAAACGTTATGCCAACAGTGACAAGTTCACTCAAACCAACAGTTGGCCACTGTTATCCATCGGGTAACAGGGTAATACTATGAAGATTGTAATTCTAAGTTCTGCCAACGCAAAACCGACCGTCGCCGATGCTTTGCCAACACTGTGCCGATTATAGTTCTCTGCCTGGGTAGTTGAAAAGCCTGTCATATCATGTTCAGAGTCGAAAAATTGAACTCATTTTCAACACTGATTTAGAACTTCAGAAATTTAGATTTTGACTCTTTCTTGCTTCTAAGCCTTAGTATACTACATGAAACAATTGTGTATAAGAAATAATATTTTATATCGAAATACCAGAATTTGTAATTCAAACTTCTTGTATTCGGAATAATGAATTAAAAAATATAAAGTTCCAAAAGGCAGCACCGGGAATCTTATCTGGAAAAAAATTATTTAACTTAAAATATGGCAAGTTTTTTCTGTCTTATGCCATGAAAAGTTTATTTATCTCCAGAAATAGGGGGTTTAACTAACATTTTCATCAGTTTCTAATAGATGAGTTTTTAAAAAAAAAAAAACTTTATATCTGGGAACATCGACATAAGCGAAAATAAGATCTTATTAATTTTATGGTCCATTCCAATATCCATAAAACTAACAACAGGACCTTAAATATTTTTGGCTACTGAGCCTTCACCGTAAAAACCCTATTTTATTTTCAACTATAACGAGCTTTCAACCGCCTTTATATACAAAAATAAAGCAAATTAATTGGTTTAGCTAGGTTGATATATATATATTTCGATTTGGCAAAAGATCTCTTCAGAACCCGAAGTTTAAGAGAAGCTATTTTAAGATTTCCATATGTTACGTATTTCTACATTGGAAAAAGGATATTATATTACACAATTGGGACCTAAATATTCTAGTGTGAGTTTTTTTAGTCTTGCCACAGAGTACATACAAATAGAGAGACCACGCCTCTCAGCAACAAAATACCGAACTCGGGCAAGCAAATAAAAACATTTTTTTTACACTAAAAAATAATTGCTTAAAACACTCACTTTTATTTTGCTTATATTTTGTTATTTCCTATTAAAATTCAACCTTGTGCAGAAGGTATCTGAGATTACAGTGTCCAGTTAAGTACGACGCCAGGGTCCTCAAACCCCCCCTTTCAAGCGACAAGAGTCGCCTCGACCCCTTACTGGAAAAAGAGATCAATCTTTTAGCCTGGCGCTGACCAGGAGAGTTTTCCCAGTAACCAGAGAATTCAGACTCTCTCCATGCCCTGAGCCTTTCCCTAACATACCCCGCAGGTATTCCACAGAATGGTTCAGGGCCTGACTGTCAGAAAGAATGTAGAATTTTAAATAAATAAACATTTTATTAAATTACACACTGCTACAAAAAAAAAATTTTTGTCAGAACTTGAAAACCGACCTAGTGGGGGTTGTAGGCCTAGGTGAGGACATACAAAAACCGTTTTCAAAAATTTTGAAACACCCTCAAAATTTTGAGTTATTTTCAAAAAACTGTTTTAGGGTAGGTCGTAGCACTTTAGTACCTCTAACTCACACATTTTTTGACCGATTTCAAAATTTTAAACAGTTTTGGAAAGACAAAGAATTAGGCTTTCATGAAATGTATTCATTAAATATATATTCCAAGACATTAGGTAAGTGTTTAGCAAAAGTTTCTCTTTTTTTTATTTTTTTCCCAAATTTTTCAAATTCAACAAGAGTTATTTTAATTTTTTTTTATGAAAACCTATCTTTTTTTGCACTGTATTTTAAAGACAATTTTATATAGAAAAAAACGAGATATTATTTGTTAAAATCGGTTTCTATTTGCAAAAGTTACTAAACTTTTTCTAAAGTAAAATGTTAAGATTGCAGACTTTTCTTCTGGTAAACCACTTGACTTACAAAAACGCTTGTTTAATTTTTTTTTTTTTATTCATATGGTTTGCGCTGGGGGAGAAAATGCTTAAAACAGGTGTTAATGAAAAGTTGAATAACTTTTACAATTTTCATCCGATTTGAAAAATTAAAACCATGTTTGTTAAGAACTAAATTTTCTTTATACGTTGGTATAAATTTTTATAAGCTTTCATATTAAAATAAGCAATGAAAAGCTACTAAAATCAAAAAAGTTTATAATTTTCGTTTTTTTTTTGTAGATATTCTTAACAAAAACAATACTTATAACTTACAAATGTATAAGAAATGCACGTCATTTTAAAGCCTAATCAGTTTTCTTTCCAAACCCGTTAAAAAAATGTAAATCGGACAAAAACTGACTGAGTAACAGGTCGATAAGTTGACGAACATCACTTGAAACGGTTTTTTAGAATAACTTCTGAATTTGAGGGTGTTTCTGAAATTTTTTGACACAATTTGTAATGTACTCAACAAGACCTATAACCCACGCTAGGTCGTTTTCCAAGTTTTTTTTTCATTGTAGCACCGTGTTATTATTTAAAAACATTGATAAAAATTAATTTAAACTTTTAAATTTCTGCAACATGTTTTTATTTGCTCGGTGCGAGATTACGAACAACTAAAAAGAGGGCAGATTGAGAGGGACTGAGATGGGTAGAAACCCACTTGTATTGCAAAATATGTATGATGTTCAATCGCTTCTATTTTGAAATAAGTAATACGTATTGCAAATTTGGATTGAAAATAAGAATTCAGAAGCTAAACATTTTGATTTCAGTAGTAAAAAATTTAGCATTATTTGCATATGGTATTTTTACATTTTTGAAATAATATGCATTTGTTTCATTATATAAGTGTAAAAAAGTACAACCACATAAATCGAATACTTTTTGAATTAGAGAAATCCGATAACAACTTCTGAATATAGAACTCTTCAAAATTACATACTTTTTGCGTAATTGCAACATATTAAAATAAAAATATTACACGACATGGCAGGCGCATAGAAATCCGCAGATTTCATATGGTCTGTCCATTTCAGGAGCATTTCCTTTATATCAAATTTTATTTAGAAAGGAATAAAATTTTTACCGGCAAAACTTTAAATTGCACCGTGAACAATTGTCGAAGGGAGATCCTATGATCATGATTCATCCTAATGTTGTGAAAAAATTTCCGACAATATTTTTTATTTATTCCATAACCCTTTCACAACAAAAATCTATTTTTTTTTTTTTTTGTATTATTATTTCTTCATTTTTTATTGTTCAATTTTTAAAAAGTTAGAACAAATTGAATTTCGATTATAGGGAGTTTAAACTGAAAAGTTAGTCTTTTAAAAAGTTGCCTTATTTCAGTGCAAACATATGTAGTTAATCCACTTACTACTAGATTTACCTTTCAGTATATACTCCCTATTAGTGCATAAATGCCAAGAAACCTCTGTTTTGGGCCAAGATGGTTGAATTAAAGATCTCACATCAAAGGATATCATATCGGAAGAATAAGGATCAAGTCAAAACTGAAAATTTAAATACTATAGATTTAATCATTAAGTTTTTCTTTCTTTTTTTCCTAACTCTAGTTATCATGCAGCAACCCAATTTGAACCCACTAGTGCACGTCTAGCATTGCCTTGTTACGATGAACCTTCCTTTAAGGCTAATTTCACCACAAAAATAACGCATGGAAAAATTTATAATGTCATCGCAAATATGCAAGTTGAAAGCATCATTGAACACAGGTACGCAATCCAAAATCAATAGATACCCAAAAAAAATGTATTCTCTTCTCATTTGGTATTTTCATGGATGAATTTAACATTGGCTTGTCATAAGAAGGAAGCATTCCAAATATGATTCTTTGGAAGTATTATACACTGATAGAATTTTATGCGTAGTATTAATGAGTTATTTCATTAATACAATGCTTTTTTTTTCATAAAACAGTCCATTGAATCAATGAAATATGCTTCATTAAATGAATTTTAATGAAAGCCTTCATTTCATAAGGAAAATTTTATAACATATAGGAATTTTTTTCATTAATTGTGTTTAATGAATAAAATTCATAGTTTAGATTAAATATTTGCATTGATATTTAATATTTTGCATTAAGAAATTACAAAATAAAAAGTAATTTATTTATAACACACTTTTTAATGAGGTTGAAATATTAACCAAAAACATTTCTCTTTAATAAAATAGACTCTTCAAAATATTGTTAAAAAAAAAAAAAAAAATTTATTGTTGTGACAAGAGTTCATTGCATATCTGCTGACTTTTTACAAAAACACCTATGTCGACTTAGGAATTTATTTTTTTTAATAATTTTGTAGTCATTTCACATCAAGACTTTATACACAAAGACTCATTTCCTCAACGTACCGTTAGCTACTAACTTGGACTGACACATTTGTTATTGTTTCCCCCATAAATTTTCTATTTAACTGTATGTTAACTGAACATTCAGTAATCAGGCTTAAATCAATTTATTTCAAATCAATTTATTTCAAAGTTTTGCTTAAATCTGTTTGACAAAAGAATATATGACATATGTAATATTGAGTGTTTTACTTTCCCTTATGGGAGTTTGTGTGTAAAATAAGTTATGCACTTGATGTTAGTCACATGTTTTACCTTATGATTACAATCATGAAATCATAAAGGGTCCGCCAAATAACTTTTTTTTTGAACTCCTGAACCAATTGGACTTTGTATGGCGTCATACCAAGGTCTTTATGCAAAATTCGTCTCAATGATGTCTCCGAAATGTTCAATTGTTGAGAACGACGGTGAATTGATGTTGATGGCGCTTCACGCACACTTTTTGCCACAGTAGCAATATTCTCGGGTGTACGCACTGTTTTTGGCTTTTCACGCTTTGGTTTATCGATGAGGATGCCAGTTTCTTTCACTTTTTTCACAAGATAACGAACATACGGACCATATTCGTTCAGCGGAAGGATAAAACTAATTATCTGTCAACTCAGACATGAGCTAAGTGTTACCATTCACGAAATAAGCACTAGTTGAAAAAAAAAAGTTAGATGGCGGACCCTTTATTACAATTAATCTAAACTAATTTTTTTTGCATATTACAAGTTAAAATTTTAATTGAAAAAAATTAAAAAAATTTTCATTAGTTTAATGAATTTTTTTTATGAAATTATGAAAAAATCATGAAAAAAATTAATGAGAAAACTAACAACATTAAAGAATTTTCATACAGTTAATGAAAATTTTCATTGAATCAATGAATCCATTTGAATGAAATCGATTTATTAATACCATGAAGACAAATTTTATCAGTGAACCTAAACAGCTTCCCAGGTAGAAAAATAAAAACGGGCCGGTACTGGCAAGGGGTAGGAGACGGTAGTATATGTATTGGCAAAGTATTGTATTTTTAACTTTTACAGTACTGGCACGGTGTCGCAATGATAACACAAATATACGCATGGCCGTATGTATTTTCCAATGTTGACACATCTAGGGAATTCATTAGTTAGCCATCATTTGAAATAAGATAATTCAGTATGTAGCCCGTACTTGAAAAATTTGTAATTTTTTACCAATAGTAAAAAAAATAACTATAGTTATATTAATTATATTATGTAGGTAAAGACGACAGCTAATGTATTCAAAAATAAATGAAATTTCACTTGAAGAAAAGACGACTAACATTTCATTAAATTCAACTAACGTTGTCGTCTGCTTTTTACTGTTCAAAAAATAAACCACAATTGTAGTAAAAATAAACTACATATGCAGTAAAAAATAAACAAACATTTATTTTTTTTATTTTTTTTAAATAACAAAAAAAAACTACTGTAAAATCATAAAACAGTCATTTAATGTGGTTTGTTTTTTTAAATGAACTACAAGGTTAGTTTAAAATTTAATTTGTTTTACAAATGACTGACATTTACATTAAAAATAAATAAACTGTATTACAACCCAAACAACTACATATCTTTAAAGCAGAAGTTCCCTGAGTGTTATAATTTGATTTTCACAAGTTTTTGCTCATATAAAAGCTGCTATTTTTATTTTAAGTAAAAATACATTTCAATTTAAAAACCATCGAAATTATACAAATTTTCATTTATTTCATTCTCCGAAATGGCGTTTTCACGTCATTACAGAACCACAGCAAAACCTAATGCATACACACAAAGAAATATTTAGCTAATTGCCAACCGAAATCGGGTACTGCGACTCAAATTCGGTTAAAACCAATTTTAGCCGGTTGGTAAAACTTAACATATGTTTTCACAACAAAATTCGGTTAATTCAACTGAATTTTAGTTGAAACACTCAAAATATTCAGAAATCTAATGTTAATATCGTGTTACTAACTAAGTTTATAAGTTGTTAACCTTAATATACACTTTTTAATTCGGTTGGCACTTTTTGGCACAAAAATATAATATTTATATTGAAAAATCAGAATAATAATTTTTAATTGTCTGAGGTGTTTTTGCAGCCCGCAAAAGTTAGCAACAGAATTTTTCATTTTCCACGGTCAGATAAAATTAAAGTAATTTTTTGTGTTTAATTATATAATTATACTTATAAGTAATTGTTTTAGCTTATTTTAGATTTTTTTGAATTCATTTTTCAAATTAAAATTGTTATCTGTTTGATCAATTAAAATGGACTAAATGTATGTTTTTTTGTTACGATTTAATGAATTCAGTATAAAAACTTTGGAGTTAATTAAATCGAAATTTGTTAAATCGATTATTATTTGTTAAAGTGGAATTCCCCTGCATAATAAATAACAAAATTAATTTGTTGGTAAGGTACTTATTGAGTGGTATTAGCATATTGAGGTGAACAATGTTGTCCCAGTACTATTTTATTTGTACCGTGGAAATTTCTACCTGGGTTCTTTGGAAGTTATTTATTCATAAGACATTCCTAGGAAGTTTTTTTTTCAGCATTATAAGAATGATTCCATCCTATGGCAAGACAATGCTAAATTCATCAGTCTTCGGGAGGAGAGCTTTTGCTGGGTATGTAAACGGAAGCATTGTTAACCAGACATGGGAGGTGTCAATTACATTTCACAATCATTCACTTGACAAATTTTTCAATATCATTAACAATTTCAGACGTATATGCACATTTGTGAGCTTAAACGCTTCCTTATACAATTTGTAATAATTTTAATACCAAACATGGGGATTAGTAACAACATCTAGGCATTTAATTACAGGGCAATTACTCAATTACTCAATTACACCCAATTACATGTAATTAGACGTAAAAAAGTAATTGGCTTGTAATTAAATACACAAATATTGGTATTATGTCCCATGTCTGGTATTGACAAAATTGGAAATTTGCCAATGAATCGTTTAAGCCAACAAGTATGGGGCATGGGTCTAAAATTATTGATTGTATGACAAATTTCACAAGTGAATGATTGTGAAATGTAATTGACGCCACCCATGTCTGTTGTTAACGTATATGTCCGCACACATATAATTTGTGTGTGAGTGTGTGTATATTTGTATTTCATCTAGTGATAGTGACTTATCAACAACTACCTTTCATACAACACCGCTAATGTCAACATACCTGGTGGCGTTTGTCATATCAAATTTCGGCTGTATCTCTGAGGAATATCGCAATGTCACACATCGACTTTTTACACCACCAACCATGACAAATAAAGGCCAGAAGCAGCTTAAATTTGCCGTACGCACTGTAGCTGCCATAGAAGATTATTTAGGTGTCCCTTATCCTTTGGTCAAATTAGATCATATAGCGTTAAATAAAAACTATGGAGCGGCTATGGAAAATTGGGGCCTTATCACCTACAAAGAAGATTATTTGCTATATCGTGAAAGCGATATACATCAAAGGGTGAAGGACACCTTGACAATAGTTCACGAGATAGCCCATCAATGGTTTGGTAATTTAGTTTCACCAGAATGGTGGTCATATGCATGGTTAAATGAAGGCTTCGCCACTTACTTTTCCCATATTATTATTGATTTGGTAAGTTGTTCTATTGAATGCACATTTGAGATATATTTAGATAAAATTTTTGCTATTTTATAGCTTCATCCAGAATATAAAAGTATTGAATACTTTCTTATTGATACGGCCGATAGAGCATATAGCTTTAATGAATTTAATATACATCCTCATCCAATGACTCATTATGTGGAAACGGAACACGATATTGTGAGGGCATTCGATATCATAACCTATTCTAAAGGTAAGTGAAGTTGATGATGTCAAAAATGACAGAAATGTTATCTCTAAAACAAAAAATCTTAATTCCATATCATCGTGCAAATTTACATTTAAGCACCCTCAAGTGGGAATATTTGCAAACAAACTCGAAACTTTGGCAGAATAAAGGCTTACTTACTCGAGCGGATACGTTTCCATAAAGGATGATTTTTTAAGAGCTTTCGGATTTGATTTAAAAAAAAAACACTAAAAATTTCACGAAATGTACGAAATCTTTATTTGAGTCAATAGAACGATCTATATAATTCAATGTTTAAAGATGATTTCATGTAAATGTTGACCGCGGCTACTCCTCAAATTTGGCACAATTTTGGCATAAATTCTTCAATATTGGCTTCCAGTGCGTCAACCGTTGCTGGCTTGTCCCTAAAGACATGAGCCTTAACATAGCCCCACAAAATATAGTCTAAAGGCCGGTTAATTGACCGGCAGCAAACGTTAAATAAACTCGCCTCTCATTTGGACCACTGTTTCGCGTGCTGTGTGGCATGTGGCATCGTCTTGTTGAAACCACATTTCATTGAAGTTCAGCTCTTCAATTTTGGGCAAAAAATTTTAATCATCGTACGGTAGCGCTCGCCATTCACAGTAACGTTGCTGCCTTCGTCGTCTTTGGAAAAGTACGGTCTAATGATGCAACCGGCCCATAATCCACACCAAACAGTGCATTTTTCGGGATGCATTGGCAGTGCTTGCAATGCTTATGGCTGCTTTTCACACCAAATAAGGAAATTTATCTTGTTCACTTATCAATTCAACCAGAAATGAGCTTCGGCGCTGAACACAATTTTCCGATAATAAAGTGGATCTTCATCCAACTTCACCGATTAACCAAAAGTTAGGTTGTTTGGCTTCAATTCTTGTACCTGCTGTATTTTAAAAGGTTTTACACCCAAATCCTTCTTCGGGATTTTCTACGTAGTGGAGTAACACAGGCCCCAATGCGGCGCCGAATCGATAATTTGCGGTCATCAACAACACTGGCGGATACAGCTGCGATATTATCCTCTGTCCGCACTCTACGTATGCGTGTTGGTGGTTTAATGTCCAATAATGTAAATTTGGTGCGAAATTTAGTTACAAGATTCCGAATAGCCACCTCAAAAGGTCGCCCAAACTGACCACAAATTGGAAGAAGTGCACGATGCACACTTTCCTAACCGAGCATGAATTTTGATAATAAAATTCAATATTCTACAAGAGTTGTTCCTTTGTAAGTCGATTCATGGTTAAATTATAGACCAAACTGAACATGTTTAACAGTAACATGTTACACGAAAACAGCTGAGCTGCCAAAAATAGTGTTGCAAAAAAGAAAGATGCTAAGAATAAATATAGTAACGACATACATGTTCTATCTTCAACAGAATTCACTTTCCGCAAATTTGTCACCATTTGTTAAGTATTTAAAACAGAGACAACATATTTTATGTTGATACTATTTTTACACATTGTATGGCGTTACAGTTCGTTTACAAAACATATCCGCTCGAGTAATAAAGCCTTAAGAATCGTAGACGGTTATTAAAAAAAGTTTAACTTTGTTTATTTTTCTGGACAAATGTTTATTTAAATTCCCATGTTAAAATTATCATATATTATCACACATAAAGTGTCATAAATTATCATATATTATCACACATGAAGTGTCATATATGTTGCGATCCGAAAATATGGCCATATATGGCTCATACATGACCATATATTTTAGTTAATATATTTATTTTTTATATTTTTTTGATTTTAGTTCTTTTTCTCTGAGGTTCAGATTAAGTTCAAAACTATTAAACGATTTTTATTCCATTTTATTACTTAATAAAAGTCAATTAATATTATTTTTATTTAATCGGATCAGATCCAAGCAACAAAAATCAAAAACCATTGCTTAAAATTGATGGCTCTTACTCCGGCATTTGGTGGATTGGTTAGATTTAGTGGATTCCGGAACTTGGTGTTTCAATTTAATTTTCAATAAATATAAAATAGATTAATTAATTTCTTCTAATATTTTTAAATTTGAAACATTTTTATTTTGTTTCGAAAGAAAACAACAAACAAAAAATGGAGAAGAAAATTTAAAAACTCAAAGTGTTAAGTTTTTTATTGAGATTTTTAAATACACCATTCCCTGTACACCATAAAAACTTAGTGGGGAAGAAAACCGCGTAACCGTGTATATCAGATGTAATCATGAAACAAATTTTGCAACAATAAACTTAATATTTTATTATGATGTAATTTAGAGTTGGGCATTCTACGCCATTTCCTCTTCTTATTCAGAAAGTAAGAAATGTAATTTCAAAATTGCATATGATTTTCAGAAAATCACAAAATTTGCAAATAAAATTCAGAAAATTCTATTTGTAATTCAGAAGATAGCAATTAAACTTCAAAAACCTCATTTGTAATTCAAAAAATATGATATGGTATTCAAAAAGTCACATTTCTTTTTCAGAAGATACCAATTTTAATTCAGAAAATACCATTTAAAATTGCAAAAAAATTCCAAATGAAATTCAAAAAATACAAATTGAAATTCAAAAAATGACAAATTTAATTCAGAAAATAGCAAATGTAATTCAGAAAATTCTGAATGTAATTCAAACAAGCATTAAAGTCCTATGTGTCGAATTTGGAATAAAAAAGGTTAAATTCGGCTATGCCGAATTTTTGAATACCCTCCACCTCGGTGTTTGAAATAACTAGGGAAAGTGCAAACAATATAAAGGTATAGAACTTTAAGTAGACCATAATCATCCATCAGAGCAATTATTTCGATTAACTAAGGAACGTTTCCGCACCACGTTTACTCTTAATGATAATATGCATCCACAGAGACGTCGTACAGTGCGTACAGGAGGAGCTTATCCAAGATTATGGTATCAATCTCTTCTTTGGGAGATTCTCTAGCAGATTAATGCATAAAACATAATTGTAGCACGCGTTTAAGGGGTTAATTTTTAATTTCAAAATAGGCCTTTTTTGCCGTATTTTGTGAAAGTAACCCTGTCCGGGATGGACATATCTCAGGAAGTAGGAGGAGCTTATCCAAGATTATGGTATCAATCTCATCTTTATCTAGCAGATTAATGCAAAAAACATAATTGTACACACAGAGAAATAAAGTGCTAACCGAATTGAAAAGTGTATATTAATGGTAACAACTTATTAATTCAGTTAGTATTACGATATTTACATTAGATTTCTGAATATTTTGAGTGTTGCAACTAAAATTAAGCTAAGTTGGCCGAACTTTGTTGTGAAAACTAATGTTCAGTTGTATCAACTGACTGAAATTCGTAATAACCGAATTTGAGTCTTAGTAACCGAATTTCAGTTGGCAAATAGTTAAGTTTATCCCTGTGTGTAGCTTTTTACCCCATTTGGGTTAATTTTACAAAAATCGGCAAAGTCATTGCTGCTGTAGAGCGTAGCGTAAAGGAAAACCCCAATCAGTCTATCCGCCATCGTGCACAGGAATTTGATATGTGTCCATCCACTTTATGGAACATTTTGCGGAAAGATCTTGGTATGCGTGCTTACAAAATCCAACTCGTCCAACATCAATTTATAATTGAAGTTGCAATTTTCGTTGGTGGCGGAATTTCAGCAAATAAAGTTATTGAGTCGGTGGATTTCTTAATTGAAATAGGTTTTTATTTTTGCGTGCGTTCTCCTGCGGCGTATTGTCTAAATAAATAAATAATTTACAATATATGTCATACAAACAACATGAAGAAGCACTTTCCTGATTATCCCATTATTACCGAAGTCACAAGATCTGACATAATTTTTGCAACGTTTAATTGTTTGCGAAAAGCAATACGTCATTCGTAACATACATAACGTAACAAAAAAATTTTATATTTACCTGATTAAAAATGTAAAAGAAATTAATTTTTTTTCTAAAAACCAAGAAGACCAATATGAAATTTTTGTATATGATTTTTTATTTGCAACATAAAAAATACGCCTGGATTGTTCGAAGTGCCAAGAATTTATTAAGGAACAAGACACAATAGTTAGAAATTCTGAAAATACATAATAAGAATAAGTCTCAAATTCCCACTTCCCCCCTTCACCTACCTTCTAAATATTTGGGATTAAAATTTCAAAAGCGATTATTTTTCATCACATGCCAGTATATTCTCGTAACAAGGTGACCAAAATAAAATTGGACATTATTTGGTTTTTTGTTGGATTTTACACGTTAAATATTTAGGAAATAAAAGTCGACTTGGATTTATATTGTCTATTAGAGAATTCAACACGTCTAAACTTATTCTTTACTGCTTACAGAAGTAACGTAATCGACGTTTAACTGTGTAAAAATGTAATCGTGTCCATAGTTTATATTATTTTTTTACTAATTTAGTCCAGTTTGGTGGCACATTGCTTCTGTTCAGTTAGGTGGCATATTCTTTTCGGTTTATCCTAGGACATATCACAACGTTGCCAAACTGTGGCAATTGTTCCCCTTCTATGACAACGCCATGTTAAAGTACAACCATAAAAAGTCTGACAATGACCGATTCCTGTCATCTAGAGGCCTAACCTACGTTACATCCTCGACCAGTCCCTTTGCCCGTAGTAAAGTTACACACATTTTTTAAAAAATACAAACGTCAGTTTCCTTAGTTCATCTTATCCCCATTTAACCCTTTGTTAACTGAAATACTTTTTTGTTTCTCTCATTTAACAGCTGCCAGTGTTATCAGAATGTTTCATCATGCCTTTAATCAGAAGACCTTTATCCGAGGCATTCACGGCTTTTTAATGAAATAGTAAGTTCGCTAAGAAATCCTTTTACATTTAGGGTGGGTATATAACAATTAATTTGAAAAAGTTTTTACCTTGTCAAGTCAGTACTCGGTGGCCAATGAATTGGATCTATTTGACTGTCTACAGAAAGCTCTCGAAGAAGATGAGAATTTAAAAAATGCAAAATGGATTTCTTCGGTACGCAATATTATGCTATCATGGACCCACAGCAAATGGATACCAGTTGTTAATGTTACAAGACATTTTGATGACAATACGATAACGATAAAACAACATTCCAAAAATCCAAATGATCAAGAACATTGGTGGATCCCATTCAATTTTGCCACAGCCTCGAATAATAATTTCAATCGCACTACCGTCGATTACTTTATGCCACCCATACAAGAAGTTACACTAAACTTAACCGATTTGGGTATACAAATAACTTCGGATGATTGGCTGGTTGTAAATAAGCAGCAGACAGGATTCTATCATATTTTATATGATAATGAAAATCTACGGAAAATTGCTCATGCCTTACAAAAGAATCATTTGGTTATACATGAATTTAATCGAGCCGATTTATTTCAGAACCTTCAACCTCTGATAGAGCATAATGCATTTTCAATTGATGTTATTTTGAACTGCTCAAATATTTAATAAATGAAGATAATCTATTGGTATGGAATTTCGTAGCACCTTCCGTAGAGTTGATAGAACGTAATTTATATGGCACTGATTCTCATGAGCCGTTTAAGCAATTTCTAAAACATGTCCTGTCGCCCATCTATCAAAAACTTATTGCTCATGCCCATACCTCGGGTAAAATGATTACAGATAAAATGTACACCCCATTGCTGAGAATGGCCTGTATGGTTGATTTACCCGAATGCTTAGAATATACCAGACAATTGACTCTTGATTATATATTTGAAAATATCGAATTTGAGTTTGATAATATTGACTATTATGCCATGAAGGATACGGTATTATGCTCTGGTTGTCGATATTTATCAAATGATGAATTTAATGCTATTATACGAGTAATCACATCTTTGGATCGAAATTCAAAACAATATGAAGACATTTTATATAATTTACGTTGTACACAAAATACTGCTCAAATACGTCGTTATCTGGATATAATAATTGGATCAAATTCTTCCCAATATATAGCAAATCGTGAAGAATGTATGATCTATGTTGTTTATCTATTTCGTACAAATATGGTATCTCGAAAAGTGGTTTGGGATTATATAGCGGAAAATTATAAGACCCTAGTGCATTCGCCATCATTTGTGGATATTTTCAACAGAATAGCTGAATTTGTACCATCACATAGTCGTAGTCAGGTATGAATATTTATAAAGCTTTTGCAAACGCACAGAAAAAACTAAAATCGAGTCTGAACTAAAATAAAGGGTCCGCCAAATAACTTTTTTTTTTTTGAACTCCTGGACTTTGTATGGCGTCATACCAAGGTCTTTATGCAAAATTCGTCTCAATGATGTCTCCGAAATGTTCAATTGTTGAGAACGACGGTGAATTGATGTTGATGGCGCTTCACGCACACTTTCTGCCACAGCAGCAATATTCTCTGGTGTACGCACTGTTTTTGGCTTTTCACGCTTTGGTTTATCGATGAGGATGCCAGTTTCTTTCACTTTTTTCACAAGATAACGAACATACGGACCATATTCGTTCAGCGGAAGGATAAAACTAATTATCTGTCAAATCAGACATGAGCTAAGTGTTACCATTCACGAAATAAGCACTAGTTGAAAAAAAAATGTTAGATGGCGGACCCTTTATGTGCTGATTCAATTAAAAGTTTAATTGAATTCGGTTCTATTATTTAAATTGTAGTATCAATTAAAATATTTTGTAACTATTTAATTGATTATACTTTCAATTACGATTTTAATCATATCTACAAAAAATTTAATTGAATATTGTTTTGAATTTCAAATAAATCTTTAATATATATGTACCATTTAAGATTTAATTCAAAATTTGTAAAAAAAAATCGCCAAAAATTGAGGCAAAAATCGAAAAAATATTTAAATTGGAAAAAAATCGCCAAAATTAAAAAAATGCAAAAATAAAATAATCACAAAAATTTTATAAAAATCGCCAAAATTTTAAAAAATTCCTGAAATTGGAAAAAAATTAATAAAAGAAAAAATCACTAAAATCACTAATAGGGTATACTGGGGACCATTCGCCACTTTTTTGTTTGAAGAGCTGTCTTTACCAAGCCAATAAATTTTTTTCCAAAAATTATTTTTAATCTTAAGATTTACACATTCTGGCTATCATTTAATGCATAAAATTTCCATTATTCCTATGACTTATATACAATTTTTAAGTGTTTTTCAGAGCCAGCTAAAACGGCCAATTTTTTTTTGGACTGCGACAATTTTTTTAATTTTTTGTGTTATTGTTAAATTTTCTTATTTAACATTTTGACGTTTGTTTCACTTTGTTTCACTTTGTTGTAATTATGGGTTATAAAAAATGGCAATTTTATATAAACCAACTTCATTTTCAATTAAACATTTAATAGATATTTTTAAACATTTAATTGAAAGTTTGTTTAAAATCAAACTCATTTGAAATTTTATTGACAATAATTTTTTCTGTGTGTAATTTAAAAATGTCAACTGAAATTCAGAATGTATGTATATTTGGAGTTCAGAAAATATCTGTTGAAACTTAGAATCCCAATTGTATTTCTGAAAATATTAATTGGAAATCAGATTTTCCAATTGAAATTTGGAAAATTTTCTGAATTTCAAATGATATTTTCTGAAACCTATTGTTATTTTCTTAATATTAAATGATATTGTCTGAATTTCACATGGATATTCTGAATTTCCATTGACAATTCCAAATTTCAAAAGGAAAATCTGATTTCCAATTCATATTTTCAGAATTTCAATTGGAATTCTAAATTTCAACAGAATTTATGAATTTGAAATGATATTTTCTAAATTCCAAATGATATTTTCTCAATTTCAAATGAAAAACAAAATTTTAAATTAATGTTTCGTGAATTTCAAATACAATTTTTTTTTTTTTAAATAAATATAATTCAAATGGAATATCTGAATTTCTATTGATATTTTTTTAATTCCAATTAATATATTCTGAATTACAATTGCAAAAGATGTATTACTATTTAAGTTCCATTAAAAATTTTGAAACTTTTATTTTTATTTTTATCATTTCAGTTTTATGATTTATATCAAAAAATTATGCTAGAGCTTAAAATCAAGGGCGATGATTATGCCAGTGGTCTTATAAGTGTCGATTCACCAAAAATTGGCAAAAAAATAAATATAACCGAATCATTTTTAGATAAATTTGGTACTGATGTTCAACGATGGCTGCTCGAAGAACAAAATCAAATGCAAATTTCATATGCATCGCCAATTGTAGATGTGCGCAATGGTGGAGCACCAAGTGTTGGTAAATTATTTCGTTTAGCTGGAAATCTCTATAGCCAAATATATAATCGTATATTTTAATTAGTACTAAAGAATTTACTATGTTTTAATTCTATAATTTTTAAATAAATAAATTAATATTTTTTTTTTTGTATTTATAAAATGATTTAGGAATCATGATTATTTAAGTGAAATTGGAAATATTTTTGTACATTTTTTAACCTCTTCAGGGCCACTCTATGATCTTTTGGCTGCAGCAATGACATTTTATGACACACAACGGTTTTCTGTCAAATATGTACATATTCAAAGAAATAGGATTTCATGAGTGATGCAAAAATTGTTACCTTTTTCGATGTAGGGTTAAGTTTTGCTCATCAGGCACGTAAATTGGCGGATGAAGGCATTTTTAATTAATAAATAAACATTGTTATGGAATGCCAACGGGCTATTTAAAAATATACGTGAACTAGAATTTTTATTAAAAAATTAACAGATTGATGTCTGTTTGTTATCTGAAACTCATTGTAATAAAAACTCAATATTAAAAATCCAAGACTTTGATATATACCATAGCATACACCCAAGTAACACTTCTAGATGTGGTAGTGCTGTGATTGTTAGAAAACATATAAAACACCATTTAGAAAAAAGTATCAAAACTGGAAATTCCAAGCGTCTACTATTGCTCTAGAGGCTAATAAACAAACTCTATTACTAACAGCTTTATACAGCCCGCCAAATATTAAAATTGCATATCAACACTACGAAAATCTCATAAAAAGTTATGGCGAAAATCGTTTTCTTATCGGAGCAGATTTTAATGCTAAACATACCAATTGGGGTTCAAGGCTTACTAATACAAAATGCAGACGATTGCATGAAGCAATACAATTGCATGTATGTGACTATATTTCAACTGGCAAGCCAACATATTGGCCTACTGATATAAATAAAAAAACAGATCTAATAGATTTTTTCGTTTTTAAAAAAATTTCCAAACCATATATGCAAATAACTGATGGATTTGACATGAATTCTGACCATTCTCCAGTTATTCTTACACTTTTTGAAAAAGTTATGGAAAATGAATTAAGCCCATATCTTACAAACCAATTTACTGATTGGCATTACTTTAAAGCTACATTAGAACAAATGGATATATCTTTTGATGAACCAAATTCTCCTGATGAAATTGACCAACAAGTAATAAATTTAACTGAAATAATACAACAAGCAGCATGGAGAAGTACTCCTGCTTTGTCACACACCACAAAACCTACAAAATATCCAAAGGAAATTGTGGAATTAATACGAAAAAAACGAAAACAGCGGAGTCGATGGCAAACGTCAAGGTCTCCGCTTGAAAAGCGAAAACTTAATCAAATAACCCACGACATTAACCTAAGAATAAAAAGATTTAAAAATCAGCAATTCACCAAAAACATATCAAATTTAACAAACGAAAAAAATACGGATTACTCGTTATGGAAGTGCACTAAAAATCTAAAAAACACCACAACACATGCAGCACCTATAAAGGACTGTAATAACAAATGGGCGAAAACTGACACCCAGAAAGCAAATTTATTTGCCGATCACCTACAAAATACATTCTCAACAGATAGTTTATCTGATTATAATGAATTAAATGTAAATGATACTATTGAAATTAATGAAATAGAAATACCAAAAGTCACTCTTTCTGAAGTTGATTTTGTGTTAAAAAAAAGATCTGAAATTAAAAAAGTCACCTGGCTTTGATTTAATAACCACAGAAGTATTACAGCACCTTCCTTTAAATATAACTTTTAAATTAACGCAAATAATAAATGCATCATTTCGTCTACATCATGTTCCGAGTTATTGGAAAATAGCTCAAATTATTATGATCCCTAAACCCGGTAAACCAGAAAATGAAATTACATCATACAGGCCAATATCTTTGTTACCAATGTTATCAAAAGTATACGAAAAATTAATTATTAAACGTTTAAAAACAATCATCGAAGCTAAAAACATTATTCCAAACCATCAATTTGGATTTAGAAACAATCATTCAACAATCGACCAAGTGCATAGAATAACCAACGTCATTGAAAAAGCATTAGAAGAAAGGAAAATCTGTTTGGCCGTTTTCCTAGATGTGTCACAAGCTTTCGATAAAGTCTGGCATAATGGATTACTTCAAAAACTTAAACAAATATTTCCAACAAGTTTCTATAACTTACTGCAATCATATTTACAAAACAGATATTTTAGAATCAAACATGTAAATGAATATTCTAATCTTAGAAAGATAAATGCAGGTATCCCTCAGGGCAGTATTTTAGGCCCCCTTTTGTACCTGATTTTTACAAGTGATTTACCAACTCATCCACATTGTGTAACGGCTACCTTTGCAGACGATACAGCAATTCTATCGATTGGAAAAACAATAACAGAGTCTTCCCAAAACCTTCAATCTGGTGTAAATAAATTGATTTCATGGTCCAAAAAATGGCGAATTAAACTTAATAACACAAAGTCTATACATGTAGATTTTACAAACAAAAAAATAAATAGTATACCTATATATATTGATAACAACGACATTCCCCGTTCTAATAAGGCCAAATACCTGGGTATGACCTTAGAATCGAAACTAAAATGGACTGAACACGTAAAAACAAAAAGAGAAGAGTAAAAATAAGGTTTCATAAACTAAATTGGCTTATAGGGAGAAGGTCTGTTCTTACAAGACATAACAAACTTCTCATATACAATCAAATTTTAAAACCCATCTGGACATATGGCATTCAACTCTGGGGTTGTGCTTCAAAAGGTGTTGTAAACATAACAGTTACAAAATAAAATATTGAAAAATGCAGTTAACGCTCCTTGGTACGTACGCAATGCTGACCTCCATCGAGATCTCAAAATTAAAACAGTATCCGAAGTAATTTCTGATATAGCAACCACCCAGGAAAAAATTACACATTCCAAAAAGAAGGTGATGCCCACACTTGCTTACATATCTCATTGCCAAATTTAGTAACTACAATACCTAACTCATTCCAACGATAGAGTCAAAAAAGCAAGTAGTATTGTAATCAATTCTTTAAATTTAAACCAGAAAGCATGAACTCAATAACAAAGTAATTATTTACTTAAAAGAAAATAACAATGTTATTAACTTATATGTATAACTTTTTGTACTCAAGAAGTAATCAAATACTTTTTTTTAATAAAAGGACGTTATTGGAAGTAGTTCCTAATTTTGAAAAAAGAAGTTATACAATTTTAAAGAATTTATCTCATATATTTTTTCAAACAAATTTTTACTTGCAGGAAAATAATACTAAAAACAGAAATTACATGTTGCCTAAATTTTGTTAAACTGTGGTTAGGTATAAATTAGGGAAACGCACGTGAGCAGAAAATTGTGAGTGGAAGTTGAAATTACTGACGTTATCGTGAGTGAGTGTAAAAAAAATTTTCGAGGGTGATTGTGCGTGAGTCATATTTTTGTTTTTCAATTTTGAATTGTTCTTTTTTTTGAAAAATTTATATTTTCGTGGTTTATAGCTCCAAAATTATGACAAACCCATGTTATCATAACAATTCGATGTTACACTTTTTAGGATTTTATTTCCGTATGAGTTTTGATCGTTATATTTGAGTGACGTAGGAGAATCACATGTGAGTAAAAGTTGAATTTCCTTATGGAACCATTTATTTTTTTTAAATGTAAGTACTTCTTATTTTTTCTAGGGAACTATTTACTTATTTTTTTTTGTGTAAGTATTTTGTAGTTTTACAATGGAACTATTTCTTTATTAAAAAATGTATGTAGTTCTCTAAAATATAAAGTAAATGGTTCTTCGGTAAAAAAAATAATCAATTCTAAAGAATCAATTATTTTAGTCTCACGCCCTGTTAAAAGAATCGAGTAGGTAATATAGTAAGGAATGCGTTCTGCCCAAAATGCTTGATTACAAACCCGCTTACCTTTTTGGAAATTTTTTGCTGGGCACACATGCAGAGAGACTACGAACTCATGTAAATCCAGAAGCACATAACCTGATTTACACTGCTAATTTAGAAAGAAGATTAAAACGTACAAAACCCTCTGATTTAGCAAATCATCAACGCTTAGTTTAAGAAAAACATCTCTTATTTTAGACAAACTGCTTGTTAGCTCTAAGCTAGTTGCAGTAAATGTTTGTATTTTTATGTAAATTATTTTAGTATAATTTTTTTTTTTTAAATAAACATTTATATAAAAAAAAAAAAAAAAAGAAAATAAACATTGCAATGTTTTTTGTTTTACACAAAGACAAATAATCTTGATCTTGAATAATCTTGCTCACGTCTTATGTTTTTTTTGTTTAAGATCATATATAAAATGAACAAATTTTTGAAGTTTTATAAAAACAGCCTTAAAATTAAATTGTCAAAAATTTTTTCAAAAATTTTTTTTTTTTTGAGTATAATAGAAATATACAAAGAGTTAATTTCTGACTTTTTTAAATCTTGACAAAAGTGTTAAACTTTAAAGGACACACAGAGAAATAAAGGTCCAACAGAAGTGAAAATTGTATACTAAAGGCATCAACTTATAAATTCAGTTAGTACAACGATAACTAATGTTAAGGTGAAACTAATGTTAAGGTGTGCCAACCGTCTGAAATTAGTAATAACCAAATTTGAGTCGTATTAACAGAATTTCAGTTGCCAAATAGCTAAATTTTTCACTGTGTGTATAAAAAATCGACTTGAAAACGATCGATCAAATCCAACACTTACAAAAATATATTCTTGAAATGTTTATAGAAGTTTAATTCGGAGCTTTCGGATTTGATTTAAGAGCTTTCGGATTTGATTTAAAAAATACACATAAAATTTAGAGAAATGTATGAAATTTTTATTTGAGTCGTTAGAACGATCTATATAATTCAATGTTTAAAGATGATTTCATGTAAATGTTGACCACGACTACGACTCAAATGGTTCATACGCTGGGTCCAATTTTGGCATACTCTCTCCAACATACCGATCGGTATCTCATGAATAAATTCTTCAATATTGGCTTCCAGTGCGTCCACCGTTGCGGGCTTGTCCCTATAGACATGTGCCTTAACATAGCCCCACAAAAAATAGTCTAATTGACCGACCCCAAACGTGAAATAGACTGTTCACGTATCCATTCAACCAGCAATGAGCTTCGTCGCTGAACACAATTCTCCGATAAAAAAGTGGATTTTCATCCAAAATTTAGTCACAAGATTCCGTATAGCCGCCTCAGAAGATCGCCCGAACTGACAATAAATTGGAAGAAGCGCACCATGCACTGTCTTAACCGAGCATGAATTTTGATAATAAAATTCAATAATCTGCAAGCGTTGTTCGTTTGTTAGGCGATTCATGGTTTAAGTATATACCAAACTGAACATGTTTAACAGTAACATGTTATACGAAAACAGCTAAGCAGCCAAAAAAATTGTTGCCAAACATAAAGTTGCTAAAACGCCCTTTAAGACTCTACTTTTGCATTTGTTAGCAGAAATTGTAAATAAATAAATTATTTCAAAAATCTTAAACTACACTAAGTCCGAAACGTCCAAAAACCTGGCATTGACGTAAATCTCTTTTAATAGACCTATGGGCGCTAAATTTAAATTCCCAGGTAGAAAGGACTATATTTGTTCAGATCTAGTTAGGTGTGATTGAATCTAATTAGATATAATTAAATACAATTAGATATTGCGCCAAATCTAATCAGATATGCCATTTTTGTACACTTTATGGCCAGATCTGATCAGATCAAGTACTAGATCTGTTCATACCTGAAAGGATCTCTAATTTGGATAAGTTTTGTGCTCAGATATGATCAGATCTGGCGCCAAAAAAAATTCTTGTCTTATTTATTGATCTAATAACGAACATAATAATACTGTTTAAAAGTATGCTAACATTTTGTGTTTGGTTTCCCTTTTTTTTATCATTTTTCTATTCTATAGATTAGGGCGGGTCGATTTAAAAATCGCTCAACGTTCAAGGAAAATCGTATTCTAGGGATCAAAATAAGAAACTTTGCCGAAGGAACCATACCTCTAAAACGAATTCTGATGTCCCGACTTTTGACCCGTAGGGTAAAATTTTGAAAAAGCCCCCTTTATATTTCAGAAAGTAGGAGGAATCTCTCCAAGATTATGGGAGCTACTTCTTCTCCGGGAGACACGCTAGCAGATTAATGCATTAAACATCATTCTAGGTGACCGTTAAGGGGTTAAAATTTAAGTTGAAAGAGGGCCTTTTTAGTCGTGTTTTTATAGCAAAATGTGCACATCTCGGGATAGAGATATTTAAGAAAGTAGGAGGAGCCTTTCCAATATTAGGGTCTCTATTTCTTCTCCGGAAGACGCTCTAGCAGATTAATGTATAAATTATATTCGATTGGGTTGGATTCGATTGGGGCACTCTAAATGGGTCAAAGTGGGATTTTTCAAAATTTTAAACTTCGGGTCAAAGGTCGTGACATCAGAATTCGTTTTAGAGGTATGGTTCCTTCGGCAAAGTTTCTTATTTTGATCCCTAGAATACGATTTTCCTTGAACGTTGAGCGATTTTTTTGCCTCCATACAAATCGACCCGGCCTACTATAGATAAATTTAATATTTTCATATTAATTGTGTTTTATATTTTGTTTTCTTTTTTTATTTGGAAAACTTTAAAATTTTTCGATAATTTTTTGTATGTACTATAAATTGTACTTGAAATGTAAAAAACACGCCGTTTTTCGCAGAATAGAGAGAAGGTAAAATAAAAACATATATTACAGTAGTTTTGATTTAACTGCCTTTTACTTACGTGCACTTTTCACATAACTGCACAAAATTTTGGTTTCGTTGTTATTTTACAAAATTACGTATGCAATTGCCTTCATTAAGTGCACTGTGTATACCTGCGCATTTAAAATAAGTGCCTCATGTTTTTGGCAGTTGTACATTATTTTCATACAAAAGATCGCCGTTAGCTGCCTCTTATGTTTTGCTTACTTAGTTAGTTTGGTTAGTTAACGCTTGTACCTACATAAATTTGTATGTAAAAACCTTATAAAATTTTTTATGAATGTTTTTTTATTTTCGTTTTGTTGTTTTTTATATAAATTCTATTGTATGAAATAAACAATTAATAAAAATAAATTAAATCATATCTGGTCTTTGCAGTTTTCAACAATTTAGTTTACCTGCACTTTAAGGCAGGTAACCAATTTGAGTTAGCAGCGCTTTTGGCTTACCTGCACAAAAAATCGTGCAGAAGTTGGTTGTGCAGCTAAGTCAAAACTACTGTATAAAGAAAGTTTATTTAGCAATGATAATTTTTTGCAGATCCATTAACCAAAATGTTCAATTCAAATGCAAGAAAGGAAATTGGTATTCTATATTCAACTGATCACCCGAAACAGACGAACTTGGCGATTGCTCTGCGGCTTTATCATAATTTGTTAGATTTATTACAAAAGAGAAATTAAAATTTTGGTCCTAGCCCACCGAGTCATATCTGAATTCTTAAAAAGTGAAAATGCGACTTAAAAATTTTAGTTTATTTTAATTTGCCTCTGTTATCTATTTTTTTAGCAATAATCTTTTGAATAAACGTGTTAATATTAAAATAAACGGTTTTTATTAATCACTTAAAAATAAATTTTTAAAATTTTGAGCCTCATTAAATCTTAAAATATTAGATCTGTCCAGATTTGATCTCAAATTTGGGGACAAATTAGATAATTAGATACCCTATGGGGAATGGGACCGGTTCTGCGTGTGCCACAGGATCGGTCCCTTCGTGTTAGAGACCGGTCCTCTGCTAAACCCTAGCATATGTAAACAACTGGCAACTTTAATATTGGCTTGTCATAGGAGGGGGTCATTTGTCCTGCTTTAAACCACATAGTGACATGCCACAGGACTAACCATAGATGGACATACCACAAGACTGTCGCAAAAGGGTCATGTCGTATGAAATAAACGAAAACTAAACAGCTTCCAATGGGTAAAATTCTGGCCAACTGGCTTTTTCGTGTTAATAAGCATTCTGGCTAAGTGGTATGTCCTCCCTTTACAAGTCACAGGATTGGTAATTTTAGGACAATTGACACTGCTTAACCCACTTCAGTATTAAATTATACCAGTCCTGTGATAAGTCCTTATTTAAGCAGTCACTTTTGGGTCAATTGACTCCTTATTCCCCATAGGGTATGTTCATATATGCTATGAGATCTATTGAGATCTGGTCAAACAGATCTAACTAGATCTGGTCATAACTGATTTTTTTTACAATGGTTTGGCAAAAAAAAATTCTCATTTGAATGTGTAACAATAGATTTTTATGTACAACAGAAATTGTGTTGATAATCTTAATATTTTATTAAAGTTACCAAAACAATTAAAAAACTTTATATAATTTTGAAATTGGTAAAAAAAAAAAAATTTTTGCAGGTGAAACTAATATTTCATTTCAACTACAGATATTTCTTTCAAGGGATCAAATCTCCGAAAAGTGGTTGTTGGTATTGAAGGTAATGTAGAGGATAATATTTTTTCAATATTGATAAAGAAAACCTACAGGTTGAATGATGTGACTGTGTTTTGGTTAATTTTATATATTTTCTGTTTACAATATAGTTCAATTATTCTGATGATGAATTTTAAGTACTTACAATTAAAATTATGGAAAACTTTGTTTGACTGACGAGATTACAAGGAATAAATTATATACACATTTTATTTGTAGTAACAATCTTAATGCATTCAAGGAAATATATGTACATATATACTGCCAATACTAAAATGTGGTTTAAATAGCGAAATATTTAAGACAAAATTATAAATTGATAATATTTAGTTAAATTCCACTTCTTGTATTGTATTTAATGTAAATTTAAATATTTATTGCAATAGTTCATAATATAATTTATATGGTTTGATTTTGATAACCACAATCATCAGATACGTAAGAAAATGTTAAAGTTTTAAAACCAAATCTAATATCGGAGTACTTCCGATTTTCCAAGAATATCCTTCAAATTTCGTTTAAGATACAATACTCAAATCAAAGGTAATCTTTTATTTTTTTTATATTTATAAACACAGAAAATTATTTGCTTCGGGATTCCCGGAGATTAGGTCAGTAACAAAGAAACAAAATTCTTCGTTAAAAAATATAATTCGCGATATTTTCATAACGACATACACGCTTTTAGAAATTTCGCCAGATTCGTGATCTGCATGCATAATTAAGTTGGAAAACATATATTTTGCAATAGGAGTTTATAAAAACAAAAATTTTTGTAAAGCGTGTTTTTTTTAGAGTGTCACAACTTTGAGTTGGCATCACTGCTTTATTTGACCACCCACTTAACAGCTGATAGTTGCTTTTTGTTCAGTTTGCTTTGAAATTATATTCTGAATCGACTTACACCAGAGCAACGCGTGCAAATTGTTGAAATTTTTAATCAAAATAATTGTTTTATTCGTCAAACTTGATTTTGAATTTCCATTCAAAATTTTATTTTCCGATAAAGCCCATTTTTAGTTGAATGGGTACGTAAATAAGCAGAATTGTCGCATTTGGAGTGAGGAGAATAAACAAGCTTTTGTCGAAACACCATTACACCCACAGAATATAACTGTTTGGTGCGCTTTATTGGCTGGCGGAGTCATTGCCCCATATGTCTTCAAAAACGATGATGGTCAGAGTGTTACTGTCAAACGTGAACGGTATAGGAACATGATTCGAAATATTTTCGTACCTCAATTACATCGCATTAATCTTGCTGATATGTGGTTCCAACAGGACGGAGCCACATGCCACACAGCGGGCTCTACAATTGATTTACTCAAAGAAACTTTTGATGAAAACATAATTTCACGTAATGGCCCAATTAATTGGCCACCAAGACCGTGTGATTTAACACCATTGGATTATTTTCTTTGGGTTTATGTTAAGTCACTTGTCTACGTCGATAAACCACAAACAATTGAACACATAGAAATCAACATTCGAAGAGTTTTTGGCGAAATACGGCCGCAAATGCTGCGAAAAGTTGTTGAAAATTGGTGTTCCAGATTGCGCTCTCCAACGCGTCAGCCGTGGCGGCCACATGGCAGAAATCATATTTAAACATTAATTTCATAAAATTTTCTAACCAATAAAGCCCGTTTCATTGATATTAAAAATATATTTCCTTTTTTTATTATGATTTAAACTTGTGTCACTCTATAAAAATAAACACCCGATATTATTATATGAAGAGATAGAGGTTTTTCATTTACAAAAATGATGTGCAAAAAAAATGTGCTTCTACTTAGTAATTGTACCTTCTTTTACTGAATATTTTGCCAAAACGCATTTCGTGAAAATTTATGATAGATGATATTGAATAATCTGAATATCATTTTAAAATTAATAAAACTCTGTTTTTTTCTGCCGAAATTTATGTTGAAATGGTGTAGTATTTATAACGTCATAGAATCTAATTTTATTGGAGCACTAATTTTTTTATGCTTGTTATTGTTATTAATAAAAA
Organism: Delia radicum; assembly: GCA_021234595.1. Lineage (NCBI taxonomy): Eukaryota > Metazoa > Arthropoda > Insecta > Diptera > Anthomyiidae > Delia > Delia radicum. The sequence continues at coordinate 305,878,193 of CM037851.1, read as the reverse complement.
TGCAAACTTGGCACAGTAGGCCAAATGATAACGTTGTTTATCTAAAATATATTCAAGCTATTTTAATACTAATTAATATTTAAATTTAAATAAATATATCTTTTGCTACAAAATCAATTACATGAAGCTACAAAATCTCATAACTTCGGGACGCCTTAATAAGGTTATTTTTATATTGTGATTTACAATATTTACCATTCCATCATCAAAAATGTATTTGGGAATTTTTTATACAATAAATAAACTAATAACCACTTTTATTAAGATTAGATATTGTTTTAACATTTTTATATACGAGTATTGTTCAAAGATTAATATATTATTTGAAAGTGTGAATTTGAGTTTTTATTTTTTGTCTGCAAATTTATATTGTTAATCATAAAGTTCATAAAGTACCGAGTAAGTACATACATCTTATCAGATTGCAATCGGAGTAATAACATATAATACACTGATAGAAACAAATTAGTGAAATTTTTTGCTAAAACTACTAAAAAATTAAATTTGTAGAAGAAACTGCTAAAACTAGGAGATTTTTTTTACCAAATATACACTCAAATAAAAAAGTTAGTAAAGTCAGCAAATAATTTTGCTGAGTCAGCAAAATTTTAGTCAGGAGGATGCTTGAATCTTTTTCTGAAAATCAGCGAGCTGATTTTTGGCAACAAAATTAGTAGATTCAGCAAAAGTTTTGCTAAAACTTAGTGGATTAGAAATTAAAAAAACCTTGCTAAACATTAATAAAATTTTTGCTGAATATTAGTAGAATGAAAAAAATTCAAAAAATTTGTAGAAAATTTTTTTTTAGTTAATTTATTTTGCTGAAAACCATAAAACATATTTTTGTGATTCTTTTTAAAATAATATACAATACGTTACAATATATAAACATTTTCATACTCCCACATTGACGACATCAATTGATGTAATATCTGCAAATATATATGTAGAAATAATTATATATAACATAAACAAAATTATCTTTCAACTACTTCCATCAATGGTTGTCTCATTGATGCTATCTTTTAAAGGAACGCTAATGCCGCAGAGAATTATAGAAACGAAACGAAAAAATAACAAAATACATACACTCAAAAAAAAAAGTTTGTAAAGTCAGCAAAAAATTTTGCTGAGTCAGCAAAATTTTAGTCAGGAGGATGCTTGCAAAAAAGTTGCTAAGTTCAGCAAAATCTTTTGCTGAAAATCAGCGAGCTGATTTTTAGCAACAAAATTTGTAGATTCAGCAAAAGTTTTGCTAACACTTAGTAGATTAGAAATACAAAAGCCTTGCTAAAAATTAATAAATTTTTTGCTGGATTTTAGTAGACTGAAAAAAACGCAAAAAATTTGTAGAAAAATTGTAATTTAGTTAATTTATTTGCTGAAAATCATAAAACATATTTTTGTGATTCTTTTAAAAATAATTTGCTATAATAACGAAATATAAAAATTTTAATTTTTCCACATTGACGACATGAATTAATTTAATATCTGAATATATATAGAAATAAATACATAACAAAAATTGTCTTTCAATTACTTACATCAATGGTTGTCTAAATGATGCTATCGCAACTGCCGAAGATAATTATAGAAACGAAAAAATAAACAAAAACAAACGAAACGAAACGAAAAAAACAACCCTTTTTGCAATAAGAAAAAGGAACCATAAAAATCTACCTAAGATGTGTGTCTTTGTCTTACACTTTACTCTGTCTACATTTCTGTATATGTTTGTTTGCAATTTGACCACACATATAAACATTTAGTTTAAATAAATAAATATTTTATTTTGTCTTTTATTTAATTAATAGACAATTATTTTCACAAGCCGGTGACAACGCAAAATTTAAGTTATTTTAATCCCCAATTTTGCTTTATGTATGAAAAAGAGATACAAAAACTTCCATGGTTGATTTTTGTATATGTCTTATTAGAGTTGTACTTTTTAGTATCATTTTCCTCTTCTCTACTACATCTTGACATGCCGCGACATCTACTACATTCTGCGTATATCTTTCAATCTGGTTGTCGTCCACACTATTAATGTGCTTATCACGACAATTTTTTTTTAGCAAAATTAATTAGTAAAACATTAGTATATTAGTAAAGCATTAGTATAAAACAGTTAAGTGCTGAATAAGTATAACAAAAATTTTAGCTGAAAACACGATTTTAGCAAAAAATTTTGCTAAAAAATAGTATACCTGATTTGCAAGACGTTTTACTAACTTTCCTACTAACTTATTTTTTTGGGTGTACAACATAACATATACAACCCTTTTTTTGCAATAAGAAAAAGGCAACATAAAAGTCTTTCTGTCTACCTGCTGTATATTTGTTTGCAACTTGACCACTCAATTTGACTACAAATACACATTTAATCTTTTTAAATTTAAATATTTGATTTTGTCTTTTATTTAATTAATAGAGAATTACTTTTACAAGCCGGTAAAAACACAAAATTTAAGTTGTTTCAATCCACAGTTTTGTTTTATGTATGAAAAACAGATACAAAATCTTCCATTGTTGATTTTTTTTTATGTGTCTTCCTCGTCACTACAGAATCTTGACATCTTATTCATTCTGCGAATAACTTTTAATCTTTTAATTCACACTATTGATGTGCTAATCACAGCACAATTTTTTTAGCAAAATAAACTGGTAAAACATTAGTAAAATATTAGTAAAACATTAGTTGAAAACAGTTAAGTGCTGACTAAGTATTACTAAAATTTTGGTTTAAAACATAATTTAGCAAAAAAATTGCTGCAAAATAGTATACCTGATTTACATGACGTTTTACTACCTTTTCTACTAACTTATATGTAAGATAAAAAACAGCAAAACTAAATCTATTGAATCTACAAATATTTAGTTATATTTGAACTAAATTTTAGTTACCTGAAAGTAGCAAACTAATCTGCTAAAATTAGCAAACAATTTGCTAAATAAAGATAATTAAAAAAATGTTTTCATAGTTTTTTTTTAAATTTTTTTAAAGCGAATAAAAATTTGCCCTTCTGAAATCAACAACTTACGCTTTTTTAGCAAACATTTCTGTTGATATTAGCTAAATATACTGTTATTTGCATTCTACAAAATTTAATGTAAATATAGCAAAAATTTTGTTGATATAACAGTTTTTGTTTGCTATTTTGAGTCTACAAATATTTAGTAAAGGTTTTTGCTAATTATAGCAGATTAAATTGCTAATATTTTCAATTAACTACACCTTTACTCGAAGAAAACTAAAATTTTGCAAAAATTAATAGAATTATTTTTGCGGTTCTTATTTTTTATTAACATTTAGCATAAAAAAAAATTTATTTTTGCGGGTTTATTTTTATGAGTGTAGCTATTATCAAAATAACCACTGTAATTAATTGCTGCCTAACTTCTTTTTAAAAACGTTGATATCTATAAAAGAAAAATAAATATTTGGGATGCTTTTTTTTTTTAATGTGTGAATTATTTTGCTTGCTCACTTTTATCTAGCGTAGCGAGTAGACAACATCTCTAAATGTAGGTAATATCAATAAATACGTTTCGAATAAAATTTAAAATCGACAAAATGTAATTTTTGTTAGTTGCGAAGTGGTTTTATAACATTAAATTTTAATTGCGTGAAAAAAAAACTATGGAAAATAAACTTATATCCAATTTAAGGTAATTTTACACAGAAAAGTTATAAAATAAAAATACAAAATTAGTGTCATATGGTCATCAAAATGGCAGATAAATTGCAAAATAACAAGGAGTACTAGCCGGAATTTGTTTACATTTGAAAATAAATTTGCAAAAATCCCCCAGTCTAGCTAGAAATTATTTCGGAATAGCTGTAAATGATCAAAATTTCGTATTACACGAAAAGTTCTATAATTGAACAGTTCATGCAAATAAAGACAAATAGACCATTTGTAGAATTTTACAGGGGACAATAAAAACGCAGGAAACGGTTAAAAAATAATATTTTTGTCAACTTTTTGGTATTAGCTTAAAGATTTAAGTCACATCTACCTATATACAAAATTTTAGTAAGGTATTCGAAAGAGAACTTGCCAAAAATTGGACTTCAATTTTTGCTTAAATGGAAAAAGGGCGAATATCCAAAAAAAATGTATTGAAATTTGAATAAAAATGTGTTATTTTGCAGCAGATTTTGACTACATTTTCATGAGACTTGCAAATCTTGACGAACTATGGTTGGTATTTGCTTGTAACACTTTAAGGACTTCAAGGATACAATTTTTAAGGATTGCAAGGACATGCAAAAAAATTTTTTTTGTTAACTTTTTTTTTAATATTCCTGCCATTTGATGCAGTAGTAATTCTTTATGACACTAAATACATATATGACACTAAATACATTTTTAGGACGTAACATAAAAGGACATAAAAATTTTTGTTTTTTATTCCTGACATTGGAAAAAATGACACAAAATTAATTTTTAAGAATTATAATATTGTGTACAATTTAAAATTTTAGCTAGTATCAATTTTAAACTCGCAGCTAAATAATTTTTATATAATATTTTGTTAAGGATGGATATTCGCCCTTTTTGCTTTCCAAACTTTAAAGTCTTATAACTTAAGAACGGTAAAATTTTTTGCCAATATAATAAGTGTGGTTTGCTCCTCGTAATGTTCTTTTAACACATTGTTACCGAAAGTAAAATTTTTATATGTTTTTGTGTTGTATTTAATAAAAATTGTGCGTTAGTTCACTCCCAATTTAAACAAAAATATAAAAATATACGAGTTATTGCACTTTCAAAGTCATTTTTTTAGCCTTAAAAGTCAAAATTTCCCAAAATTTCTGCATAGGATTGTAGGGCTCTGCTAATAAAATGCATTTATGCAAAAAAAAGTATTTGCGAAAAAGTGGCCTATTCGTCCTTATTCGCATGAACTGTTCAATTGTCACCTGCTTTAAATGTCGGTATGATTTAATTGTAATCACCCTTTAACGGTCTGAAAATTGTATTCATGCAGTAGGGTAGAAGGGGGAGGTTTCGCCACTGGGGCACTGGGAAAAAGATCAACGCTTTTATTTTATTTTTGATTTGAATTAGTTCAATTCTTACAATTTTGTTTTTTACTTCGCATCAGGTAAATAAAACAATACGGGTAAAGCGTTGATCTTTTTCCTTAAAAATTTGGGTAAATCTTCTGCCACTACTACATTGGTCGTCTGAAGATTTTCGGTGACACGAAATTAAACATGTAAGGACCTGTCAGTAGATAAAGTCTGCTTTAAATTAGCAGATGATGATATTTTTTAATTAATAAATAAACATTGCACGGTTTTTTGTTTAACAAAAAGCAAATGATCTTGAACTTGAAAAATCTTGCTCACATCATAACTTCCCAACAAAATAAAGTGGAAGTAGTTCTTTAAGAACATCTTTAACTTGACTTCCAAAGCATTAGCATACGCACATTTTTTAGTTTAATAGAAGTTATTGTTAACAACTGCCAAAAATGTTAAATTAAAGTTATTTTAAACAGCATTTGCATCACCATATAAATTAATTGGTATCTAAATCAGGGGTGCCCACGGCCTATGCGCTTGGTACTCAATTGTTTTTGTAAAAACACTCAGCTATAGGCTGTGTGTTTTAATACACATATAGAGCGCTCAGCACTAGCAATACGAAATACACAAACAACTTTGTCTTATTAGTTTTTTTGTCGTTCTTCACTTTATACACGCAAGCGCAAAGCAACAACACTTTCGTATGCTTTGCTGGTAAACATTGAAATATTTTTTTCTTTTTTCTTTGTATGGATTGGTTTTTACAACAAAAAATATTGAATAAAAATTAGTTTTTCTTTAAATGTATTGGTGTTTGCTCTTCCATAAGGAACTTTTGGGCACTCCTGATCTAAATTAATAACATCATAAGAAGTACTTTTTCATAAGTTAATTTTTTTTTTTTTATATGGTGGTTGAAGAGGTAAGTGGTTGGATTTGCAATCAGAAGGTTGCGAGATCGATTCCGGGCCGGGGAGATAATTTTATTTTTTTTTAATTCTAATTAATTTTTTTAGTATTTTTTATTTAATTTAGTTTTTTCTGAGTATTTTAAGAGAATTAAGTAATTTAAAAACGACCAAATAATTAACATCTTGACTTTAATCATAAAGAATTTTTTTTTTAGAAAATTGGTATCCAGAGTTAGGGTTGTCATTCGTACTGTTTTAAACAGTACATGTACTGTTTTTTGAAAAATGTACTGTTTTATTCACAACACCTAAAACAGTACGCAAAAGTACTGTTTTTTTTTTTGGATTTGTACTGTTTTTTTGTATATTTTATATATTTTCATATAAACAAGTTTCTTTGCGTGTACAAAGAATATATATTTTTTTTACCATGTTTTTTTTCGTGTGTACAATAGTTTTTTATATAAATTTTTTGAATCTCCCTGTATTAATTCCACTTCGTTTCTTTGTACATACATATATAAGTCCTGGTTCACACACGGCAATTATAATTGCACAATTTTTCTTCAATTCTCCTTTGGAATTGCTTTTGTGTTCACACAGGAAAAGTTTGTTTCAGCAATTTTCGTATATCAACCTGCAGTGTTGAAAATTGCGGATGACAAAACAAAACGGAATGGGAGTACGGGCAAGTCTGTACCCCCCTTCCATTCTCTTTTCCTCCCTCTTCTATAAACTTAAGAATTGCGCAAGTATAATTGCCGTGTGTGAACCTGGTCTAAGTTTGGTTTGTTTACTTTTCAAGCAATGGATGTTTGTAAACACAATTTTTTTCATGACACTGCCCAATGCAAAAAGTAATGGAGTCCAAACTAATAATTTTAGCCAATTTGATGAAATTTAGTCAATTTTACTTCTTTAGAGGATGTAAACTTGACGAAATTTTGTTGATTTGAATAAAATTTGTTAAATCTTAAAAAAAAATTGACAAAATTTCGTTAAAGATCTACAAAATTTTTTTTGTTGATTTTACCTACGCTATTTGGTTCGGTGTATTAACTTATTTTAAGTAAATATGTGATGTATTGAAGTAAAAGTTATGTTAACACCCAGTAAAAAATTTTCGTGTTTTTAGAGGCAGGATAAAACAAATGCGCTGAAGTAAGTGCTTACTATTATGTTGTTCGTATAAAAATAAACAAAACATTTTGTTGACCTTACTGTTTTCCCTTACAATGATGCAGGTTGTAAGCAGCTTACGTTAATCCCTTACTAGGATGCAGGTTGTAATGCATAAAGTTTCATGTCGTGGATTATAAACGATCTGAACCGGTTTTCCCGAGTGATTTCTGATTGTGTTTGGTGTTTTCGAGTATGTTAAAAAAAATAATTAGTCATTTCACTGTTCCTGAAGAGCTACCACGTGGTGCGGTAAAAAAATTAAATTATTATATTATGTCTAAAATTAATGTCTGTAGAATTTTATGTAAATTAAATTATACATTATTTATATTATTACTTTTAATCGTAATAATGGAGACATGAAATATGATTTTACTGAAAGCCTAAGCGCTAAAACCCGCGCTTATTTTGCCAAAAACTAATGCTTCCAAGTGGGAATTCGCCATATAAAAATCATGGCATATGTAAGCAGGTTTGTAAGGGATTCCTTTTGGCTTACTCCCTTACAAACCTGCTTGCAGGTAAGCAGCGTTTTTTACTAGGCAATAAATACAAAAATGTACTGTTTTTTTTGAAAAGTACTGTTTTTTTTCATGAATGTACTTTTTTTCACTTTTAAAATATGGCAACCCTATCCAGAGTGGACAAATAATTATTTGATAAAAATCTATTTTTTGTCTTTGCGATGGAACTTTTTGTAAAACTTATTTAAAAATATAATGTTGATAAGAAAATGCAAAGATGTATTTCACTGCTAAAAATTAGTTTATCAAATTTTTCATATTTGTTTCAAGATATACTTTTTAGGTGTGCCTTGAAACGTGTGCAATATTCAAAAAAAATAAGTTAAAAAATTTGATTTTGGCTTCAAAAATCTATTTGATTTTTTAATTCTTTTGTTTCGGATCGCAAAAAATTAGCAAAAACGAAAAATATCGAAGCCAAATTTTGAAAGCTAGTTTATTAATAATAATAATTAATTAGTAAATTAATTAATTAATAACTTTTATTTAATTTAAATATATCACTTTAATTTACCTATAGAGTTTTTACCGACCTTTTTCTCCAAATCTTTAGAAAAAAATACGGGAAACATTAAAAGATCTTACGTTCCAAGGCACACTCGTTTCATTGCAGGCCACTTTTCCCTACCTGTAGTTAAACTACTTCTCCAATATTTTTTTTTCTCATTGTCTGGTATATTTTATCTTATTAAAGACACTTCTCGTCAAATTAATTATTAAAAAAATATTTTAAAATATGCAATGAATTCAAAATTGTTAAATGAGCATTTTTATTATTTCTTAATATTTTTTTTTAACTTCATCAAAACTTAAAAATATTTTAAAAATAATTTATATCTCAGTGATAAGAAATTAAACAATAAAAATGTTTTAGAAATCATTATTTTATCTTATTTATTATATATTTGTGTAGCATATTTTTCTTGTTTTCATAAAAATATATCAATATTTTCAACATAAGTTCGTTTTAAGTTTGTTGTTTTGCATAAGTAACATTGGCGCAAATGGTAGAGCGGTCTACTTTAATACAGAAGATCGTAAATCAGATTCGTGTGTTTAATACTCGCTGGCACCAAAACATTTTTTTTTTAATATTTAAAAAACATCCCTAAAGTATGCTGCACATTTTTATTAAATAAAAATGTTAATATGTATTTGAAAAAGACCTTTCATGAACTATTGAAAAATAGCATTCATGCACTGTTTAAAATGCTATTAAAGAAGTAGTATATTCACTCCTCCATGACACGTCAATGTTAAAATCATTAATGATTCACCTAAATTTGCACCACATCCGGATCAGTAGATGTGGTGTTTTTACTACTTCTTCCTCAGCTCTTATTTTGCTGGGTTATGATAAAAGATCGAAAAATAAAGTATTGGTTTTAATTTTTTAAAATTTAAAAGTAAAACATTATCATAAAAATCATGAAAATACTTAACACCCTTAATAATATTTGTCATCTAGTAAAATATTTTGTAGCATACTTTTTAGTGTGTTACGTCACTTAATTTCACCTTCTTATAATTTGGCAGTTATTTTATTAATTGACAATCAAAATATATACAAGCATAAAATAATTTAAAACAAGAGCTGTAAATTTTTTTTTAAATTGAAAGTAAAATTATTAAATTTTAAAGAAAATGTGAAAAAGAAAAATGTATTTCATTGCTTGTTATTGCAAAAAAGTAGACTAAGTTTAATGGTTTTGTAGAGCAATTTGAAACAGTCAAACGTTTCAATTTATGAAGAAACTTGGTGTATCTCCAACAACTGAACCTTAATTTAAACAACAACAAGAAATTCTTCCTATCAACTAAAAAACAAAGAAGAACTATCGTAAACAGGACAATTTGTTCCTTAAGATCAAATAAGAATTTATGACGCCCCAAAATCTTAACATTTGGATTTCAACGGTTTTTCTAAAAAAAAAATTATAAGAAAAAATTTTGTAAGAAAAATTTTTCAAAACCGTAGGGTATTTTTTAGTATAATCCTTAAAACTCGAAATTTTTTTAAATTTTACTGTAGAAAAAAATCATAAGAATTTTCAGATTCTGAGAACAGTACAACACGAAAAATGCCACCGAATCTGAGAGTTTTTCTGCAGGAATAAAGGCCTTATTAGTTTTTACTTTCTGTTGCCGTTCTGTGTCGTTCTGTTCTGTAGGTAATATTTTATAATTACTTTTTCTGTGAAAGGAATCAGCTGTTTAAAAAGTAAAAGAAACTCCAACCAAAAACATTTAAATCAGGGATGATAAATGCGATTTTAAAATAGTACCAACCTGCATATAAAATAGTACTTTTTCGGCATCAAAAGTAAAAAAAAATTCAAATATAAATTAAAAAACAAATCTTTGTACCCTACAAAATGAACAATTACAAATGAAACAACAAAAATATATTAAAAAAAAAATATGTTAGGTGAAAACAAAATTTTGAGGTGAAAAACTTTTTTGGATGTAAAAAAATAAATTGTGTCGTGAAAAACATTTTTGAGGTAACAAAACTATTTTTGAGGTGAAAAAATTTTTTTTGTGGAGAAAAAAAAATTTGCGGTGAATTTTAAATATTATTCACATCTTAGCGTCTGGTGGAAAAATATGACGTTATATTTTATACATCAGACACTACAATGAATTCTAATAATATACAGTGCATTATACACCAATTTATATGAAAATTTTAGAGGTACTTTCACATTGTAACTAATTACTTTTGAACAGCTGGACCGATTTTGCTCATTTTCAATACCAAACTTTTCGGAAAAATTTACATAAAGCTATGTAAAAACGAGCAGTGCGTACTAAGAAAATTAGCTGATTTTGATTTAAAAAATTATTAAAATTTTGAGATTTTTTCTTAAATTCACCAAATTTGTAATATTTTTTGAACGTCCTATTAATTTTTGCTGTATTGAATTACGTTTCTCACAGTTTTTTGCGAATTCAATCCTTGTGATTGGTAGCAAACAAATTTGTTCGTGAACTCATTCGATTTTAAAAACACGCAGCTAATAGTCAGTTTCACATTTTTATAAGATATTTATTATTTATTTTTGAAAATCAAAATTAGTTAATAATAATTATAACCCTTAGTGATTGAATTCAATAATTGGTTTAATCGGTTAATAAAACTCTAATATAATCACCTGTAATCAGTCGCACTCAGTGAAATCATGTGATTGAATTCACAGCATTTGGTTCCAAATTAATTCATTGTTCATATAGGACTGCAAATCGAATTAATAATTATTGAATTTTAAAGGGACCAAGAAATTCATACATAGAAAAATTTGTAAATCGTACTAAATGAGTTATAGGAGTATCATGGTACATTTGAGGTTCAAATAGTACCATTAAAAGTACTATAGTACCAACTTTATCATTCCTGATTCAAATATTGAAAAAAAAATTTCACAACAAACCAATACATATGCACTTTAGGCTGTCACTTAACGTTGAATTCTATTTTCAATAGAATTGTCCGCAACAGAACAGAACGACAAAGTGAAAACTAACCACACATACAGACTTTCAATTGAACAGAAACAAAACAGCTGATTCGTAACAGAACAGAACGTACAAACTAATTCTGCCTTAAGTCTTCAAACATTTTAATGAGTTTTCTGTCAAAAAAAAAACCATTAGAAGCCGAGTGGTTTTCTTAAGTAATCTGAGTTTATTTTTACAGTAAAAACTTTTTAGGAGAAGATTTTTTATAGCGATAAGTACATAGAACCTGGGAGTTTTTAAATACAGTCCTCATAATCTGAGGGGTTTCCTACCGGAAGTTTTCAAAAACTTAGGAATTTTCTATAGAAAAAGTTCTCAAAATCAAAGTTCTTTTTAAAGATAAAAGCCAAAGTCTGAATCTGGATGTTTTTCTATAGGAAATATCCTTAGAATATGTAGGGTTTTCTTATGAGGAACAGTTTTAAGAATCTGAACAATGCTCCTCAGAATCTGAGGACTTGGAAAAAAAATTTAATTATTTTTGTTGTTTACGAGATTCATATGATTATATTTTAAATGCTTTTTTGTAAAGTATGTTTGAAAAAAAAACAAAATTTTTAATATTTTTAATTGCAGACATTTTAAATGTTTTTGACAAGCGAGTTCTGTTTACACAGTTCCTATAAGTGTGAACAAATTATGTTGAAAAAAGTGGGTATAATTCACCATTAAGAGTATCAAACTTTTTGTTTTCTTGAGTACTTTAACCCTGCTTACAAATAAATCCAGTTTTCGTAAATTAAACAAATGTTTTCATACGACAACAAATGAATTTGGAACCCTAAATTTTAACCCTTAAACATGATATTGGGCAGCTAAAAAGAATACGTGTCTCTTTTTTTTTTTTTTTTTGCTCCTTTACAACATATTCAAAGTTCATTAAAATCTTCGATATCTCCCTTGTCAGAGAACATACAATGGGGAGCTGTACATTAAGTACTTTTTATACCTAAAGATTCAGGCCGAACAATATTTGATACTAGATCTAAACCATACTTTTCGAAAGGTATAAGGTAAGCAAAATTCAAATCTGGTTTGAGAATCCCGATATATTAAGAGGAAACGCCTCGATTTTGATAAAAAAAAAAGCACAGATTTTTCACATTTTTAGGTGCCGATCTCAAAAGTATATTTTCCGGAAGATGAAAAAATGGAACAATTTTATCAAAATCGCGGCTTTTTCTTTTAATACAGCTCGAACGCCTGAAGTCGAAGTGTGATTCTGACCCCATATTAGGATTCATTATACATTATGCCTTTCGAAAAGTATTGTTTAGCTCTAGTGTCAAATATTTTTTGGCCTGAATCTTTAGGTACAAAAAGTACTTACATGTACTCAGAAGAGCTAACCACTGTAAGTCTATTAAAAAATATGTATTACAAAGATTGTACTTCCTCAGTAGTAATATAATACCTAGAGTTTTTCTTTCCCCAGGATTTCTCATATCCCGAGAAAGCGGAATTCGTTTTTGAATTTCCGGGGATCCCGGGAATTCACGCTGAGCAAGAAAATGATTAAAGTTGCTTTTTAATGACAAAAGTTTCCTTTGAAAAGTTTCATTCATAGGACCAAGCAAAATTACATAAAAATTGCATTATCTCCGGTTTATTGGTAAATTTTTATAACGCTTGCAATCAGAATCTTAAATTTTTCAATAATTTAAATAAAAATTAATTATTTTAATAGTTGTACACCTTTCCTTTATTATTTTTGTTAATAATATTATATAGAATTATCGTTGATGACATTAATGAAACAATTTCAATGAAGAATCTAATTATATCCAAAAATTTTCATTAATATTAAGAAATTGTTCATAAACTTTTTTTCATAAAATTTCATAGTTTCAGAAAAACAAAAATTCATTCGATTTCATAAATTACCACTTCATAAATTTAACGAAAATTTTCTTTAGAGCTATGAAATTATTTCAAAGAACAAGAGAAGACGCTGGTCGAATATGTGGTGTAGTACGCCAAACACTCCCAAGCAGAAAAATACAATCGTCAGAGTGTTCTCAAAGACAACTTATGCGTTGGCAGAACGGTTATGCGTTGGCAGAACGTGGGATTAACAATCTTGACAGTATTGTCCAGTCACCCGATTGATAAAAGTGTCCAACCGTTGGTTTGAACGTACTTGCCATAGTTGGCATAACGTTGGTAATTCAAAAAATGTTGTGCTTTTAAAATAGCTTAAGCTAAATTAATTTTGAGAAATATGAACAATAAAACACATTTAAAAAGCTGCAATACAGTTCAGTTTTTAGGTTAGTGTAATTTTTAATACGGTGGCTTTTACAAAAACAGCAGTGGTTTGCCAAAACAATTTTTTTTTGGTACGTTTAGCAATTTCTACCTGTGCTTGAGCATCATTGAATAACAAAAATTGGCATATTCAGGTATGTGATGGAGAACGTAATTGATCCAAAATCGATACAAAACCGAAAAAAGTTGTGATGAACAACATAAGTGCCGTTTTCATTTCGGTTTTACTTGAAATCGTATTCTATTTCATTTTCCATATTGTCCCATAGAAATATCGATAAAAAAAAGTGTGACGGAAAACGAAATTCGTTTTTTTTTTTGCGTTTTTAAAACGTGTAGTCGGGGGTTTACGATTTTAAAACTATCGCATTTTTTTGAAGTTTGTTTGCAATAATTTTTGTTGAAATGTAAGTATAAATAGTGGAAAGCACATAAATATTCTACAGGAAGACATGATAATAGAATTTATGGAAAAAACATCCTCAATTGGCCAAGGGATTTGCCAAAGGATACAGAATTGAAATCGAGAAACTTTGCAGACCCTTGCAGACGATGTCAATAGTATTGGCCCACCAAGAAAGAAACCAGATGCCTGGAAAAAGGTAATTTTCTGCTGCCTTCCGCGGAAAACCTCAACGTTGCTGCCAATTGGATGGTTAAAGGAATCAATGTGGATATAAAGTGTGGACCTATTTTATCCAATATCCATGAAAAAGCTTCTTTGTTAACTCGAAAACATTCTATAAAACTGAAAAATATTTATTAGTGCAAATTAGTATTTTTTTTTACTTACACTTTTTCTGTCAAGTTTAATGGGTTGGATGAGTCCAGCAACTTTTTTCGTTCAATATTTTCTTTGTTTTTCTCTTCTTTCATCAAAATTAAAGAAGATATTACAACAAAAGCCATTTTTAATTATGTCTGTTTAAAGCAAAAAAAAATAATTTAAACAAAATGTGATTGTAAACAAAGCAACAGAGTTGTTTTTTTTTTAAAGAAATACGTAGAATTGAAAAAAATATGGAAAATGAAACCGATACGATTTCGATCACACCTAAAATCGATAGGTTCGATTTGAGCGTTCGATTTAATTTTAAAACGATTCTATTTCTATCACATACCTGGTTCTATTTCTATCACATACCAAGAAGTCACGAAAGCAAATTCACGCGAAATTTACCAATATGCGCTTCAGTGTTTACATATGCCCGAACTGTGATTCCGATGATGACTTGGAATAAATCCATATCATTTTACAAATTAAAGTCTTAATGCTGATTTTCACAAATTTTGTTATGTTCGCAGCCACCGAATGCATATAAAATTTAATAATTTTTCTTAAATTTTCCAAATCAGATGTTTTACTTGCATTTTTCTACATTTTCAGCAATTTTTTAGGGAGGTACAACCTGCAAGCCCTTTTTTATTGGGTCGATTAGGTACTTTTGAAAATAAGCAATAACATTTTGGTTTTTGCAAATACAAATTCTTTCTAGCTCAGGATTGTGAATTTATATATTTTCTTGTCAATATATGCATATAACAAATAATACGTTAAATGTATGATGAGTAATGGGGGAAAAAACCTAAGGAGAGGCAACGTGTAAGCCTTTCCCCTAATACATTTTTATATGAAGAAAATTTTTTTACTTTGGTATTTGAAGCATTTGGAAAATAAGTTAAAATTATAAGTTATTTTCTAAATACTTTAAGACATTTTCAATGGATTTGCAATTTTGATCTAAAAATTAATAACAATAAAACTAAACATGTAAAATTTTTAACTTCCTTGCAATACCAGTGTGATATCCTGGTACAAACATCGGCATAATTATACTCAAATTGAAGATAATTTGTTTAGATTTAAACTTTGAGAAAAATTATACACTCTAAAAAATTATTGTAAATTTACTACTATAAAACGAGTAAAGTTTCATGTATTATTACGCTTATTCGGTAAATTTATACATCAAAATGAGTAAAACTATTTTGCGCACACTTTTATATACAATAATACCCACTTACAGTATTTTTACCAATTATGTGTTTACAATTAAACACATTATGCCTAAAAGTAGTATTATTTTGGTAAATAAAATTTTCACGCACAAAGTTTGTAAATATACTAACTTATAATAGTAATTAATATTTTGACATATTAAATTGAAAAAAAAAAAAATGAAACAAATTAAAAAAAGCAAAAAATAATCTTAAAAAATTTAATTTATTGACAATTTTAATGGAAAAAAAAATGTATAGCTGTAGTATTTGTGATAGTGTTTAGTTTATAGTTTATTTCCAAGTGTTTGCAGCCTAATTGTGAAAAAATATTTTCAAAATATAATATGTATATGTACAGAGCTTTAAAGAATAAAATTCTTCATTCGATTTATTCAGTCGGTTTTAACTCAATCGATTTAAAAATATCGCAAATATTGAAAAAAATGGCCAACATTGAAAAAATCGCTAAAATGGAGAAAATCTTTAAGATAAAAAAATCACCAAAAATGAAAAAAAACGTTAAAATTAATAATAAAAAAAAAATCGCTGAAATTAAAAAAAAATCTCCAAATTTGAAAAAAAAAATGCTAAAAATTAGAAAAATCCCTAAAATTAAAAGAAAATCGGCAAAAATTAAAAAAATCGCCAAAAATTAGAAAAATAGCTAAAAATTAAAAAATTTCGAAATTAAAAAGAAAAAATTTGCAAAAAAAAAAAATCGCCAAAAATGAAACAAATTTGCAAATTGGAAAGAAAGCTTAAATTGAAAAAAACGAAAAATATTGACGAGAAACTTAAAATAGCTGTAAATGTATCTTTATTAGTTTTCGAAACACAGGCGATGTTCCAAATAAATTCTCTTTTTGCTTTGCGATGTTTTGGTTTTGAGAAAAACGCGATCTAGGAACCTAGCCAATCAGGCCGGTATTGGGGTTGACTTTTGAACACCTGTGCAAACATTTTTCCAGTTGCTTTTTTATTTTTTGAGCTTTTTTTTTAGTCAATTTTTAAAAGGTACATATTACGAAAACTAATGGAGCTGGGAGAAAAATTGCTGCACCATTGTTCAAAACTCAACCCCATTACCCCTACAACGATCCTAAATTTCGATTTGATTGGCTGGATTCGTAAATCGCGAAAAGTAAGCATCGCAGATAAAAAAGAGTATTTATTTGAAACATCGCCTATGTTTCAAAAACTAACAGAGATAAATAAAACCATGGACAACCTTTTCCAATTTGAGCAATTTTTTATCAATTATGGTGATTTTTTTTTTAAATTTTCGCGATTTCTTACTTTTGCCGTTTTTAAATTTTGAAGTTTTTTCATTTTGGCAATGTTTTCTCTTTTAGAAATTTTTGGCGATATTTTTATTTTTTTAATTTTGGCAAATTTTAGTAATTTATTTTTAATTTTGGCAATTTTTTTTAAATTTTGTCGATTTTTTCAATTTAAGTAATTTTTACATTTTTGGCGTTTTTTTCAATTTTGGAGATTGTTTTAAATTTTTGGGATTTTTTTCATTTTAACGATATTTTTTCGATTTTAGCGATTTTTTTCAATTCTGGCGGTATTTTTCAGTTTCGCCGATTTCGGAAAATTGTTAATCGATTAAGTTAAAAATAGATTGAACTCCCAATTACTGAATTCGCAATGATTGAAGAAAAAAAAAACCATTCGATTTAAAAAAATCCGATTTAATTTTTTTAAAATAGAATTCAATCTTTGAAGTTCTGTATATGTACAACAACTTATATACAAATATTTATAATTTAATTTATTATTATACAACACAATAATAAAACTCTTTCAAAAAATTAATTTTTTGTTTTATTTGAAAAATTTTTTGGGCTGTTATTCTTTCTTACAGGAAGGTAAAGACACGCATTTTTAGGGGGTTTTTACGCTTATAAATATGTATTTTTACGCATTTTATACGTATAATTGCACGTAAATCATATTTTTTTACACGAAAATTTGGTAAAATTACTCATTTATTTATAAATTTTATCTAAATTTTACGCACTTCCATTGTAAATTTACCAACTTTGTGTTCACAAACTTACTCTCAATGTGCGTATTTTTTTTTTCATTTACACACATAGAGTAAATTTACCCAACTTATAGTAGGAGTACAGTTTCCTACTTTAAGTTAGGTAAATTTCAACAGAAATTAATTAGAGTGTATAAAAAAAAATATTGTAAATGATGTGATAAAAACCGAGATGTTTCAAAATATGCAAATTAGAATAAAACCAATTTCCAGATTTGAATTCAGCGTATATATGTCCATTAAAAAAGATGTGTTTCAAAGCCAGATTTTTTGGCCATTCACTGGTGTTACTCGTATTAACCCATTAATGCCCATTAGGGTTGTCCTTATATTGCACTTTGTCGATTTATGCTGCTCCCTACCCCTAAAAACGTGAAACGATATCTAAAAAGTAAATTCTGAAAAGTTGAGCAAAATCGATTAACCCTACGATACTGCTCAAATTGGTCAAAGTTTGGGCTCCTGGGTCAAAATGGCCAAAATTGGAAAAAAAATTATAAATTAAAATTTAATGAATATATCAAAACCTAAATACTTTTTGATTTACATTTGCCCAGAGATTCTCTGATAAAAAATATAAAGTTTTTTTGATATCGTTAACCATTGTTATTCCGGTACCAAAAAAAAAGGTAAAAAATAGCATATTTTTCAAACCTCTAAATTGATTTTTTTTAAAAATTTTGTTAAACAAAATTTCGAAAAATGTTACTTTTCTTTATTAATTTTAGAGTATATTAGTTGGGTATTAAAAATAAAAAAAAAATTTAAAAATCTATCTTTTCAATTTTCGGGTATACCCATTTTAAAATGGCGGATTTCAAGAAAATCAAAATTTTATGCCAAATTTTCAAAAATTAATTTAAAAAATCCATATAGTTACTAATAACTAATAAATATATTTTGTTTACTTATTTGTCTTATAAGTAGCCATTAAAAAATAAGTACAATTGAAAAACATTGTTAACCTATGTTAGCCCGGTAGCGAAACTACACGTTTTAGAAAATTTGGAGCTTTATGCTAAAATTGATAAAAAAAAATTAAAATGCTTGAAATTAATTACTAAAGTATGTTTTTTGTATTCTACTAGAATGGAACTAAACATATAAAAAAATATGAAGTTATATGCACTTCGTTAACCCATGTTTACCACATGGCTAAAAAATGGTATTTTTAAAATTAATGCAACATATAAACTGAAAAATATATTTTTTTAATGAAGGAAATGGTCAAATTAAGTTACAAAATATTGTAATTTGTGGTAAATATAACTTTGTAGTAGTTAAATTGTTTTCAAAATTAACCCTTCGCTGCACCGACACCAATTTTTTTTTTTATATATTATAGGTAAGCAGAAAATTCACATATAAAAAAAAAATTTTCTTGAAATCCGCCATTTTGAAATGGGTATGCCCGAAAATTGAAAAGATAGATTTTTTTATTTTTAATACCCAAAATTAATAAAGAAAATTAACATTTTCGAAATTTTGTTTAACAAAATTTTTAAAAACAATCAATTTAGAGGTTTGAAAAATATGCTATTTTTTACCTTTTTTTTGGTACCGGAATATCAAGGGTTAACGATATCCCAAAAACTTTATATTTTTTATCAGAGTATCTCTGGGCAAATGTAAATCGAAAAGTATTTAGGTTTTGATATATTCGTTAAATTTTAATTTATAATTTTTTTTTTCCAATTTTTGCCATTTTGGCCCAGGAGCCCAAACTTTGACCAATTTGAGCAGCATCGTAGGGTTAATCGATTTTGCTCAAATTTTCAGAATTAACTTTTTAGACATCGTTTCACGTTTTTAGGGGTTGGGAGCAGCATAAATCGACAAATTGCAATATAAGGACGACCCTAATGCCCATTGGCAACTTAAGTTGCCAGCAGAGTTGTTACAATTTAGTATGCTCTGAAAAAAAGTTAGAGTGTTCAAAAATGTTGTCTCAAAATTAAAAAAAAAGTCTGGGCATTAATGGGTTAATGTGTATCCTTTTTAAAATCTGAAATTCGAATTATTTTGGTACAAACCCCGTATTCACGATAAGCATAAAGCCAAAATCTCAAAATAATTATAATCCTTTGAAATCTCATATGAACTTTAAGTACCATACAATACATACATAAAATTTCGAGAGGCATAATAAATGAAACATTTCAAAATGTCAATTCTAACTTGAAACATGTTCATTAAAGCGTTATCGATACTAATAGTCTAGATGTTTTTATGTATATAAGTACGATTACAATTGCTATTATGATCGAATACTTTTATGGACTCCCACTAAAAAAAAAACTAAATTCCAGTTAATAATGACTTGTTCATACCATAGATGGGAGTTTTTCATTCCATTCAAATTTCATTTCCACTAGGTGATACCAATGAATATGAAAGAATTTCAGTGACATTTAATGAAATATTTTCCATTAGAAAATCAATTTATAGAATACATATGAAGCATTAGGGTTATATAGTTGCAACAGAAAGTGGACTTTTAGTTGCAACAAAAAGTCGAATTTTCGACGTTGTTACTTTTTCAAAAGTCGATTTTTCCATTTTTCGACTTTTTTCCATGCAAATGTCGAGTAATCCACGTTTTTCCAAGCAAAAGTCGATTAATCGACTTTTTGTATGAAAATTTCTAATTCGCAAAAAAAATTATTTTTTAGATGGTTTGGGGTCAATTAATTGGCGTTTTAACGTAGAGTTTATACTTCATTGGCAATGGTAGCGAACTCGAATTTCATTAACGATAAAAAAAATATTTAAAGCTAAATTTCTAAAACTTTCCCAATTTGTAAGACAAAGTTCGAAAAAAATACTTTTTGTAATTTTTTTACATTTCACTATGAAAAAGTTGCCGTTTTTCCATAAGCCCCAAAAGCCATTCCCGAAAGTTAAAATTTTAATGTCAGCGAACAAATAAGTTTTGAACTATAAGACTAATCCATCAAGCAGATTGACAAAATTCTAAAATCATGTAAATCTGAAATTTTAAGATTCGAACGAATCTCACTGTGTAATGAAATGGATGACTACACAATTCATTTTTAAAAAGCCTTGTTCATCCTTTACAATTGGGCACATTATATACAAATTGTATCTCGAAAACTAAACGAGATATCGAAAAACGGACAACGTTTGTGAAAACATTGGTTTGCATAACACTTACCAATAGTAGAAATGTCTTAAGTGTTCCGATTCTACTCGTTCCGTGTTCCATTCCATATTGTTACATTTTGGACCAATGTTCCATTTTATTATCTGAGCGTTTTAATTTTTTTTTTCATGTAATTATATGGATAAACAAATAATTTAGATACCCTGTGGTTGTTTGAAAAAAATGTATCCTTCCAAATCTTTCCCGAACGTAACCTAATTGCATTATCAGAGTTTATTAATATTCATGTGGAAGAAAATTTTTGTCCGTTTTGGTCATCTCGTTTGGTTTCGGAGATAATACAAATATGTTAGGTGTTCCGATTCCACTCGTTCCCCGTTCTATTCCTCATCGTTTGATTTTAGACCAATGTTCCATTCTATTATCAGAGTGTTTTAATTTGTATTTCCACGTACGTATATGGGTAAACAAATAATAAAGACAACCTGATGTTGTTTTATAAAAAAAAAAAATCCCTTGTGATCCTTCCCAGACCTAACCTATTTCTATTATCAGGGTTAATATTCCTGAGGTGCAAAAATTGTGTCCGTTTTGCCCTATCTCGTTTAGTTTTGGAGGTACTTGACATTTTAAAAAATGCCAATTTTACAAAATGATCAGTATCTCGAAAACTAAGCGAGATGGCGGCAAACGGACAGAATTTTTGCAAAAGTTGATTTAGAACCCGATAAATCAACTGATGTGGGTTTGGAAGAGATCCCGAATTTTTGACCTCATTTTTGAAGCGCAGAAAACTCATACAGCAAAACGTTAGCGCCAAACCGTTTCCGGTATGCATTTATATACAATTGACGATAAAGATACGTTCACTTACTGCAATGACATTAAAGGTTTAGTGAATAAATTGGGAATGGAATATTACGCTGCCGACTGGAGATTATTCATTGACGGCTCAGTTTAAATTTTAAAAGTTGTGCTGTGGCACAAAACAAACCCAAAACCGTAAATTCCAGTAGCATTGGGCATAAAAATATGAAGGAATCTTATGAATGGAAGATTTTCTGTGAACTGAAAGTTGTGAACATATTGCAAAGTGTTATTTCAAAAGGCGGCCATCAAAGATAATGAGGAAGCTTTAGACTGTTTGGAAAACATGTTTCCAAAACTCAGCAATGACAAAATTAAAAACGGTTGCCTATTTAAAATATTTTCATATCGATGTTTGTACACTTAGCTCTGTTCGCATTGCTATTAATTTTTAGCAAATGCTTTTTTACTTCTAACAGGTGTTCTCTCTCAATGTGCCGAATATAAAAAAATTAATGAAAAGCAAAAGAACGCACTGACAAACAACCACCGGAGAGCCTATGATGCACTGAAAGCTGTAATCGAGGGCGTTTTAGGAAACACTGGTCTACAGCCAGACGAAGCAAAGAAATTGGTAAAAACAATGCTCAATTACTCTCATAAAATCAATGCATCTATGTCTTTGAAATTACATTTTCTGTATCACCACTTTGATGAGTTCTTACGTTACTGAATTTTCTGCAGTTTGTCAACTATGGGCCAAAAATGCTGAAAAAAGATAGAAAAAAAGATTGCACTAGATGCAATTTTTTCGTATTAGTTCAGTTTTTTTCTCCTAGTCTATAGCTACAACTGCGCTGAAGACAGGAAAACAAAATTAAAATTGGTTTCCAAAATATTGCCGTGAGCAAAATTGCATGATCTTCGGAAAAATCAAGTTTTATCCAAAATCTAAATGAGGTCATTAAATACGTACAGCAGCTAAGCTAGCAAATCCCAAATGGTGTATTGTTAGCTTCGATAAGTACTTCGAAAAATTACACACTATATAGAGTTTGCACTCAATGACTTCAAAAATGTTGCACTGTGTTAAAAAAAAAAAAATTATAATGAAAATAATTTCATTGCCATATCATATCAATATTTCATATCAATACAATGGTAATAAAATCATCATTTCATTAGTCCACTTAATTCTTCGTTAGTCCCATGTATGGCTCATACATAATTGATAATTATTGTTTCCCCAAAACGTTACGAAATACACGATCTTTAATTGAAGTTAACAATATGAATATTGATAATCGATACGAAGCGTGTGTTGTACAACGTTTATTGCCCTACAAATTTACGAATACTCTTTGCGATTAAACTATCGCAATGAATTCTATTTTAGTTATCGCTATCTAATGATATATAGCAAATTTTGTCGGAAGATAATACAAAATTTGTTTTGCTTTTTCATAATACCATTAATATCACATCGTCCTATCGCACTTATAAATTTGTAGATATGACTATTAACGCTGCCAAATGTTAATTGAAATATTGATTAACTTTAACCGAATCAATAAATCGCCAAGTTTATAAATTGAGGGGCGTTTAATCAATTTTAGTTATACGCGTATTGCATTTTGGACGAATAGCAACATGCAAAGATCGACTGTTTTAGTTTTCGTAGTGGCTGGCATTTTATTGGCAGGAACCGCTGAAGCCGCCACACGTCGCTCACCACCCTTGTTCCGTGATAGTGTTACCAATGGTCTTGAAAATCCAAATGCTCGGTTTGTTCCTCAACCTCGTGTTGATGAGTTGGACTATCGTCTACCCAATCATACATTACCCGAACATTATGCTATTGAATTGACTACAAATGTTCATACTGGCGTAAAGGCCTTCACCGGCAAGGTTGTTATCGATATTGTGATTGTTGAAGCCACCACTTCAATAGTGCTTCATGCTCGTGAAACTAAGGATTTTGTTGCTACTATTATCAGCGCTAATGGTGGACAATCTGAAAATCTAATTGTTGGTTACGAAGAGGAACGTGAATTTTTAAAATTAAACCGCACCACAGCAACACCTTTTGGAAAGGATACTAAATGGAAATTGACCATTACATATAATGGTGAACTGCGTACAGATAACGGTGGTTTCTATTTGTCTACATTTACCGATAATAATGGAACTGTACGGTAAGTAAAAGTGTATCTAAATCGTTTTCATTTCTGTCTATTGTAATTTTAAATTCGTTAAGAAAAAAATTATTATTAAAAGTAATAAGAATCAAACGGTCTTAATATCTGATCTCTTTTGAAAGGAAAAAGTCGCTTAAATTTCGAAGTTTTATAGATATTGCAGTTTTTGCTTTAAGGAAAAGTTTTCAGATTTTAAGAGTTTTTTAAAATCTTCCAAAAAAAAGTTTATCGGATTTTATACTAATTAATAAAACGTATCATGAGTTCTCAAAAAACAGTCCTTATGCTGAGAGTTATAATTCTATTGGTCAATTATTATTATGGTTATAATTATATTGGTCAATCAATAGAATGATTGGTCAACCGAAACAACCGAAGCATTCGATTGGCAATAAATACACTCATAGAAATAAACCTGTAAATATAGCAAAAAAAGCTACTAAAAATTAGTTTAAAATGTTTTAGCAAAAACTGTAATTTTAATATTTTTAATTTGCTTGAAACTTTCAACCGCCATAATTTTAGAGCCGTTAAAGATAAATGATTAACGCGAATGGATTTAGCACGCTGAAACAACGGCTAACATACGCACAATATGATATCCATTTTATGCAAAAAAGTTTTTGGAATATATTTTACATCAAAGTGTTAATAATTTTTGAAGTTCCCATATAAAGAAAAAAAATTCCAACCGAATCGAGACGTTTATTTCGATTGCTACAACAAAGAAATTTCTTAAAGTTCATGAAAATGCTTCATAGTTTTAATGAAACTTTCTATAATGATAAAGTTTCATTAAATGAAATTTATGAAATTTTTCATAAAATTTTATGCAAAACTTCATTTATTTAATGAAAAGTTTCAATTGGAGAGTTCCAGTGACAATTCATAGATCTTAGGCAAAAATGCATTGATATCATGCTGATAATTCTCTCAGTGTATGGACGAATTTTTATGAAATTTGGCGGAAAGATTACATTTGATAGCAGTATCAAAGCCTCTAAGTTTTGTCCATATATATTGAAGTTTAAGTGCGTTTTCGCTTTTTTCGAAAAACGAAAATTTCTATTTCTTTTTAAGTAAAAGCACAAAACTTGAAAAATATGTTCGTTAAAAAAATAATATATTAATTAAAATATAAAATAATAATTGATTTAACTATGATTTTTTCTCTGTGTATAATCAAAATAACTTTAAAATTATTAAATCTATATTAATATATTGCAGTTACTTGGCTACCACACAATTTGAAAGTACTGATGCCCGTCATGCTTTCCCCTGTTATGATGAACCCGCTAAACGTGCCACTTTCACCATTACCATCAATCATAGTCCTACCTACTCGGCCATTTCCAATATGCCCGTCGACACTACCCTTTCCACGTAAGTTTGAACACTGATAATAATCCATGCGTAAAATCTGTCATAATAACCAAAACAAATTTTAGTTTATTTTACGTAAGTTTTTGTAGTTTTGACAATAATTTCGTATTTTTATGCATGACTTTTTATTATAGTATGAGTGATAACATGCAAGCTCAGTCACCATTCAGGTCGACCACCTCCGATTTCAATAAAATTCACCATAACTATTACTCGACAAGAAATCGTTGAAACATAATTTTAAGACTCCGTGCTTTTTCGGTTTCCGAAAAATGACGTCATAAAAATTGCAAAAGACTATAAAATTTTATTAAAGTATGGCTACAAAATTTACTATAACTTTTATACTATACAAGATTTAAAGTCCGTCTTGGCCTTATTTGTTAGATTAAAATATACTCTTTAAAATTATATGCATATTGATTTTTTTCAGGGAAAGGTCAAAGGTAATTTTTGAGGATCTTGAGTTCCAATGCCCAATCTCAACATACAATTTTATTTTTTTTTTCTTAAAAAATATATACTTATATTTGAACTCTCCTCCACATTTGAGTGAAAAATTCAGGATATCATCTCGATTGGTCTCTGAGTTATAGATAAAACCGTGATAAAAGTATGAGGACCGTTTTAGTTTGTATGAGTTGAATTAACAACATGGTATGCATACGGTATACGGTATGCATACGGTATACATGTAAAAATGGAAGAAACATACTTAGGACCATGCTTTTGGCTATAACTCAGAGACCAGTCACTCAAATGTAGAGCAGGGTTCAATACGAAGGATATGGGCATTTGAACTCAAGACACAAAAATGGCTTTTGGCGCTTTTATGAAAAATGCAATTGGCATATCATTTTGAAGAGTATATTTTAGCCTAAAAAAATAAGGCCAACACGAATTTTTTATTTTATATAGTTTTAAAGTTACAGTGAATTTTGTAACGATACTTACGTCAAATTTTATCGTTTTTGATATTTTCATGACGTCATATTTTGGAAACCGAAAGGGTACGGAATCTGAAATTTTTGTTTCGTCAATTTCTTATCGAGTATGACAGTTATGGTGACAGGTATATGATAGTTCTGGTTATGGAGATGGTCGGTCCGAAAATGCCATTCTTTTTTTTTACTGAGTTTACATGTTTTCATTTTATATCTAACAAATATTTCTTTGCAGCGCCGGCAAGACTGTTTTCAAAAAGACAGTTAATATGCCTTCATATTTAGTTGCGTTTATCATCTCCGATTTTAAATATACTGAAGGTGTTTTGAATGGCTTGCCACAACGTATCTATTCTCGTTCCGGTACAGTTCATGAACAAGAATGGGCTTTGGTATCTGGCATGTTGATCACCGAACGTTTGGCTGAATATTATGGCGTTAAATTTATGTTGCCCAAATTGGATCAAGCTGCTATGCCTGATTTTGCTGCCGGTGCTATGGAAAACTGGGGCTTGGCAACATATCGCGAAGAATATTTGTTGTATAACAAGGATACATCTACCATTTATACCCAAACTAATATTGCCAATATTATTGCTCATGAATATTGTCATCAATGGTTTGGTAATTATGTTGCTATTCAATGGTGGACTTACTTGTGGCTTAAAGAAGGTTTCGCTACACTATTCTCTTACAAGGCTACCGATGAGGTAAGTTTTAAATGGACAATATCACATGGAATATAGTTCTTGAAATTAAATCTTTGTTTATATTCGTTTTAGGCTTATCCTGAATGGGGTATTTGGCAACAATTCCATACCGATGACTACCAAAGTGCTTTGACGAGAGATGCTTCCAATTCTCCGAGAGCTATGACTCATTATGTTCAAAAACCTCGTGAAATTTCGCAATTGTATGATACTGTATCCTATGCCAAGGCTGGTTCCGTTTTAAACATGTGGAATCATGCTTTAACTGACAAAGTTTTCCAACAAGGTTTACACAACTATTTGACCATCAAGTAAGTTTAATATTAAGTTTTGGAAAAAATTTAGCAATATGAAATGTTTCTATCACCATTGAGATCGATAGACACACTATTATTTCACTTTCGAGCCTTCTAGTACCCGAGGTACTTCAGTAGTTCATAAGTATGTCGAACCCATCAATCGGCTCGAGTAGTGAAAACTGACTTATTGTAGTTTGCACACAGAGAAAAAAAATATCATTTAAGAGCATTATATTATGATTCGGAGTATGTAATAATTATGGTATACTATAATATGATCCGTAGTTATCATAATGTTTGCCGTATGAATCATAATATGATTAGTTAGAATCATATTAATAACACAGTTAAACACTAAAAATGCATTATAAATTCTGATAGATTTTAGGTAGTAGGTCGCGAATGTGAACCTCAATTTTTTTTATTTGCTCTTATCAAAATATTCGCGAATCTTACTTTTACCAAAAATCAAGTTTTTTCTTAAATTTTTTCTATTTTTTCGTATACTTGAATAATTTTTAATATGGTATCAAAGTATTGACTCTGAAATTCAAGAACCATATCAATTTGTTGCGATTGGGTGAAGGTGTAATGATATCCTTGTGTACAGTGAAAACTTATTTATTATTTTTATATTTTGTGAATATTTTAAAACGCCTTAATCGAATTTACAAAATTTTAGCACATGATGTTAATTTATATTCCACTTAATTAATTTCAACGAAAATGAACCATCAAAAATTTCAGAAAACTCTATATGAATTACAATTATTATAACTTTTTTTATTAAATTAATTGTGTATGAATTTACTAGGGAGAAGAAAATATAAAAAGGAATCATTTAAAGTCGTTATTTTTTCGGAAAACGCACTTCAGTTAGCTACAACTTGGTTGCTATTGATAAGGAAACATGTGTTAAACATTTTTGAATGTTTTTATCTGAATTTCATTAATTAAGACTTGTCACAGACTCCATATTTTTATGGTAGAAAAATATATAAAATGTTTGTAGTTTGAACAATTTTTTTCTTAAACTAAAACAGAAAGTACCCGAATTTGTTCATAAATTAAGTAACCAGTGATTTTTCTACAGATACATTTGTAATTTTGGTTCCTCTTTTCGTTGTATAGGGCGGATCAATAAATCCGTGACTTTTTGAATGAAAAAAAAAATGAATTTTTCAACATAATCTCCTTTTAGCTCAATACACTTAGTCCAACATTTCTCCAATTTTTGTATCCCTTCCAAAAAATAGGATTTTTTGAGGTCCATAAAATATGCATTTGTTTAATCAATAATTTAATCGTTGGAGCTAAATCTCTTTCCGAGCCATTTCTTTAGGTTTGGAAATAGGAAATAGTCACTGGGGTCTAAATCCGGAGAATAAGGCGGATGAGGTACCAATTCGTAGCCCAATTCGTGGAATTTTGTCATTGAGACTGCACAAGTGTGCACCCGTGCATTATCTTGATGAAAAAGAACTTGGCCATATGGGATCGTTTTTTTTTTTTTTAATACTAGTTAAGTCGGTCCATTAAGTTAGCATAATCTTCGCCGTATATTGTTTTTCCCTTTTGAAGGTAATCGATGTGGCCATGGCCTTATTGGCCGACAAACTTGCCTTGGCCTTCTTCGGAGCCGGTTGACCCGGAGAAACCCATTGTTTAGACAGCTGCTTGGTCTTCGGAGTGTTGTAATGGATCCATGTTTCATCCACAGTTACAAAACGCCTCAAAAACTTATTCGACTTGTGGTTAAACAACTCCAAGCAATCCTTTGAAGGTGTCACACGATTACGTTTATGTTCAATTGAGAGCAAACGCGGCACCGATCTTGCAGACAGCTTTCTTAAGCCCAACTGATCATTTAAAATCAAAACCACACGGCCATATGAAATGCCTATGGCATGAACAATCTCACGCACTTTTAATCTTCGATCTCACAATACCATATCGTTGATTGGCCGTCCAGAACGTTCAGCGTCATTTGTACTTGTGCGACCACAACGAAAATCAGTAAACCATGTTTTTACCATTGAAATCGATGGTGCAGAGTCCCCATAGTAATTATCAAGCTTTTCCTTGGTTTGATTGACGGTTTTTTTTCGCAAAAAATAATGTTTAATGAGCACTCGGAATTCAATTGTTTCCATTTCTAAAAGAAGCCACGAGGTTGTGTGTTTTGAACAGCTGTTAAACGCAAAGTAAATGACGGAACTTGCTCAACATTTGACAGTAGTCTATTAACAGGTATTACTTATCATTATAAATAATTGAATCGACTTTTTTTGTGTTGGAAATCGGTTTTTATTTGTTTGTGTGTACACCATTTTCAATTGTTTTTCAGAAGTTATAATTTTATTTTAGAAATTATCAATTGTATTTCAAATTTATTAATTGGATTTTGGAAACTATAAATTGAATTTCAAATTTATTAATTGAATTTCAAAAACTATCAATTGTACTTCAGTTTTATCAATGGTATTTCAGAAAATACTAATTGATTTTTTTAATTGTTATTCAGAAATCATCAATTGTATTTTAGATTTAACAATTGTATTTCAGAAATTATCAATTGGATTTAAAAAATTATCAATTGCTTTTTCGGAAGATTCCAATTGTATTTCAAAAATAGCCAATTGTATTTTAAAAAATGGCAATTGCATTTCAGAAATTATTAACTGTATTTAATAAGTTCTCAATGGTTTTTCAAGAATCATTAATATATTTTCAGAAATTATGAATTGTACACTTAGAATACTTTGTAGGTAAAGACCACTGCAAATGTAGTTAAAAACAAATTAAATTTCACTTGAAGAACGGACGACTTACATTTCAGTAAATTCAACTTACATTGTCATTTGTTTTTAATGTTCAAAAAATTAACCACAATTGTAGTAAAAATGTACCACATATGCAGTAAAACATAAACAAACAAAAAAACTACTGTATAAAATGAATGTAAAATCATAATACAGTAATTTGATGTGGTTTGTTTTTGTAAATGAACTACAATTGTAGTTAAAACTGCAATTTCTTCTACAAATGACTGTATTACATCTCAAACAACTACAAGTATTTAAATCAGAAGTTCCCTGAGTGTATTTCAAAGCTAAAAATATATTCTAAAAACATTATATGATGGATTACTTATAACCTCTGAGATTCAATTAATAATAAAAAATTTTGATTATTTGTGAAAAAAAATTATCAATTTTAAAATACAGTTGATAGTTTCTGATAAATAATTATTAATACCTGAAGTACAATTAATAGTTTCGGAAACACAAATAATATTTTCTGAAATATATTTATTACTGCTATTTCAGAGTTATAAATATGTTTTAAATATTTTATTGGATGCATTATTAATAACTTTTAAATTACATTTGTTAATTTCTGATATACATTTAATAGTTTATGAATTACAGTTAATATATTCTAAAATACAATTAATAATTTCTAAAAAACATTTAAAAAAATATATATAAATATTAAGGTAATGATAACATTAGCAGTTGGACTGGCAACCCTGCCAAATTAAAAGCTTTAAGATTTAAAGCTTTTGGCTAAACTTGTAAGAAAAGACTAAAATAATTCATGTTGTTCGGGTAATCAATTAACATCACCGATTTTCTGTGGTTGATTGATATATGTACCTGATCAAACCATGAGTTTCTTGTGTGGTGTCTTAGAATGAGGCTGAAGGTCTAAAGTGCAGCACTCCCTTCAGCGCCGACTTTTTACATCTTCCCTTACATTTATTAACAATTAGTGTTTTCTATTTGTAATAGTAACATTTGATTATGATCTCAAACCTTTGAATACATCATTTTGAATTTTCGAATACAATTATTGTATTACAGAAATAATGGATTGGTGTTCAGATTATTGATAAATCTAAAACATTGTTAAAAAAAAGTGTTAAAAGAAAAGTGTATTTTAATGTTAACGACTTATAAATTCAGTTAGTACAGCGATAATTACATTCGATTTCTGAATATGGTGGGTGTTGGAACTAAAATTCAGGGGAATTAACCAAACTTTGTTGTGAAAACTAATGTAGAGTTATTCCAACCGACTGAACTTAGTAATAAGTTGTTCAGTTGGCAAACAGCTAAATTTTTCTCTGTGTGTACAAAAACTGCACGAACGAAAAACCAATAACATTATCATGATTGGCTGAAAATTTTAATTTTAAAAATGCATTTCAATTAAACCCATGTTCCTGCTTTTATAACGGATTTTATTTTGCTTTTTTACCTGTTTGATTTTGAAATAAATTCAAAATAACGTTAACGTTATTTTGTTGATAAAACATAATTTAATTGGTAGAATTTTTAAATAAACCCTGTGATATCACAAGACACTTGCCACTATTGGAATCGTGGTTTTAAAATTTTCTTATAACCCTGATGTGGGCGTGGTAGGCAAGTGTTGTTATGATCAAAGGATAGTGTTTGCCAACCATGAACAAAATACATCCCAGCAAAATTTTTTAGAACAGATTACTTCTGAACCTGTTCTAGAACAACTTCTTTTACCACCGGTTACATGCCCCCGGTTCTGGAACATGTTCCAGAGAGTCGAAATGTATGGTGTCACTGTCTCAGCTCCAGTTCTACAACTGGTTCTAGAACCGGTTCAAAGCAACCTGTTCTTGTTTATAGGTAAAGAACCTATTGCAAATTGGACAAACTCCATATAAAAAGAACCAGTTGCAGAACCGAAATTAGAACCTATTATAATACAGTATAAGCTGTTCTACAACCAGTTATTTGGATTTTACTATATTACTGGGTTGCAATACAAAATACATGTTGTCATTCATTCGTGTAGCGTGTCACTCATTGTAAAAATCAGTGCTTTATTTCAAGTTTCAGATTTCGAAATTAAAAAATCAGTCTTCAGATAAGTATGTCTCGTTGTTAATAAAATATGTAGTCCAGCTTTTAACTTCGCAGCTCATCAGAAAAAGTTAAAAAACGATTTAGAAACTACTTTTTAGAAACTACTATATAATATAGATTTAGAAACTACTATATAATATAGATATAACGATTTGAAAAACAACAGAAGTATCAAAGCATTAAAGTGCATGTCTTATATATATACCGCGATATAGCATTTTGATTCCCCTTTTGCCGATTTGGCTTAGAATATATAAAAAGTATTCTTCCAAACCTTTTATCCCATAAATATGAAATTGTTTCGAATAAAATCGGGTTTATAACTTATGTATGTCTCCTCTATCACATATCCGAATTTCAGTAATGGTTAGCGCGTTGGACTTTTACACAGAAGGTCCCGGGTTCGATCCCCGGTGCCGGCAACATCAAAATAATATGTATGAGTTTTTTCTATCCCTCATACGTATCGCAATGTCCACCTTCGGTGTTCCCATAGCAATTAACCCCACCGAAGTAAAATAATAAATCAGGGCTATGAACTAAAAAGCTTCAATAAGTTCGCCAACTTTCCATCAGGTGGCGAGCAACAACTGTTCTAAGACTTATCATCTCGCGCAATTACAGTGTTGCCATGTCTGAAGCCCTTCATCTTTCCCCACCTTTCCCCACCTTTCATCTCTTTCCCTTTCCAAAGAAAGCAACACACTAAATATAGGAAGTATTTCCTGAGTGTTGCCTCTCTTTAAAAAAAAAAAAAAAAAAAAGTAGGATTTCTTCTTTAATATGAGATTAAGCAGCTAAAATTATACCATTGTCCCTCATCTATAACATAATAAAATTTCTTAAAGATCTGACGGTACACGTCAGCGGAAAAACTTTATTTTGGAATTTTTTTTATAATTTTTACTTAAAATCTTCTTCTTTAATTTTCAGTCAATACAGTGCTGCCGTTGAAAGTCAATTATTCCAAGCTATTCAAACTGCTGCTAAAGAATTAAACTATGCAGTTCCCGCTGAAATCGCCAATATGATGGGTTCCTGGACACGTCAAGGTGGTTATCCTTTGTTGACCGTTACCCGTAACTATAACGATGGTTCTTTTACGGTAAAACAAGAAGCTTTCTACAATGATGAAACGTATAAACAAAATAAAACGTGGTATGTGCCCATTAATTATGCCGTTGCTTCAAATCCCGATTTCCGTGATACCGAAGCTACACACTATTTGCTGAATGTACCAGAGATTAAGGTAGACGGCAAAGTATCCCGCGATGATTGGTTAATACTCAACAAACAATCGAATGGTTATTATCGCATCAATTATGATGAAGAAAATTGGAATTTAATAGCTGATGGTCTCATTCATACACCCTACAAGATTCATCCCCGTAATCGTGCACAATTGATGCATGATGCTTATCGTTTCAGTGCCTCTAATCGTTTGAGCCATTCAATTCTGTTGAACATGTTGACCTATTTAAAGAATGAAGATCAATATGCACCCTGGTCTACAGCTAATGGTATTATTACTACCTACAATCGTTATTTGAGTGGCGATTCGGAATATGATAATTTCAAATTCTTTGTATCCGAAATTGTTGGTCCCATCTATGAGAAATTGGGTGTTAATGATGTTTCAGGTGAACAACATTATCAAAAATATACCCGTAATGTCGTTATTAACATGGCTTGTTTGGCTGGTATTAAGAGTTGTTTGGAGGAAACTAATAATAAATTGAAGACTTTGGTTAATCAGAATACTCCCATTGAACCTAATCTACAGACACAAATCTATTGTAATGGTCTTAAACAATCTGGTGATACCGAATTCGATTTTGTGTACAATCAGCTTATGAATTCAGACGATCAAGCTTTGCGTCGTTCTCTTATTTCATCTTTGGGTTGTTCTCAAAAGGAAAGTCAAATTAATAAGTTCATTTCCAGCTCCATTGATACCACAAACAAATTGCGCACCCAGGAACGTTCTACTTTACTCAGTCCTGCCTATTCTCGTGGTGAAGTCGGTCTTTTAGCCTGTATTGACTTTTTGGATAAAAACTGGCAAGCTTATGCCAACTTAAATGGCGGTTTCGGTGGTAGTAATCCTTTGGATTCCGACATTCGCGGTATGGCTTCTTATGTAGTCAACAAAAATCAAGAAGAGAAATTATTGGCTCTCGTCACTAAAGTAAAGAATAGTCCTCAAGTTACTACTACTCTAGAAGCAGCTGTTAAGACTACCATTAAAGGCAACTTTGATTGGCTAGCCATCAATCGTGACCCTCTTATGTCCTGGGTTACCAAATACCGTACTGGTGGCAGTGCTAGTCTTACCGCCTCGGCTATAACAGTTGTCACAACTCTCGTTTTGGTAGTATCACGTGTATTTTAGATAATTATTTAGTATGTAATAGTATGTACAATAAATTAGGTATTTTGTAAATAATTTGTAAATCCATGTCAGTATTTTTCCACTGATTTTGTTAAAACTTTGTAAAATAAATTGAAAATCAAATATTTCAAAAAAGAAACTAACTTTACACAAAGTCTGAAGTTTACTTAAAGTTTCCTGGGAAGGTAATACATTTAAAATTTTTGTTAATTATAATTTGGAAATAATATTCGAATCGACTGATCACATGGTCATTGTATAAAATAGGATATTAAAATTATAAATTACACTGTTCAACAAAATTAGAAAGAGTTTATGCATCGGGGTTACAAGCGACCTATTATTTTAAAAAGATGTAGGGACGAAATATTTGCAAAAATCTTTTTGAAGAAAATTAAAATTTTTTGATAAATTTTTTGCAAAAATGAACAAAATTTAAAACAAAGCCGCAACTTTTTTACAACATTAAAATAGTATGAACTATGCTTTTTAATTTAATATATTACACGTTTGGAAAGCTGCGATTTCGTTAATACTAAATGTACAACGAACAGCAGAACCAAAATTTTAATATGTACCTTGAGAAAACATCACCGGTTACTATCGCTTATAGTTTAAGAAAAGAATTGCTTAAACTACAAAAATCTCTGACAAATCCTAATTAATAAAATTCAGATAAAAAAGATTAATTATGTTTTGGTTAATTGAAGTGCGGTTTTCTAAAACAAAAAAAAAAACCATTTTAAATTATGCCTGTTCAAAAATGTACTTTTGATATTTTCTCCATGGTAAATTCATACAAAATTAATTAAGGAGTGAGATCAGTCAAACTAGTCAAACGCCAGTAAAAAAAATTATATGGGGCAACATCAAATTATATATAAATTAGATACGCGATGATATTAAATTTGATCCGAAAAATGAGAACATATAGTTGTATCTAAAATATATCAAAGTGTATCGAATTCGATACATTCGTAACGAATTAGATCGAATTCGATGCAATTAGATACAAATTTGTACAATTTGATGTATATTATATACAATTTAATCCGAATTTTGTCCGCATACAAAATGTTGGTTATTATATATAATTGTATCGAGTTAGATATAAATTAATATTAATGGATAAGTGTTGGTAAAAATAGTTTCTAGTTTTTCTCAACAATTGTAGGTAATTACATATACATATATGACTTCATAATATATATAAAAAGATTATACATAATTTTTATTAAAAATAAAAATTAGTTTTGGAGCAAAATTGATGATAAATAGGTATTTTGTTAAAGCTCTGCCTATTCTAAAGGCTCTAGCTTTTCTTGGGTTTCTGATGGGATCTTTAGCCAGGTCGAAATACTATTATCAACCTAGCTAATATGTTTGATTTGCTTTATTTTTGTAACTATATGGAGGTTGCAAGCTAGTTAAAATAAATGGATCTCGATATATATATAAAAACAAAATATAATATTTTTCTGTTTTGTAGAAAAACTTGCGTTTCTCTGAATTTTTGACTACACATTTTTTCTTCAACTTTTTTGTATACATAAATTGTTCTATTTATGTGTATTTTGTTAATTTTATCTTAAAGTACATACCTAACACTTTTGCATAAGTGTGCGATCGAGGGAGCTGAAGTACATAGTTCTTGTGAACAGTAATCAAAATTGTTTCAGTTAACTCCGAAATTGTAACTCCGGTTATTATATAATTATATCTAAAATCATTTAGAAAATAATGTTAATATGGCACCACATATAATTGAATATAATCACATGTATAATCACATCTTATAAATTCCTATATAATTTTATATGGATCAATATATGGCTTTATCAAAAATTATTTTAAAAAAATATTTTTATTAATGATGCACATGTGGTGTTCTATAGATATTTATGTTGAATTATATATGAGCCCATATATAAATCTATATTGTATATATTGAAATATATAATCAGGTATATTGAGTACAACATACAGGGCCATATAAAATAATATATTCCTATATGTACAGACATATAACAATTTTTTGAAACAAAATAGATACAATTAGATACAAATATTTATGCTATTTATAACATAAATGCATATATAAAAACTTTTTATCTAATCAATCAATTTTAATAAAAAAATACCGGTTTTTTGAATAGAATTTTATACAAATTGATATTTTATAAGCAAAACTGAAAAGTTATTTGCTTTTTTTAATATTTTTACTTTTTCAGAAATTCTCGCCGTTCAGGCTTTTATTGTTTTTTCAGTCACATTGCTGTGTTACATAGTTTTTCAAATTTTAGCATCTCTTGAGTTTAATATCTTGCCAGTGTTTAATATCTTGCTATTGGTTGCCGTTCTGGGCAGTTAGGTGGATGTGCCTATCTTGGTATCAAAACCAGTTTATTTCTTTGGTACCACTCAACCGCTGATTTGCTATAATGACAAGATGCATGGTCAGGCCTGTGTTAGGCCTGACCAGGCCAGGTCGTGTTGCCGAATTATTGGCAAATGCCGCTTTTACAAACACTCTATTATGTACAAATCGGTCTTTCTAATGTCTGTGATATTTAAAAACAAATCCTTTTGCTCAAACGCAAATTGTTTGCCAAACTAACAATTAAGTGCGAAATTTGGTTTTTTTATTTATCCTTTTTCTTCCCTCAATATATCCTCATGCATCCACTACATAACATTTCTGCCCTAGAAGCTGGGTTAAGTCACTAAGGGTGTGGGCTTCGTCATCCATTATATATCAATCATATTTTGTTACAAAATTTCAACAAAGTTTTTTGGCTTCTTCTTTGGCTTCCGCATTTTACCTGGAATTTTGGCTGCACAATTTTTGCACTTCATATGATTGCAAAATTTAGCATAAAACTCCGAACAGTTGGCTTTTACATGTGACTTTCTATTTGACAGGCTAGGATTTTTCTTCGAAAGACCCACTATTTTCTCAGCCTTATTTCGTTCAGAAATAGTTTTTTTTTTATAAGGGTCTGCGGACTTCTTTTAATAATATGAAAGTCATTATAATTTTTGGCAAACGCTAGAAACCGTATTTCGTGAAACATTAAATTTTTTATCAATTGCTGAAAGAGCACGAATTGGTTTATCTTTATAAAGTTCCACTATTTTTTCTCTTAATTTTTGTTGATAATTCATTTTTGGGCGAACTAACTTATCGTTTTGATTGATACTTTTTACATACAATTTAAATATATTTCCAAAGCTCACCTGATAAAAAAAAAATTATTTGAAGCATGCAAAAGCACTTACAAGGTTAAACACGTGCACTAGTTTGACTAATGTCACACTCTTTAGAAAAAAAGTTATAAAAATTAAACTTTAGATAAAATTTTCTGAAAATCTTGGTGTACAAATGATGGGTTTGTGGACTAAATTTTTGTGCGTGCGTTGTGGTGTAAAGTAATGAATCAGGGCTATGAAACAAAAAGCTTCAATAAATTCTCCAACTTTACATCAGGTGGCGAGCAGCAACTGTTCTAAGACTTATCATTTCGCGCAATTACAGTGTTGCCATGTTTGAAGCCCTTCATCTTTCACCACCTTTCATATCTCCACTATCCCCTTTCCAAAGAAAGCAAACACATTAATTAATAGGAAGCATTTCCTGAGTGTTGCTTCTCTTTAAAAAAAAAAAAAAAATTAATTAAATGGAATATAAATGAACATCGCGTGCTAAAATTTTGAAAATTCGAAGAAGGGGTGTTATAATATTCACAAAATAGAAAAATAAGTCAAGATTTCCCTTTAATTCCAATGATATACTACATCCTTCCCCAAATCGCACTAAATTGATATGTTTCTTAAAATTTAAAATCAATACTTTAAAACCATATTAAAAATTATTCGTAGTTTATTCAGGTATACGAAAAAATAAAAAATTGGAGAAAAAACTTGATTTTTGGTATAGTTAAATTCGCAAATATATTGAAAAGTAAAGTGAGTATCAAAATTTGGTGTTCACATTCGTGGTTTACTGCCTAAAATCTATCGGAATTGATAAGTCGCATCTCCTTTGCATTTGTAGTGTTTAACTGTGTTAGTATGAAAATTGGAGTTTTTTAACCTAAAGACCAGATTATGAATTACCATAGATTACATAGATATCATACTCTTGGACATTTGCTGTCAGAGAACATTACTCACAAGAAATTGTTGCACATAAGTCCAATATAGTTTGTTATACGCCCCATACCTATACAAATGTATTTTTTTTGTTAAAAAGAAGAAATAGATTTTGACAAAAGATACATACACTCACAATATTTTTCCGTAAAGACTACTGAATATACACATTAAATTAACTGAAAATCAGTTAAAAACATTACTACTTACTTTTCGTTTAAAACAGTTATATTTTTTATGAACAATTAATGGACAAAATCCATAAAAAAATAGATTGTTTTCGTTTATTTCAATACTCAATATAAATATAACAACTTTTTGTTTTCAACTACTACGGAAAGTCCGCTTTTTTTTATTGAATAACAGACTGAAAGTTAAAAAATATATTACTTTGGCAACTGTATATTCCATTGAAACAACTTTACCGATTACATTTTTAAATAAATGTTGATTGTTTATGCCCAAGAGTTCCTTATGGAAGAGCAAACACCAATACATTTAAAGAAAAACTAATTTTTATTCAATATTTTTTGTTGTAAAAACCAATTCGTACAAAGAAAAAAATATTTCAATGTTTACGAGCAAAGCATACGAGTGTTGTTGCTTTGCACTTGCGTGTATACCAGTGAAGAACGACAAAAAAAACTAATAAGACAAAGTTGTTTGTGTATTTCGTATTGCTAGTGCTGAGTGCTTGCTCTATGTGTGTATTAAAACCCACAGCCTATAGCTAAGTGTTTTTACAAAAACAAATGAGCACGAAGCGCATAGGGCTTGGGCACCCTTGGTTTATGGAAAAGTTCTTGTAAGTGTATGTAATCTATGTGAATTCCATTTGTGTTTTTGACCTTTTAAACCAGAATTTGAATTTAAAAATGTTTTATCACATTAAAATACTTATCAAAAAAATTTAAAATTGCAGTTTTTTTTCTTAACACTGGGCTGATCTGCTAAACATTTTGTTATACTTTTTACACCAAAAAAAAATGTTGCCTTAACATAATGTAAAACTATTCAATTGTGGCAAATACTTTTTTATTAAAAAGTATTTAGAGTCTTAACTAATACTACACAGAAAAAACTAAATGCGGGATTCAATTAAAAAATTTATTAAATCAATTAATATTTTAATTGATGTTGCACCTAAAACGAAAATGTAGCAACGTTACTAGACAACATATTAAGAAATTTCAATGGATCTCAGAAAATAAAAAAAATTAAGAAGCATTTTTAAGAGAAAAATACGACTTTCAGATTATTATGTATTCACCGTAAAATAAAAGCAAATTGTTGCGAAAAATCGCATTTTTCGCGCATCAATAGCAAACATTTTTAAATTTTTACTTTTAATTTTGAAGGCCATACATAAGTCCCGAATATAACAGAAAACCTATAGTATTTTAATTAAGTTTAAAATAACTCAAGAACCCATTGTGATGGCTAATTTTTGGTCTTCAGCGCAGCTCGAAAAAGGTATACTCTGGTCTTATGTAAGTATTATTTAGTATATACATATTTTTTTTTTTTAATGCAATAAATTAAGTATTTTGTAAAACATTTGTAAATCCATGTCAGTTTTTTTTCACACTAATTTTGTTAATAAATCAAATATTAAAACAACTTATCTTAATACAAAGTTTGCATTTTTTTTTAATTGATTCGGTAGGTAATAAATATTACATTTTTGTTATTAAGAAATTGGCAATAACATTTTAGTTGAATCTAATCAATTGATCACATGGTCGACGTATAAAATGGGGTACTAAAATCATAAAATAATAAAAACAAAGTAAGAACATGATAAATTTGATGATAACGGTCGTTATTGAACAATACGTAGCGATTTGAATTTCATAATATGTCTTAATTAGCGAATGCATCCCGGGATTCCCGGTAATCTAAGCATTTTTCTATTTCCGCAATCCCGGAAATTTGGTGCGGGAATGCCGTGACTTTTAAGAATACAATTTTAAACAAAAAAAATTAAATA
This sequence comes from Delia radicum, assembly GCA_021234595.1. Lineage (NCBI taxonomy): Eukaryota > Metazoa > Arthropoda > Insecta > Diptera > Anthomyiidae > Delia > Delia radicum. Next base: position 305,837,788 of record CM037851.1, on the reverse strand, counting down.
TTCCACATTTTTAACGAAGCAGATAAAAACTTAAAACAATTTTAAGAGAAAAAAAATATTTTAACTTCAACGCAACAGTTAACTTCATCGTTTATCACAGACACTAAGAAAAAAAGTATGTAATGGGTACGGGAAATTTGGCTGTTATTACGGGAAATTTAACTATTTTGAGCAACACATGTCTGCTGAACTGTAGTACAATGAAATTAGTAGAAAAAGTTAGTAACCGCTACTAAATTTTAGTAAAATATTTGCAAAATGCAATTTAAAACCGTTTTGCTAAAATCAGCAAAAAAAAATTACAAAATTTTGATAAAATTAGTACAATGAAATGAGTAATAAAAATTAGCAACCGCTACTAATTTTTAGAAAATTGTTGTAAACTGCAATTCCAAACCAATTTCCTAAAATCAGCAAAAAAAATATTACTAAATCTTTAGAAAATTGTTGTAAACTACAATTAAAAAAAAAATTGTGCTAGAATCAGCAAAAAATATTACTAAATTTTAATAATATTAGTACAATGAAAATAGTAGAAAAAAATAAGTAAGCGCTACCAAATTTTAGTAAAATATTTGTAACTTTAAATTTAAACAATTATTTATTTAATAAACACAAATTACAAAATATTCTTTATTTAATTTTATTCTCGTATATGGGTAATTTTCAAAATCCTTTCATTTTATGAAAAAAAAAAAAATCAAATTTTTTTTGATGGCACATTAATGACACTTTGTGCACTTGAAGCAGTAGGCATAATAAACTTAAAACCGCTCGCGTGCATCAATTTGGACAAGGGCCGCGAAAGTTATAGCGGTTTAAAGATGCAAATTAAAAAAAATTTTCAAAATTACAATTGCTTGTAAATTTCAAAAGTTGTTGGCGGTATGTATTGAAATCATTACCATCTTTAAAACTGCGTTTAAATTTTTGATTTATCTCTTCAGCGTAAAGAGATATAGGGATCCAAAGTTTTTTTTGATGCCTAAATTACACTATTTTTAAAAATAACATAGTAAATTATAATTGAAAAAAATTTCAAAAATATGCGTCACATTTTGCCAACAATGCTAAAGTTTTCGCAGTTTTTTTTAAGGTAATATCTTAATTGGTTTAGAAAATATAGGGGTTTGAATATAATATTTTTTATAATTTTTATAAACAATTTTAGTATGAAAGAGATAAAATTATTTTTTTTTTTGTGACAGCACATCAATGATGTTTTGTACAATTGAAATACTAAACATAAGAATTTTAAATCCGTTAGCGTGGATCAATTTGAGCAAGGGCCGCGAAAGTTATAGCGGTTTTTAAAATTTTTTGGGGTCATTTTTAAACGAGAATTTTAATTATTTTCAAGAATGTGGTATGCTGGAATGGAACAAGCTGGAAAAAAAATAAAGTATACCTTTAAATTTTTTTTTTTATATTTATTTTTTAAATTTATTTTGGATTAAAATTTATAAAAAAAAATTTATAAAGATTTTAGTATAAACTAGCATAAATTAAATTATTTATATTATTAAAGTTTAAGCGACTATAACAATACATAATTACAAAAAAACGAGTAGGTATTTATTTATTTTTGTTTGTTTTCTTTTCTTTTCCAACAACTGAATATTTGTTTGGAGTTAAGCCATAATGAATACAAGGTGGATTTTTAGTGCACTGTGGACAACTTAAGTAATTAAGATACAGCGATCCTTTCTCTTTGTTTGTCCAAATAATCTGGTGGACTTTCTTTGTATTTGGAGCTTGTTGAGAATTTTTTATAAGCAGCTTATCGATGTTTTGCATGTCGTTTTCATTAATTACAGACATATTTATTTTTGAGCTATTAGCAGAAATAATATTAACCATATCTTGAGCAGATGTTACGTCTTTTCCAAAAGACACTGCTCTATCACAAAGACCCTTCACGGAACCACCAACGCCATCAGCAACACTTTTACCATGGCCAGATGTTGTGAAATTCCACGAAGCAAAATTTAACTTAAGAAGCTGACAATGATATTCAAAAAGGAAGAAATTGTTTTTGTTTTTGTATTGAGTCGATGGGCCATCACTTTGAAAATGAAGAGTCTTTAAATGTGGAACATGTCTTTTAAGAAGTTTTAAAATAGGACCCAAATGGGCCCATATAGCAGCAGCGTCATGACGCAAACATTCTGACGCTGTGCAAAATGAAATACATTTTATTGTGTTCGATATTTTGTCTTTATAAAAAAAAGCTCCCGTATGAAGAGAAACTTGTTTTTTGGAAGCTCCAAAATGAGCACTTTGAATTTCAGTTGCGCATTTGCAATAGTAGTTTTCTGAAAAATCTATAACTAATAATGCTTCATTGCAATCCAAATTAATTTTAATGTTATCAATAGACTTATATTGATGGCCAGTATCATATACGTGTTTTAAATAAACTGCAGTTCTCGAGTTCAACTCCTCAACCAATTCTTTTACGTTACATTCGATTATATGCTTAGATGTAATTTTTACGTGGTAGTTTACATTTTTTGCTCCAATTCTATCTACCGTTTTTTGGCTCCATTGATAATAAAAGGTTGACATAGAATAATTATCTGGCAAAGGTATACGTTTATCCTTACAAATCTGACAATCACCGTACATACAATCTTTTGAGCTTGAATTACAAGTTACGGAATTTGTAAAGGCAGTTGTGCTAGCTGAACTAAAAATCTTTAATCTAGATAGTTTCTGTATCATGAAATTAAAATTAGCGTGTTGTTTGCATAAGCAAGTGTCGCGTGCTGTCATTTTTTTAGAAATAATATAAAATGGTTTTAAATCTGAAAAATGTTGTTAATGAAATTTTCGACCTAGTTTCACTACGAAACTTTTTGTATAAATTTGTAACTGTATCTTGCAAATACCTCTTACGCATGGTCTTTCCAAATTTTTTAATAAAGTCACGTTTTCCCGGGGCAAGTGAAGAATTTTCATCCTTTTCCAGAAACTCTTTTATTACATTTTTAATTGTTTTTGGTTTGTTTGATCTACTTACTTTTAGATTAGTACTGTTTAAGTGCTTCTTTTGCAAATATGGACTGACTAAATTTGATACACGTTGTGAGAGTTTATGCTTTTTTATGATTCTTCCAGACACAACTTTAGAAAATATAGCTTTTTCTTTCTGCTGGCCAACTTTCTTAAGATTTTCCGTTAATTGACTTTCCAATACTTCGCAAAACATAAGCCGTTTGCGGACTGCCTCATGGCCTTGTCGCATTGTGTTTTTTACTTTTTTTTCTGGAGTTGTTTCCTCTGCTTTTATCGCTCTGTAATATTTTTGCTTCCAAAACCGAACTTCCTTTTTCTTTTCTTCCATGGCCACTTCAAGGTTTTTAACTTTTCTACGTAAAGCTTGTTCTCTTTTTCGAGCGGATTTAAGTTGTTTTTCCATTGACATAAACGAATTCAAATCCTTTTCCTCAACATTTTCATTTGTAACATCTACAAATTGATGTTTTTGTTGCAGTCTTTTCAATTTTGTTGGTTTATCCCGAACTATCACTTTGTCTGACTTAACACGTTTACTTTTACGTAAATTTCGTTTAATTTCATTTTTTTTCTTTTGACGTTCGGATGCAATTTTTCGCTTTTCCCGCAGTTTTATAGCTTTATTAGATACCATATTCCTGATTAAAAGTTGAAACGTTTATAAACTTTTTAAAATTATTTAGTGAACTGTCAAAAATGATTTCTTTAAACAAAGAACAAGGGTTACATGTCATAATGTTTTCTATGCACAGGTGATTAAAATTTGAGTCTATTTACCATAATTAATTACCAAAAGTTATAGCAGTTTAAAATTTTTTATGAGTAATTTTTAAACTAGAATTAGAATCATTTCCACGAAGTGGTATCGTTTTATGACTTAATTCGCTAAAAACCAAATGCAAAACTTCGTTTTAATCTTTAAGTGGATTTATTAACTGGTCAACTTAGTGTTCCATGTCCTTTTGAAATATTATTTTTTTTTTTAAGAAAATCGCGATTTTCGCGAAATCTATAGCAGATAAACAATTTTTGATGGCATAACTAAAATAAGCACGACCAAATTGATAGAATGTGACATAAAGAACACTTATTTGTTTTACTAATTATTTATTCTATTAAGTGATGCTGAATAAGATCAATAAAATATTGAAAGATCCATATACGCCTTATTCCTCAAAATTTTTTTGCGGCCTCTTGGTTGTTGGTAACACTATTAAAGCTATTAAGATTTCTCTATTTACTTCAGCATTGTCATCAACGGTTTGAGTGTGCCCAGGCAAAAACTCTTAAATTAAGATTATCGCGTAATTCACTTACGATGACATTTGATCAAAATTTTTGCACACTAAATTGTTTAATAGTTATCGACACAAATATTTATGGATAAAAACGGTAACGTTAATGCTTTATTCCGCTAAAAACAAATTAATTAAAAAATCAGTTTTTGCACAATTTATGGAAAAATGCGAAAAACACAAAACTGCAACATTTCAGAGCGGCCTTTTGCACATATGTGTAAAATGGTATAATATTACGATCACACCATATTCGGACCATCTGACACTAAAACTATGAATGTGCCTCGCGAAAATAACAGTTTTTTAAAAAAATCACGTTTTTTTTTTCATGTTTGTGGAACCCTAACTCTGGTTGTGTTAATGGCACATTATCGCGACATGCACCAAACTTTAGTTGTCTTTTATAAACACTTTCTTAACATACGATACGTAAAGGGCCGCGCATTTGCTGGCCAATCATTTCAAAAAAAGTAAATATCGAAAAAATTTGGTTTCAAAATATTACCACCATATAACTTTTTACATATTGGTGGCACACCTTCCTTACATATAGTGTAAATTACTTCAAGTGTAGTGAGTTTATATTCCATGATTTAGACTTCTACGTCATAAGCTGCAAATAATATACCCTTTAGACTGACAAATTTTGACGCTGACTCAAACGATTTTTTAAGAAATTTTAACTTTGAGCGTACATAACTACGAGCCTGTTGCCTCAAATGTTCTGAAAATTTGCCAAAAGAATGTTTTTTTAATCGTTAACAAAAACCCGTAAACCGTTATGCTCTAAGTTAAAAAATACAAAAGTTATTGCAAAATTAAGTCAGTTTCATCAATATGAAAAAATTTTGAAAATTACCCATATACTACATAATTTTAATATTTTTATATCTCACTTTTTATTTTTCTTGATCATTGTTGTCCGTCTGTGAAGGTTGTATGTGTTATTGTTTTTCTCGCTTTTCTTCATTGATATCATCTAGATTTGTGTTAAAATATTTAACGGTTGAAAGAAAAAAAAATTATCACATAAATAAATATATTTATTATTATAAAAACTACCTAATTATTTTACATATAATTAATTACTAATTAATTAATAAGATTTAAAACAGCAAATTTTTTTGTTTCGCTCTTTGTCGGCTTTAATTTTACTACTGTACCAACAAGCACGCTGTTTTAGAAATTACTTAACAAGCGCGTTTTGTTGTGGTTTTTGTGTAGAAAACAGATACTAACATGAAACAAAAACCAACCACCACTTGCGATATATAATTTTTTTCAAACGTATCCTGTGTTGCCATATAGCCAGTTTTAACTATTTTCGCCAGTTTTTTTGGAATGCTTAAAAGTTTTGCAGTTTTCTCTTGAAAAAAACAAAACAGTGTTTTTAAAATTCATGCAGGCCTTACAGTTTTTCATGTTAAATCAGATTATTTGTTTCATTCGCTATTTATTTTTACTAAAATTAAAGGCTTCAATAAAAAAAAATCTAATAAAACTTTCCTGTTGTGGAAAAAAGTAAAAAGAAATTTAAAATTAAGATTATAAATAATATTAAAATAATTAAACGTCATATTTCTTCGAAGAGTTGTTTTCGCCTCAATTATTATTTTTTTTTTTTTTTTAAGTGACAACAAAATAAATTTCAGCATATACTGAAGAAACATGTTTCGATGATTCAGATTTTGATAATTTATAAAATTTTTAACACAAAAACAACTTTTATCCAGTTAGCGAGTAGACCGATTTAATTTTGGCGGATTTGAAAGAAAGTCCGTTTTTAGATAAAAAAAAATTTTAAAAATATATTTTTAATGAAAGTAACTAATTTTACATTGTAAATTATTTTATTTGATCACAATTACTCAGTTGCAGAACAATACATATTTGGTGCATCGTTAACCCATGTTTTCCGTAGGTCAAAAATGTTACATAAAATAAAGTTCATGGTTATGACTGAATATTTTCAAATAATACAAATTTCAAAAAAGGACAAAATTTTGTATACATGAGACAAAAAAACGGGTATTTTAATAGTAATATCCACTTTTTGCTCTGTTTGCATAAATATTACGTTTTGAAAAATTTTGCATTAAAGTTAATATTTTTTCAATATGGCAACACTTTTTATTTTATAAAAATAATTTTTTTAAATAAAAATTTTTAACTCAGTCTTTGGAATATGTGAGATTTAAAATAATACACCACAAAAATAAATAAAATGTATCTTAAAAAGATGTTGTTTGATTTTTTTCAAAAATTTATATTTAGCGGGACAAATTTAATTTTAGCTGGGCCTGGACAAGCATAAAATCTAGAAAATCCAGCTGACTCCAGCCCGCCTGGTAACCCTAGCCAAGCTCCTAGACTTAAAAACAAAATTTTAATTTTTCGTTTAACATCTGCTGAATTAAGAATATTGAACAAAGTTTAAAACGCCTATAAGTACGCTAACACATTTTTATGATTTTAAAAATGTTAAACTATTTGGTAAACAATCACTGTAATGAAAGATTTTGTTAGAATAACTTTCGCAAATATTAACTTTTTCAGCTGAATTTTGGTACGCCTTATTTTTTAAAGGTATTCAGATATTATACTAAAAGATGAACTCTTAAATCATCTTTTCTCGCTAATCTGTCATATACATTTTTAGTACATTTCGCGTTTTTTCATGAAACGAACCTTTTGCATTTTTCTTTTTTACAAGAAATTATTGTTCAGATTTGTATTTTTGCTTATGCACAAACATTTTTCGACCCATTGCGAAATGGATTGACAAATTCTGCAAAAATGGTAAAAAAAAAAATAGTAAACAGTGAGAAAATCCGCGCATTAACTAGTTAAAGCTGTACATTATTTAACCAAATTTTATACCCGAATGTTGCTGAAGGTCTTTTTTGTAATTACCATAAAAAAAACAAAGATTAAATCTTGTATTTTTAAAATCGTATGAATAAAACACTTCGTTATATCCGGCGAAACTTAATTTCAATTTTTCACAAAGTCTGGCCCATCAGTGCAGAAACGGAGTACGCCAATAAAATTAGATGCCCGAAATATATAAGATACTCTTTTTTTTATTTCTCAAGCTACACAGTGTAAGTAGAAAAAAAAAAATTGTTTAAATTTGTTTTACTTGGAGTGACATTTTTCTCAATAAATCAGAAATCAATACTTTCTCCACCATTCCACTTACTGACAGTATAGACAAAGGATTCAATATTCACATTTAATTTTTTGAAATTTTTAAAAATACAATTTTTTTAAATATTCGGCAGCGAACTAAATGTCACGAACATTGTTTGAACTTTGAACTTTTGAAAAATTAATCATGTGACATATAATTTTAAAGGCAATTTTGTCATATTTAATTTGAGACATCCGTGATTTAGTCAGTTTAGTACCTTTTTAACGATTTTTAAAATTTTTAAGACGTAATATATCGCGAACCAATGGGTGTAGTGAGTCAAAATTTTGATGTCAATCTTAATTGCAGAAAATACAGTATTTGTGCTGAATCTGAACACATTTGGAAGGGAAGAAATTAATCAGTTTGTTGGTTTTATTTATTTTAACTCATATTAAATAAATAACATATAAACTTTATATGCGTCTATATAAATTTCGCTGACTGTATCATCGTTACTAAGCATAAATTTCGACGAGTTTCTATTGTTTTAATTTTACAAATCATACTCATTTATGATTATACCAGTTTAACTGTGAAATTCATTATTATTTTTGAAAATACACTCAAAGAAAAATGTCTGTACAAGTTACAGAAAATTCTGTTATTGTTACACAAAACTTAACTAATTTTTGGCCAGCTGACATTTTATTGTAGCAAAAAGTCTCCGTAATTTTAACTAAATTAAAAGCAGTTGCAACAATTAGTAAAATTTGCTAAAATTAATTTTAGTATACTTTACTTTTCTTAATATTTTTAATTATAAAAATGTTTACTCTTAAAAGTTGAAAAAAAAATGGTAAAATTTTTTGCTTATTCTAGGAAGTAAGTTTCCAAAAATTAGTATAATATTTTGGTTAAATCATCAGCGAAAATTAGATAAGATTAGATAGATTGTATAACTGAGTAGAAGATAATAACGTATTAACAGAGTATCAAGCTGGCTTCCGGAAAAAATATTCAACCGTTGATAACATATACAACCTTGCAAGCATCGTGAAAATAAAAATGGCGGAAAAGAAAAAGGTTTATGCATTCTTGGTCGATTTTTAGGTAGCATTTGACAAAGTTGCAAGAAAATCCTTAATTTACAAACTGTATTTATATATAAATTTGTAAAAATATTAGAAGCTATTTATAGCGATACAAAATATGCGGTTTGGAATGGAGAAGAATTGTCAGACTATTTCACCACGAATACAGGTGTTAAACAAGGATGCTTGTTATCGCCTCTTTTATTTTCTCTGTACATAAATGATCTGCACGAGTGCCTTGGCGGTGGAATATAGATTGAAAATATCCAGGTTCGCCTCCTGATGTATGCTGATGATATTGAATACACTACAGAAATTGATATTAAACTTAGAAGAATATTGTGCACTATGGAACCTTGAGGTTAACTTAAAGAAATCCGAAATACTGGTCTTTAGGAATGGAGGTCGACTTAAGGCTACGGAAAGATGGCATTTTAAAGGAAGCGAAATAAAAATAACAAATGAATACAACTATCTTGGAGTAGTCCTTACCCCGAAAATAAAGTTTACCAAGCATGTGGAAAAAAGAAATTTACAAGCAAAAAATGCAATAAATTCAACGTGGAAACATTTTATTTCAAATAAACAAATACACTTAAGACAAAAATGGAATTTTTTTTTAGCGGTATGTAGGTCTATCCAAGCATATGCAGCTCAAGTATGGGGTAATGGTTATTTCGGAGATTTTTATGATAAAAACTTTTAATGATTCCTGAATGCACACCTAATTATGCTCTAATGCTTGAAACCGGTGCCGTGAGTAACCATTTGTATACTCTAGAATTACACTTAGAATACATAAAGAGAGTTATGTTTCAATACCAACCAAACAGATTGCCTCACCAGCTTACAAAAATCATTCTTCAACAAAAACTATTTTGGGTCGAAGAATTAAAAACAATTGCCAACAATCTGAATATGCCGTGGTCCAGTACGCAGGTTTATAATCAGCAATGGATAATTCAAAACAAAGAAATTTTGAAGAATCTAATACAAAAACAACGTAATGACCGACTTCAACAAAAAACACACTCATCTAGATATTGGTATATATCAGGAGTGCCCAAAAGTTCCTTATGGAAGAGCAAACACCAATACATTTAAAGAAAAACTAATTTTTATTCAATATTTTTTGTTGTAAAAACCAATACATACAAAGAAAAAAGAAAAAAATATTTCAATGTTTACCAGCAAAGCATACGAAAGTGTTGTTGCTTTGCGCTTGCGTGTATAAAGTGAAGAACGACAAAAAAACTAATAAGACAAAGTTGTTTGTGTATTTCGTATTGCTAGTGCTGAGCGCTCTATATGTATATTAAAACACACAGCCTATAGCTAAGTGTTTTTACAAAAACAATTGAGTACCAAGCGCATAGGCCGTGGGCATCCCTGGTATATATATTTAAACTACGCTATGGGACAACATTATATTAAAGACATCATAAACCAATCAAAAATAACATGGATTTTTAAAGCGAGATGCGGTCTAATCAAGCTGAATTATAATACGTTTGGTGCTTTACAAGAAGATATGTTATGTAGCCTTTGTAATATGGGTGCGGTGGAGACGTTTAAACATTTGTTGTGCATATTCCCGGTGTTGAGAGAATTTCGGCTGGCCTGCTTTGGAAAGAGAACCATGACAGAAAGGGAAATGATACAACTACTTAATGGCGTTGGCAGCAATGACTGGGATAATCTTGTCAAGTATCTAAAAACATCTCTACAATATAGACACTTATTGATACAAGAATTCAACTAACTAATCTTTGTTAACCTATGCTTTAAATATTTTTATTCGACAGACGTTTCATATAAAACATTGTCGTAAAATTTTTTTTTTTCTTTTTTTTTCTTTTATTTGTTGCAATAATAATTTTAAATTAATTTATTTATTTTGTAAATAAAATTTGTAAACTTAAATTATTGTAAATAATGAAAAAACTTACTACTACTACTACTACTCATCAGCGAAAATTAGTAGAGCAGTTTGCAATTTATAAATAAAGACTAGAAAAAATGTTTAATAAAAAATTAATTTGTACTAAAAATAAGTAAAAAAACTGCAAAGTGGGATAAAAAGTTGTCTAATTTTTTACTAAGTATTAATTTGAGTGTAGGGTTTAAATTACCACCATATAATTATTAGTATTGTCACTGTCGATTTTTTTTCTTCAAAAATTCTTTTTAACTTTTTTAATAACGCAATTACTAGGAATATCATTCATAGTTTTCTTTGTCGAACACATGACTTTTAGCGTTATTAATTTTATCTGAACCGATAAACAATTAATTGACACTTAAAATCAGAATTTACAATAATAAAAAAATGTTGTCGATTAAAAACTCATAAAATAAAAACAAAACGTGTTTAACTACTCAATAACAAAATTCAGATTAACATTTTGCATTTAGAAATTTTATTAGTACAAATAATAATAAAGACCCCAAAATCGTTATTCGAGTTTCTAGTGCTTAACCAATTAAAAGCAATAATCACTTTTTAGATTAGATTGTTCTAATTATGCTTATACCAAAAAAGTACACGATTCTGGCTACGAAATCAAATTCCTAGAAATTATCCAAAAAAAAGTACCCAAAAATTATATTTAATACTTCTTATTTCTATTGAATAAAATAATGGGGTTAAGGCCTAAAAATTCACCAATAATTCGAATTTTATATAAGATATGAAATTAAAGCAAACATATTGGACTTATTTATTCCATAAGCAGCAAATCTTTCAATGTCTCAGTGGCACAATTTTGAGTTGGGGTTTTAAAGGCATTAAAACGATGGATAAATTAAAATAAAAAAAGTCGGTAAAGCCAGAGAAAAATATTGCTGAATTAGCAAAATTTTAGTCAGGAGGTTGCTTGTAAAAAATAATTGCCAATGTCAGCAAAATCTTCAGCTGAAATCAGCGAGCTGATTTTTAGCAACAAAATTTGTAGATTCACTTCGTTGATTCCAAATTAAAAAATCTTTTCTGAATATTATTAGACTGATAAAAACTCAAAAAATTTGTAGAAAAATTATACTTTAGCTAATTTATTTGCTGAAAATACTACACAAATTTTTGTGATTCTTTTAAAAATAATTTACAGTAAGTTACAAAATATAAAAATGTTCATACTACTTTCAACTACTTACACCAATTGGTATCTAAATGATGACATCATTTAAAGAAAGACAAACAGATAATTCTAGAAACGAAAAGAAAAAATAATAATGTATGAAATATACAAACTTTTTTTTTGGTATAGGTAAAAGGAAAAAAAAAATTACCTAAGCTGTGTGTTCTTTTCTTTCGCATTAGTCTGTCTACCTGAACGTATATTTTTTTGCAATTTCAAATTGCTACACTACATTAATAATCATTTTAAACATTTAGTTACAAATACACATTTAATCTTTATACAATTTTAATACTTTATTTTGTCCATTTTTTTCGATTTTTTATTTTGAATACGTTTTTTTTTTTTTTTGTAACCCGGGAAAACTTACAAAAATATATGCACACACTAGGGTTTCAGCGTGTCTATCAGCACATAATGGGCAATAAGGTATAAATAATAGAAATTGCTTTCTCAGGTCATTTTGAAACAAAAACCACCCGCTTAAAGATAATTTCCTTGAAATGCATTTCGTTAAATTTTGAATGTTAACTTTTTACTTATTGGGTTCGTTATTTTGCTAATTTTGACGTCTATATCGCGTAGCAAATCGCGAAACACGTCAAATTTAAAAACGTTTGTGTCCTTTATAACGATGCATATACACTCAAAAAAAAATTTGTAAAGTCAGCAAAAAATTTTGCTGAGTCAGCAAAATTTAAGTCAGGAGGGTGCTTGCAAAAAAATTGCTCATGTCAGGAAAATCTGTAAATTCAGCAAAAGTTTTGCTAACACTTAGTAGATTAGAAATAAAAAGCCTTGCTAAAAATTAATAAATTTTTTGCTAAATTTTAGTAGACTAAAAAAAACGCAAAAAATTTGTAGAAAAATTGTAATTTAGTTAATTTATTTGCTGAAAATCATAAAACATATTTTTGTGATTCTTTTAAAAATAATTTACTATAATAACGAAATATAAAAATTTTCATTTTCCCACATTGACGACATGAATTAATTTAATATCTGAAAATATATAGAAATAAATATATATAACATAACAAAAATTTTCTTTCAATTACTTACATCAATGGTTTTCTAAATGATGCTATCGTTTAAAGGACGCAACTGCTGAAGATAATTATGGAAACGAAACGAAAAAATAAACAAAAACAAACGAAACGATAAAAACAACCCTTTTTCGCAATAAGAAAAAGGAACCATAAAAATCTACCTAGGATGTGTGTCTTTGTCTTTCGCTTTACTCTGTCTACATTTCTGTATATGTTTGTTTGCAATTTGACCACACAATTATTAATCTATAAAAATTTAGTTTAAATAAATAAATATTTTATTTTGTCTTTTATTTAATTAATAGACAATTATTTTCACAAGCCGGTGACAACGCAAAATTTAAGTTGTTTTAATCCTCAATTTTGTTTTATGTATGAAAAAGAGAAACAAAAGTCTTCCATGGTTGATTTTTTTATATGTCTTATTAGAGTTGTACTTTTTAGTATCATTTTCCTCTTCCCTACACTCAAAAAAATAAGTTAGTAGAAAAGTTAGTAAAACGTCTTGTAAATCAGGTATACTATTTTTTAGCAAATATTTTTGCTAAAATCGTGTTTTCAGCTAAAATTTTTGTTATACTTATTCAGCACTTAACTGTTTTATACTAATGCTTTACTAATGTACTAATGTTTTACTAATTAATTTTGCTAAAAAAAATTGTGCTGATAAGCAGATGTCGCGGCATGTCAAGATGTAGTAGAGAAGAGGAAAATGATATTAAAAAGTACAACTCTAACAAGACAAGTAAAAAAATCAACCATGAAAAAACATATACAGACATGTAGACAGAGTAAAGAGAAAGACAAAAACACACATCTTAGGTAGATTTGTATGGTTTCTTTTTCTTATTGCAAAAAAAGGGTTGTTTTTTTCGTTTCGTTTGTTTTGTTTATTTTTTCGTTTCGTTTCTAGAATTATCTTCGGCAGTTTCGTCATAGCATCATTAAGACAACCATTGATGTAAGTAGTTGAAAGAAAATTTTTGTTATGTTATATATATTTATTTCTATATATTTTCAGATATTAAATTAATTCTTGTCGTCAATGTGGGAAAATTAAAATTGTTATATTTCGTTATTATAGTAAATTATTTTTAAAAGAATCACAAAAATATGTTTTATGATTTTCAGCAAATAAATTAACTAAATTACAATTTTTCTACAAATTTTTTGGGTTTTTTTCAGTCTACTAAAATTCAGCAAAAAATGTATTAATTTTTACCAACGCTTTTTTATTTCTAATCTACTAAGTGTTAGCAAAACTTTTGCTGAATCTACAAATTTTGTTGCTAAAAGTCAGCTCGCTGATTTTCAGCAAAAGATTTTGCTGACATTAGCAACTTTTTTGCTAGCATCCTCCTGACTAAAATTTTGCTGACTCAGCAAAATTTTTTGCTGACTTTACAAACTTTTTTTTATGAGTGTACTTCATCTTCACATGCCGCGACATCTACTTCATTCTGCGTATATCTTTCGATCTGGTTGTCGTCCACACTATTAATGTGCTTATCAGCACAATTTTTTTTAGCAAAATTAATTAGTAAAACATTAGTATATTAGTAAAGCATTAGTATAAAACAGTTAAGTGCTGATAAGTATAACAAAAATTTTAGCTGAAAACATGATTTTAGCAAAAAATTTTGCTAAAAATAGTATACCTGATTTACAAGACGTTTTACTATCTTTTCTACTAACTTATTTTTTTGAGTGTACAACTATGCATCGTTATTGTCTATTTATTTTTTGTTATTCATTTTTTGAACAGTAAAAACAAATGACAAATGTTAGTTGAATTCAATGAAATGATAGTTGTTCTTTCTTCAAGTGAAATTCCATTTGTTTTTGACTACAATTGCTGTCGTCTTTACCTACACAATATTGTGTGTGGACTTCTGTATTCGACTTCTAATAATTCAATTAAAAAAAAAAATAATAAAAATCATACGAAATTTAATATGAGTCTTAATACAGTTTTATCCGAGAAATGGGCCCATATAATTATATATGTTTGCATTAGTTTAGTTTTAATTTGATAATGTCAGATTATATTATATCCGAATAATGGCGCGATGCATATTTTATATAGCGGTATAAATTAATATCTGAATTGTTACTAATGTGTACAAACTTAAAACTTCATTAAAATCTGCAATATTTGAAGAAATAATTACCGTCGAATACGGGTATTGTTTCAACGTTATTAATGCGTTTAGACTTTAGCCACTTGCAAAAAGTTTATAACTTAATAATTTGTGGCAAATGCCTTTCCATTTCGACATTTTATTTTATTGAAGAAATTCTCTTAAAATTACCTCAAAAATAAGTAGTTTGAGAAAAAAAACTTTGAAAATTAAGATATAATGAAAATGAAGATTTTATGGAATTTAATAACTTATACACAAAATGATATAAGCAATTAATTGTACTATTGTATTGATGTAATACATATTTATATCCAAAATATAATTGGCAAATTTTCTGGTGTGACTCTACATGGGGTAATATACAATTTTATCCAAATTGAATTGTGTTTTTTTTTACATATGATATAATATCTAAATATATATTATTTTGTATTTTGCAATATCTAGGTATATATAACGTCATTATTAATTGTATTAGATTTAACGTATTCTAAATCCAATATACAATTATTTATATATTGAGCGAGATGCGATAAGACGCGACTATATATGACATCATATTAAAATTTTTCGAATTTATATAATTATGTCCGGTTAAATACACTGGCAGACAAAAACTTATACATAAGTGCATGTAAAATAATGTATTCCTTTATGCAAACGTTTTAACCTGGGAAAATAAAAATTTATAACCGTCAAAAAACTACATATTTTTGATTAGTGAACTCAAATTAGAAAGCAAATATAATATATAAATGAAGCTTTTCCGATGGGTTCCCATTGAACTTAATAAAATTCGGATATATGAGAAAAGAGCAAAAACTTATGATAAACGTATTTTTCAGCGAACCAATCTGGGGTTTAAAAGTGGCGGTGAAATTTAACACATCTTTGTATGAAAATATGTTTAAAGTTTAAGAAATTTAAACTAATATAAAAACAGCGTTAAAATAATCGAGAAAACACACATTTTGAAAGCCATTTTGACACTATGTCGGCTGCCACTTATTTGAATTATTTTAAATATTGGTGAACAAATAATTCACTATTTTTTCTCCTTTTTCATATATCCGATTTTTTTTAAGATTGGAGGAGCCCATCGGGGCTATTATCTATGCCTTGTATTAATAAAATCGTAAATTTTCCAAGAGAGCGTTTAAGCTCACTAGTGTGATTGTAGTCTGAAAAAAATTATGACAAACAAAAAGAATGCAATTGGAAAATTTACAAATACATATGTAGACATTCTGACATCTCCCAGGTTTTATTTAAAATAAATTATTATTTTCCAATTCACTTTGATTTCTATTTTGGACGATTTCAAATGCTTTTCAAGCATTCTTCATCTTTAACTTTTTCGTCAATAATTACAATTTTCTTTACTTGAGGGTTACACGATCAAGTTTTGCCTATCAAGTTTTAATACACTCACACTTTTTTATCAATACACTCACACTTTCTAAAATTGAAACGAACTTGCTTCAGATTTCTCTTTCAAGTGGAGTGTAAAAATTTACGTTCAAGAAAACAGCTGATTACAATTATTTTGAAGTTGTTTTTGTTTTTCCTTTGCTGTAGTTCTTAAATTGCTTTGAACTTGCGTGCAGCCTACGTCTCAGCAGTCTATTTTTACATATTTTGACAAACAGTATCAAGAAAATCTTGATCGTTTGGCTGCAGTGTTAATCAATTTTTTTTTAAATAAAAACCCTTTAAAATTTCTAAAAAAGAACAACATTATTATAATACAAAGCTGCTTCATTTTAAAATGTCGCATTTCAAGGAGCGCCGACAGAAATTTGTTTACATTTAGTCTAAAAAAAAATTGTGAAAATTTGAGTCAAATTGGACCAGGTTAACACATGGCGCATATCAAGCAAAGTTTGAGGCTTAAATTTATTTCGAAAAATTAATAAAAATTGTCTCTGTGTGCTGAACACGAGTCGCTTTAATGGATTTTGAGATATCGTTAGAAAATACTAAAAACTATGTTAACAGATGCGTTCGCAGCGAACCAAATAGAAATAAAAATATTGTAAGTAAAGTTTCAACTTTTAAAATTACACACTACTTTTATTCGATTTCACTATTTAATTGAAAATGAATTTGGTATAAAAAAATTTCCACTTTTTATAACGTATAATAAATAACAACATGGAAAAAATGCAAAAATTTAAAAAAACGCTAAATAAAAATATCAATTGAACTAAAAAATTCGCTTTTTGTTAATTTTGGCGATGTTTATCAATTTTAGCAATTTGGTTTTAATTGTAAAAATTTTTCAAATTTTGGCTTTTTTTTAATGTTGGCAATTTTTTTCAATTTCTGCAATTTTGAAGATTCTTTTTTTTTAATTTTGGCAGCTTTTTTCAATTTTAGCTTTTTTTTCAAATGTTTTAAATTTTTTTAAATTTTCGCGATTTTTTTTTACAATTTTGGTGATTTTTTTAAAATTTTGTAATTTTGGCGATTTGTTTAAAATTTAGGCAATATTCTCCAATTTTTGGCGATTTTTTTTTTTTAATTGCTATTAATGTTTTAATAGTATATACCAAAAATTTGCAATAAAAAACAATATTCAATTAAATTTGTAGTAGATATGAATAAAACTATAATTGAAAATAATATCAATTAAATAGTTACAAATCATTTTAATTGTTACTACAATTTGCTCAGTAAGACCGAATTCAATTAAACTTCTAACTGAATCAACAAATACTTTAATAGTTTTTTCTGTGTAGTATGTCTACACAGTTTGCATTGTCTCAAGCAATTTTTTTATTATATTTTAAGGCAAAGACATCGAAATATCTTATGAAATAACATTATTTATTGCTTTTTTTTGTCGAAAACCAACTCTAACAATGATAGCCGCCGCCCATTTGCATTCGATGTGTTCTAATGAAATTTGAAGATTCGAACCATATAACACAGAACTATTTGATCCAAGTCAAAAATAAATATTTTTATATTAAATTTATCAATAACATTGTTACTTCCTAACGAATTGTAGTAAGTTTTTAAATTTGTCTAATCATTTTTGGGGGGGGGGGGGCTCTAGTCCCCTTGCCACCCCCTAGCTACGTGCCTGATCATACATACTCGAATTATGCAGCTAATATTGCATGTTATTATTAGTGTAATCTATAAGATTTGCTGCACTAATACATTGAAAGTATCGTATATAAAAGTACACAGTATTGAGTATAAAGATAGCAGTGTTAAATATAATCTATACTAATAATATAATATTATAAAGAGGTAATGTTTGTATGTTTGTTTGTTTGTAGAAAGTAATCTCCGTAACTAATCATACGATTTCTAATTTTTTTTTACCAATATTTAATGTGGTCCTCCAGGATGGACATAGGCTATATATCGTTCCGAATTTTTTTTTTTTTAAAGTTATGAGCGGAAACATAAAAATAATCTATATATATAAAATACAATGTTTCTATGTTTGTCCTCTATAGACTCTAAAACTATCCAAGCAATTTGGCCCAAACTGGTTTCATTTGAAAGGTTATAGTCCAAATTAGGTTTTCGGATATATATATTTCAAGTGGGAGTGGCCCCTCCCACATAAATTGAATAACATCATATATCTTGACTATTGTGATAGCAAGAGTTTTGAAACATTGCAGTATCCCATATGTTACTGATTTGAATACTCAGGAAAAAAATGGGCGGGATCGGACCAGTGGGAGTGGCAGCTCCCATACAAAGTAAATATTTAATATCATATATCTACAGTACTATAATAGCCATAGTCTTAGAAATTTGTGCACGTTGATTATTTGTTAATGTGAATAGTCATGGGAAAAATGGGCGTGATCGGACCAGTGGGCGTGTCAGCTCCCATACAAAGTAAATATTTAATATCATATATCTACAGTTCTATAATATCCAGAGTCTTAGACATTTGTGCACGTTGATTATATTATGAATAGTCATGGGAAATGGGGCGGGATCATACCAGTGGGCGTGGCAGCTCCCATACAAGGTGATTATTTAGCTCATATACAAAATTAATATTAATATTAAATATCTAGGGTTCTATATTAGCTATATAGCCTTCAAATTTTGTACGAGTCCATCAATTACAAATATTAGTAGTCGAACTGAAAATGGGCGGAATGGGATAAATGGGCGTGGTACCGCTATATATATATAAAACAGGATGTGTGTATGTATGTAACGTATGGACTCCAAAACGGCTGGGCCGATTTTGATGAAATTTTTAAGGAATCTTCCGAATATTCAGGCGGGTGACACTGTGAAGTCTGATTTTTGATTTTCTGTCTGTGGGTGGAGGGGCGTGGCAAAATCCAATTTTCATATTGTACCACCAATGACATATTCATATATTTATTTTTTTTGCTTTGTTTTATTTTATTTTTTTGAAAGCCGTTGTCATTTTTTTTAAAACGAGATATCAAACTCTTAAATCGGTTATGTAGTTCCGAAGATATTTACAAAAAACCAATGTTAATATTTACAAAAAACCTATGTTAATCTTCAAGCTATGTTGCACGAACACAACAGCCTTATCCGTCTATTCAAAACAGCCCTAGACCAGATGCCGACAGATGAATTTACGGTTGTGATAAGAGCTGACCAGACAGCGGCTGGTGAGCATGAGCGGCGCTTTAATGCACCTGTAATAGGTGACGTCGCAGTTGTTATGGCAGTTGTTTTCAGCTATTCATTTTATATATTTCAGCAAATAAATGCGATAGAAGGATAAAGAGGCGTTGGGCTTCCCATGAAATTACAAATTTTAAAATGATTTACTAATGTGAATTTATTTTTTTAATTATTTATTTGTGTAAAAGAAATTTCTTGATTTAAAGAATTAGTTACAATTCAAATTTGAAGGCAAAACAACGTTTGCCTGGTCCGCTAGTATAATATAAAATGATATGCATATAGTTTTGATTCACGGAAGGGTCAAAGATCATTTTTGGTATTCTTGCATTTTCAACATTTTTGGAAAAGCAAAACTCCTTGGAATAAAAATGAGTTACATAAATCGGTTTATGGGGGTCAAGATATTCTTAAAAATACTTGAAGTTATCTAGAAAAAAATTTTTTTTTAAGTTTTTGACATTTTATTAGCTTTATTTATCATACCGAAATGTGTGACCGTCATTAAAGTTTTTGAAAAAAAAAAATGTTGGCCTTTGGAAATGCAAAAAGGGAAGTGGAGCTGAAAGTTGAAGTCTTTTTTAACATAAAAGCTTCAAATTTAAAACAGGAAATTAATCAAAAAAAAAAGGTTTTCTAGCCAACGCAACCCATATTATTTTAATATTGCTCTATTTAAGCAAATTTATTTCATCGGTAAACACATTATTTCATCCGATTTATATTTTTGTCATAAATGTGATGTGAATAACTTTTTTTTTTTTTTTTTTTTTTATTAATTAATAATCATATAATTACAAATTATATGGTATTACCCTAACCGAGCACTAGCTACTATGACCTTCGGCGCGTTGTAGCGAAAACAGACCAGTGCCTCTGGTGGGAATCGAACCCACGACCCCCGCACTGATAAGAAAGCACGCTACCAACTAGCCTACCGGGGCGCACTGAATAACTTTTTAATATAATTAAATGTTTATAAATTTGAAAACAGAAATTTGTATATTACGGACGGGAAATCCCGAAAACTCATTCCTCACAGTTGACTATAAATCAATTATTATTTCATATTTAAATTTATGTATTATTTTTTATGAACATTTTTAAATTAAGTATTAATCTAAATAGTATTCTAGTTAAAGTAAACTTCTTCGTATTTAAATTAATATTTCAGCATTATATGTAGATGTCATTTCCGCAAAATAAGTACAAATATATTTAAGCAAACTCTGTTTGATTTTAAAGCTGTTTCTATTTAATTTAATGTTGTTTATACTTGATTTTCTAATGATTTTTTCATGTGTAAAAATACAATCGGTACAGTGTTGGCAAAGCATCGGCAATGGTCAGTTATGCGTTGGCAGAACGTAGGATTATTGTCCTTTTAGCCAATTGATAATAATGGCGAACCGTTAGTTTTAGCGAACTTGCCACCATTGGCATTACGTTAGACGTTCAAAAAATTTGGTGCTTCTAAAATTAACCAAATTTAATTAGTTTTGAGAAATATGTATAACAAAACACATTTAAAAAGCAGCAATACAGTTCCGTCTTGCAAGGGAGGTATCCGGACCCGAACTCGCAGATTTTAATGATCTTTGGATATGTTGTAAAGGAGCGAAAAAGAGGCGTGCGTTTTTTTTTTTTTAGCTGCCCAATCTCACGTTTTAGGTTTAAAAAGTGGGGTTAAAATTAATTTGCTTTTTTATGAAAACTGGGTTTAAATTATGAAAACTACATTTATTTCTATACATGATGAAAACACTCAAGAAGCTAACATTTTGATACCCATATTACCTATGTAGTGGACCCAAAGTTGCCATTTTTTTTAATTATATGAAAAATAGGGGAAAAGCTCTTCGGGAAAAGTCGCAATGAAACCAAACGAGTTCGAATATGGGAGAAAGCCCAGTACCCCCCTCGTTTAAATTAAATAGACTTTACTATGTATTATTTTAAGGATAATACAACTATTTAAATATTTTAATTTGAGAAGTAAAGGGTGGTTAAATTTCAAGGGCCGATGTTGATTTTGAATAAAACACAAACTATTTAGGAAATTATTGTAATTTTATTTTATTATGATATATTGGTATTACTCAATTATGTATGGAACAAAATATCGGCCAAATGGGCGCCGCGACCACGGCGGCACACCTCCATCCGATGGTCCAAATTTTCGATGACGCTGAGGCATAATGGAGGTTCTATGCCGTTAATGTGCCGAATTATCTCATCCTTTAGCTCTTGAATTGTTGCTGGCTTATCGACGTACACCTTTTCTTTCAAATAACCCCAAAGAAAAAAGTCCAACGGTGTCAAATCACATGATCTTGGCGGCCAATTGACATCGCCATTACGTGAGATAACACGGCCATTGAATTTGTTGCGCAAAAGAGCCATTGTTTCGTTAGCTGTGTGGCAAGTGGCAACGTCCTGCTGAAACCACATATCGTCCACATCCATATCTTCCAATTCGGGCCATAAAAAGTTCGTTATCATCTCACGATAGCGAACACCATTCACAGTAACTGCCTGACCGGCCTCATTTTGGAAAAAATACGGCCCGATGATGCCGCCAGCCCATAAACCGCACCAAACAGTCACTCTTTGTGGGTGCATTGGTTTTTCGACAATCACTCTTGGATTCTCATTCGCCCAAATGCGGCAATTCTGTTTATTGACGAATCCACTGAGGTGAAAATGTGCCTCATCACTGAAGATGATTTTCTTCGAAAATTGATCATCCACTGTTGCCATTTCTTGCCACCATTCTGCCCATTCACGACGTTTGGAATGGTCAAGAGGCTTTAGTTCTTGAGCCAATTGCACCTTGTAAGCGTGTAAATGCAAGTCTTTATGCATAATGTTCATCAACGACGAGCGTGAGAGGTGCAATTGTTGGGCACGACGACGAGTTGAGGTGGACGGCTCTTCAGCCACACTATCGCGAACAGCAGCAATATTTTCTGCAGTACGAGCTGTACGAGCATGCACTGGTGTTCTCACATCTTCTACAGACCCGGTTTGCTCGAATTTTTCCACGATTTTTGCGATTGTACGCACATTTGGACGATCAAATTGACCAAAAAAATCACGAAGTGCACGATATGCATTTTGATTTGAACGCCCATTTTCATAATAAGTCTGGATAACTTTAACACGTTGTTGGATTGTGTATCTCTCCATGGTTCAAATTGAGTAAGTCTGAAATAGAGAAATGTCAAATAAAATTCGGAAAAAAACTTGGCGTTTAGGTGTGGTTCACATTCAACATCGGCCCTTACAATTTAACCACCCTTTATAATAAAATATAAAAAAAAAATAATGTTTCTAATTGGTTGTCATATTGTCGTATTGGTTGTAAAATTGGGAAACACATGCTTTGCAAACAAAATAATGGTTTTCTAGTACAATATTAGTTGTACCATTGCTAATTTTTAGCAAAAATAGCAGTGGTTTGCCAGTACTAATTTTTTTGTACGGTTGGCAATTTCTGCCTGGGTTTTGGTACAAAACAATGATTTATTTCTTAGCATATTTTCGATTTAATGCATCGGGGGAATTCAATATACGCTGAGTCACGTTTTTGTAATATATTTATAAGGGAATGTGAGCTTATGTGAGGCGCAATCTATTTTTGTGGGCTATTTTTTTAACTCATTAATAAGATTTTACACGATAATAAATTACAATTTAGGCACGTTCAATCCGTTTGCGTGAATCACTTTCTACAAGGACGCAAAAGTTATGGCGGTTTACAGTTTAAAATAAAAAAAAAATTTAAATTACATTTTTTGATTGATTGCAAAAAAGTTTCGCACGTGTATAACATTGTTTTATTATTTTTGGCGTTTTCATGGAAATTTACTCCCTTATATTGTGCATTACAGAAATATTTGTCAATATTTGTTTTTCAAAATCTTCAATTTTTTACTTAAATTCGAGGTTTACGAGATATTAAAAACAGATAATTTGTTTTAGAGGTTATATTTGAATTTAGCTTCATCAGTTAAAGAGAAAATATATTTTCATCAAGTTAATTCCAATTTGGTAAGTTTTTTAAACATGGGGATTTTTAAAACTAACTGAATTTCATGTGGTCCATAAAATCTTTATTTCTAAAAATTTGTTTAATGCTGCCCGGGTTATGTGTTAAAACGGCGTAAGGTAGGTGCGCCCATAACCATAAAGCCCAAAAACCGAAAGTCATGTAGCCCAAAAGGCTAGCATATTGCCCAAAAGTGGGTATACAAAAATGTCATATTGACCATATGCAAAGTCATATAGAATAAAAGTTTTTTTTTGGGCAATATGGCAATTGACTTAATCAGGCAATTCTCTAAAACACACAGTAAAACCGTTTTTAAACAGTATTTGTGTATTCTTCACTATAGTGCGTTCCACAGTGTTTCCAAAAGCATTTTTTTCAGCAAATAACATTTCAGACCACAATTCTTAACAGATTTTAAAAATTCTTTTTTTGTGTTTTAAGTTACGAAAATTCGCACAAACCTGCCAAGCCGGATTTTTGAATTTTTAGTTTTAAATTTTTTGTAAATGTCAAAAGAAAAATTTTGTAGTTTTTTCCCGAAACCCTATTAAAACTTGGGGGGTTTTAATTGATATGCACTTTGAACGAAATTTATTTCAATCCACTATTAACTCCTTCAACAATATTTTTGTTTTTTTTTTATTGATTTCTGCCTCTTATGATCATCTTTATGTGCTAGTATATTGACCTAAATTCAATTTTAGTTGAAGCTTATTACATCCTTATTAAACGTCATATTAAAAAATTTATTAAATATAACTTTTTACATTCTGATTTACATGTTACTACAAATATTTCCACTTGATTATTGCAAATCACATGTAACAACTTTTAAAAGCCCATTTGATATTCCCATTTACACTTTTTTATTTCTGAATTTTGCTATTGCATATCACCATTTTTTATTGCTCATTGTCTTTTACTACAGGTATTTAAATCTTATATTAGCTGAATAGCACATCACTATTGTTAACTGAATTTTATTATAGATATTCAATGGCTTTTTAGAAGTTTTATCACCTGATTTGCATTACGCTTTATATATTCAAAATGTAATTACAACTATTTGATGTTGTATGGGCTGTTTTTGCATGCTACTATGTATATTGAAATGTTATTTCGACTATTTGATCGTTATATGGGCTGATTTGCATGCTACTATGTATATACGTTCAAATGTTATCACGACTATTTGATCGTAATAAAGACATTTCACGTTTTACTATAGCAAATTACAATTGACGCTTTATTAATGTCAATGGTAACTTCTGATTTACCAAAATTATTTTCTCAGTTACATTTATGGTAAAAATTTAACTTTGATATTTGTTGAATAACGGTTTTCTTGTCTGATATTTAAGTAATACATTTCCGAAATTAATCTTTAAATGGTGTAGTGAAATTACCAGAGAAGACATAAAATAGCAAAATCCATTGTGTTTATGGTAAAATAATTTTGGAAAAAAGACAAAAAAAAAGCAAAACTATAAAAATGGTAAAAAAAATGTTGATGTCCTAATAGAAAAAGCTAACTATTTTGAGAAAATAAACATTTCAAGAAAAAGCTGGTTTTAAGCCCAAAAATGAAAATTCAAAAAATTGCAAAATATACAAATGTGAGTAAAGGGTGGTTAAATTGTAAGGGCCGATGTTGAATGTGAACCACACCTAAACGCCAAGTTTTTTTCCGAATTTTATTTGACATTTCTCTATTTCAGACTTACTCAATTTGAACCATGGAGAGATACACAATCCAACAAAGTGTTAAAGTTATCCAGACTTATTATGGAAATGGGCGTTCAAATCAAAATGCATATCGTGCACTTCGTGATTTTTTTGGTCAATTTGATCGTCCAAATGTGCGTACAATCGCAAAAATCGTGGAAAAATTCGAGCAAACCGGGTCTGTAGAAGATGTGAGAACACCAGTGCATGCTCGTACAGCTCGTACTGCAGAAAATATTGCTGCTGTTCGCGATAGTGTGGCTGAAGAGCCGTCCACCTCAACTCGTCGTCGTGCCCAACAATTGCACCTCTCACGCTCGTCGTTGATGAACATTATGCATAAAGACTTGCATTTACACGGTTACAAGGTGCAATTGGCTCAAGAACTAAAGCCTCTTGACCATTCCAAACGTCGTGAATGGGCAGAATGTTGGCAAGAAATGGCAACAGTGGATGATCAATTTTCGAAGAAAATCATCTTCAGTGATGAGGCACATTTTCACCTCAGTGGATTCGTCAATAAACAGAATTGCCGCATTTGGGCGAATACGAATCCAAGAGTGATTGTCGAAAAACCAATGCACCCACAAAGAGTGACTGTTTGGTGCGGTTTATGGGCTGGCGGCATCATCGGGCCGTATTTTTTCCAAAATGAGGCCGGTCAGGCAGTTACTGTGAATGGTGTTCGCTATCGTGAGATGATAACGAACTTTTTATGGCCCGAATTGGAAGATATGGATGTGGACGATATGTGGTTTCAGCAGGACGGTGCCACTTGCCACACAGCTAACGAAACAATGGCTCTTTTGCGCAATAAATTCAATGGCCGTGTTATCTAACGTAATGGCGATGTCAATTGGCCGCCAAGATCATGTGATTTGACACCGTTGGACTTTTTTCTTTGGGGTTATTTGAAAGAAAAGGTGTACGTCGATAAGCCAGCAACAATTCAAGAGCTAAAGGATGAGATAATTCGGCACATTAACGGCATAGAACCTCCATTATGCCTCAGCGTCATCGAAAATTTGGACCATCGGATGGAGGTGTGCCGCCGTGGTCGCGGCGCCCATTTGGCCGATATTTTGTTCCATACATAATTGAGTAATACCAATATATCATAATAAAATAAAATTACAATAATTTCCTAAATATTTTGTGTTTTATTCAAAATCAACATCGGCCCTTGAAATTTAACCACCCTTTACAAATGGCAGAAAAAACAAAAAACAAAAAAAAAAGGGAAAATAAGTCTTCTCTGGTACTTACAGACAGTTTTGCAACCTTTTTTATATAAGTGTACTCAAAAACATTTACGGTTTAGAATCAGAGACGACAAAAAATGCCAAAATCCGTTGTGTTTATGGCAAACAAAAGAGTAAAAAATAGCAAAACTTCAAAAAAAAGGTAAAAAAATACGCTTCTAAAAAGAAAAGGGAAAAAATTAAAAAAAAAAACGATTTAAAGCTAAGACAATTTGATAGAGGCAATTTGAATGCTCAAAAATCTTAAGAAAATGTTTTGATTATCAAAATAATATTTTTAGACTTTAAAAAGTTTTAGTAAATTCAGCAAAAAAAAATTAGTTAAAAATTTTTTGTATTTCTTCAAGTCGAAATAGGAAAATTTTTAACTAACATCTCAATTTGAACTAAAAATTAGTTTAAAACTTGCAAAGTATGATTATAAACGGCTTTACTAATTTTTCTATTAACTTTTTTCTATGAGTGCGGTAACTTATGACTGTCATTTATTTTAAATATTTTTTTTTTTATTAATTAATAATCATATAATTACAAATTATATACTATTACCCTAACCGAGCACTAGCTAGTATGGCCTTCGGCTCGTTGTAGCGAAAACAGACCAGTGCCTCTGGTGGGAATCGAACCCACGACCCCCGCACTGATAAGCCAGCACGCTACCAACTAGCCTACCGGGGCGCACGAGGGACCTTTAAATATTTATAATATAGACGAACAACAAAATTCAAAATAAACTGAAAAAGAAAAAAAAACTGGAGTAATTTTTGACCCCTCTAAAAAAATCATGTCCGTTATTTTGTGCTCTCCTTTATCATATTCGAGTTTGGTTAAGATCGGGAGATTATTTTTGTCAGATGGAAGAGCTAATGACTGGCTATCTGAAGTCCTACACACAGAGAAATAAAGTGCCAGTCGAATTGAAAAGTGTATATTAATGGTAACAACTTATAAATTCAGTTAGTACAACGATATTTATATTAGATTTCTGAATATTATGGGTCTGGCAACTAAAATTCAATTGAATTAACAGAACTTTGTTGTGAAAGCTAATGTTCAGTTTACCAACCGACTGAAATCCGTAATAACTGAATTTGAGTCGTAGTAGCCGAATTTAAGTTGCCAAATAGCAACCTTTTTCTCTGTGTGCAGGTTCAAACCCCATAATTTCCATTCCTTTTAATTTATTCAATAATATCATAAAGATAATTCTATAAGTGTACCTAAAAGTATTTATTTCGTCATTATATTATTCTTTTTTTAATTCGTTATCTTTTTATGAGGTGTACTAAGTTACGCCGTACACTGGTACGTTTTCCAAGAAGGCGGCCGAAAATCATATTTTTTACAACCGATTTTAATAGAAATTACCTCATTCGAAAAAAACACCAAAAAAATTTTTTTTTACTATTTCACTGTGAACAGGGTGATCAAAAAAGTTATAACTTTTGTTGATTTTTATTATTTTTTTTCTTTTCCGATATATTAACTTCTGGTAATGTCCGTTAAATTAATTGCTAGCGGATATAAACTTTTTAATGATACATTAGTCAGTAGCTTTTGTTTATCTTTTTTAGATTAGGGTAAGTTTTTAACTATCTAATTTGCTTCAAAAGTCTTCAAAACAGATTTTATGTTGAAAGAAAGACCATATTCTGCTCTACAAGTGCATACCAAATACTTTTGCGCAAGTTTACGCTCGGAGCAGCTAGAGCTATTTGTTCGATAAAAGTTCCAAATTTTTTCAAAGTTCATAGAAACTTGCTATATTATTAATAAAATTATATATAATGCCGTAGTCAATGATTTAAAAAAGAATTCTACTTGGGGATTATTTTCCACCTTCAGTAGCTTACAAATTTTCGATGCGGTTTGTCATTTAGATTAACCCTTAAATGCTCACTGTATCTTTAAACATAAAAAATTGAAAAAAAATCTGAAAAAAATTTGAAGTTTGAGAAAATGTTTGAAAAGCAAAAATTCTGAGAAATTCTTAGGGTTGGAAAAATATAGGGGTCGGTCACACATTTAGCTCCTCTAGGGGCACCCTTGGAAGAGTGAAAGCGGCTGGGACAAATTTTATAAAACTTTAATTTTTGTATGGGAGCCTTCTTAGGGAGTGGAGATAGGGTGTACGTATGCATTGAGAAAATGTTGGTTTTGAAAAAATATTGGGAGTCGGTCATATATTTGGCTCCTCTAGCGGCACTCCTGTGACAGTTACATTTGGTTGGAGCAAATTTTATAAAAATATAACTTTTGTATTGGAGCCCCCTTAAGGAGTGGATATAAAGGTTAGGTGTGTTTTGAGAAAATGTTAGGGTTGAAAAAATATTGGGGTTGGGTATACATTTGACTCTTTTAGGGACATCCTTGGGACAGTTCGAGCTTTGGAGAAAAATTTTAAAATTGTTAATTTTGTATGAAAGCCCCTTAGAGAGTTTAAGTAGGGGGTAGTTATGTTCAGAAAATTTAATGGGGGTCGATCTTACATTTTACCCCTCTAGGGACGCATTTGTGGTTCTTTTTTAGATTTTTACCCCTTCAGATCCACCTTTGGGGAGCCATTTACACCCACCGAAATTTTGTGTCCAAAGCGTATTTAAATTTGACTGAGAATCTCCATGCAACACTATAACACTCCTATTGCTGCCTAGCTCCAAATATTAAACTAAAACTTATTTGAAATTTTACTTTTAAAAAATTTAAACTACTGATTTTTTTTATAAAAAAAGCTTATTAAAAAATAAATAAACAAGATTGTTTGATATTTATCCGAACACTATAGTGTACTCTAAAAAAAACAGAAAATTCTTAGTTAGAAGGGTATAAAGTTTCTTATATCAGAAATAGAAGTTTGCGGAAAATCAATGAGCTGATTGCTAGAAAAAAATTCGTAAATTTATCAAATATGTTAGAAATTTATAGTTGACCTGTTGTTTTAATATTTGATGAGGTTTTTTTGGTTTGGCTCAAGGTCATAAATTAAAAATAAAATTCAAATTTTTAAAGTTTTATTTTTAAATATTTATTATCTTTTCGAAATTTTTTTTATTTTATTAACCCTTTGTTGAGTAGATATGTAGATATAAATAACTAACTGAAATCAAATAGACTTTTTGCTGTATCTTATTTATATAAAACATCTAAAAAAATAAAAAATGTCTGCTATATGTATATTTTTGGAAAATAACGAAATATTTTTTTTTTTTTATTATTTAAAAACGCAATTTTAACAAAAAAAAAAACTTATTTTTGCTAAATTTTTTACTAACTTAATTTTTTGAGTGTATGTACAGGGAAAATTGAGAAAAACGATAGTTGTTTACTTTGTCTACTTTTAAAAAAAGTTACCAGCCCATATTTGTTTAAAAAAATTGTGTATTTCACTTAAATTTACCAAAAACTGGTGTTACATAATATTTTATTACCACTCGATTTTTACAATCGCTATCTTAAATAAAAGCTAAAGGCTTAGGCTTTCCAACAACAAAAAAACCGCCCGCTTCTCTGAAAATGTACCACTGTGCGCGGTATATAAAACTTAGTAGACCGAATGTAATAAAACTTTTAATTGCTTATTTTCATGGCTGACAAGCGAATCGATACGATTATTTGAAATAGTTTTAGAAATTTTAAATTATTTCGGTAACGGTATTTTAGGGGTAACATTAATTCAACAATTTTGGTAGTGATATTTTAAAGGTGGTATTATTACAGTTATTACAGCGCATCGATATTTTTAAAATAAAACAAATTTTTAAAATATTAATGTCATATTTTAGTCAAATTTATTAAGCTAATTAATAATACAATTACACTCATAGAAATAAACTAGTAAAAATAGCAAAAAAAAAAAAACATCTGCTAAAAATTAGTTAAAAATGACGGTGCAGAAAAAATTGTTAAATTAACAGATTTTTTTTTGCTAAATATTAGTAAGATAAGTATAGCAAAAATAAATCTGTGAATTTACAAATATTTTGATAAATTTTAGTTAATTGAAAGTAACAAATTAATCCGCTAAAATCAGCACAAAAAATTACTTTATATAAGTTCACAAAAATTCATTAAAAAATGTGAAATTGTTCAAGTTTTTTTTTAATGCAAATAAATGATATTTGATATTTGATGTGCAAAAAAAAATTTTTAAAAAAATTTTCAAAAAATATTCAAAAATTTTCATTCTATTTTCATTTTAGATTTGCTTTCCATTTAATAAGATTTAACTTTAAATTAAAACATTTTAAACTGCAATACATTTTGTCATGTGCGTTTTCGCCATATTCTTTAATAATTGTTTTAAACTTTTTACTTTAATTTTTGTAAGTTAAACTTGTTATATACAGGATATTTAAGGTTTTATAGTTTCAAGTGATATAATGAAGTTGAAGAGTTAATGTTGGTCTACCAACTATATATATGGCTCAAAGGGCTTGGTTGGTTTTTTGAAATAAATTAAATTGAAATCTGCTCTTTTGAAATCAGCAATCTAAAAGTTTATAGCAAAAATTTCTGTTGAATTTAGCAAAATAAGCTGTAATTTGTATTCTACGAAATTTGAGGTAAATACAGCAAACATTTTATTGATATTACAGTTTTTTTTTTTTTGTTATTTTTAGTCTACAAATATTTTGTAAAAGTTGTTGCTAATTTTAGCAGAGCAAAATTTCTATTTTGAATTTACTGAAATCCACATCAAGTAAAACTAAAATTTTGTTAAGTAAACTGATTTAATTTTGCTGTTCTTATATTATTAACATTTAACAAAAAAATCTGCAAATTTTACCAGTTTTTTCTGCAACGTTATTTTTAACTAATTTTTAGTACACTTAGAATTCTATGTAGGTAAAAACCACTGCAAATAGTTAAAAACAAATGAAATTTCACTTAAAAAAAGAACGACTTACATTTCAGTAAATTCAACTAACATTGTTATTTGGTTTTTAATGTTCAAAAAATTACTAACAATTGTAGTAAAAATGAACCACATGTTAGTAAAAAATAAACAAACTTTTATATTTTTTTTATTTTTTTAATTAACAAAAAAGAACTGTAAGAAATGAATGTAAAATCATTAAACAGTCATTTAATGTGGTGTGTTTTTTTAATGAACTACAAGGTTAGTAAAAAATTTAGTTTGTTCTACAAATGACTGACATTTACATTAAAAATAAAGAAACTGTATTACAACCCAAACAACTACAAGTTTTTAAAGCAGAAGTTCACTGAGTGTAGTTTTTTCTGCCATTTTAACAATTTTATTTTTATGAGTTTATCAATTAACAGAGAAAAACTATAGCAATTAATTTACCTGTATTTGCAATGTAGCGATTTTTCATGTAAATTGGTAAAGGTTTTTTTAAAATTTTTAAATGGTGAGCATATGTAAGTGATTTCGTTAGACTACCTTGCTTATTTGTTTAATTCTGAAGATAATTTAAAAAAAAACAGCTATTTTGTTATAAATACAACCTATAAACTGTCGGAAGTTTTAGTAGGTCCACAAATACCGGCCATTCTTAATCTACGAATTTGATTAAACAAAAATATTGTGAAAAAAATACGTTATATCATATTTGAAATTTGAACTTAATAAGAACAATGTTGCCAATCAGTTTAGCTGCCCTAATGGTAGCCAGTTTATGTTTAACATATGCTGTGCCTTTAACCGAAAATTTGATGGCTCCTCAGCCCTTTGCCAATGAAAACTATCGTTTACCCAGCACCATTATGCCAGTTAATTATAATATCACATTTAAACCTTATCTCAATGCAAGTGATCCAAAAGCATTTACCTATGACGCTGAAGTTTATATTGAAATCAATGTCAGTCAAAGTACAAGTGAAATTATTATGCATAGTAAATATTTGAATTACAGTGTGCGCCAATTATGGAACAAAGCTACACCAACAGCTATAACGAATCTCAATGCCTCAGCAGAACCAAATAATTTAACTGATATTATAACTTATACATTAGCTACACCTTTAATAGCAAATCAAATATATATTTTATATTTCAATTACACCGGTTCCATGAAAAATGATGATATGCGCGGCTTTTATCGTAGTTCTTATACTGATACGAAAAATGTTACCAAGTTAGTAGAATACAGTCGAAAACTGATTTGCGACAGGAATTAGGGGTAATTAATAGTAAAAGATGGATTTTAAACGAAAAAAAGGTTTTAAACTCAAAAAGGTATCGTATGCAATTTATCGGGAAAATTTTAAGTAATAGACGTCAAAATTTATGCCTATCGAAAATCGGAGTTCGGCTGTACTGAATTATTGGAATATTAATTTGTTTTTAATGTATATTTTTATTTATTTCCACTAGATGGCTTGGTTCTACCCAATTCCAAATTAATCATGCTCGTCGTGCCTTTCCCTGCTGGGATGAACCTAAATTTAAGGCCACTTTTGATATAACCCTAGTGCGACACAAAAGTATGAAAACTGCCAGTAATACTTACATTATTAAAGCCACTAAGGAGGGGTAAGTTTTTGAATAATACAGTGCAACTAGGGGAAGGGATTCCCGGGAATTCCGCTCTTTTTCAATTCCCCAATCCCAAGTGTTTTGTGCCGGATTTTGTGGTATTTTCTGCGGGATTTCCCGGGATTTTTTTTTTTTTTTTTTCATTATTTCATAGAATTTGTAGCAATTACTGAAATTTTTGGATGTTAAGTTTGAAATTAAAACATTATTATTTGAGTTTTTTAAATAATTGCAAATAAAAAGTATTTAAAATTAAAAAAAAAAAGTGTTAAAAATTAGTAAAAACAAAAAAGAAACTATTGGGATTCAAAACTATTAATATTTTTGTATTTTAAATTGGTATCTTTAGTTGTTTTTCTTCAATTAAACTGAAATTCTACAATAAAAATTAAATAAATACTTATTAAAGTAACAAATTCATTTGGTACAATTTTTGTGATTGTTTTTAAGAAAAATTAAACAGAAGAATTCATCTAAAATTTTTTGTGAAAAACCCACTCTTTTGAAGTTTTTTTTTTTATTTTAAATTACTAGACGATTTTTTTGTGACATCTGCATTGAACAAGCAGAAATAGAAATAAAAGTTTTTAAATTTCAGTTTCAATTCATAGTATGGATTGAAAATGAAAATTTTCAAAATCCATTGAGTGGTTCAAAAGTTGTAAGTGGAAATATAAGGACGTCTCAAATTGTGCATATAGCTATGCAAATACGAGGCGTTCCGAATGTTTCATCACAACATTTAAATCACTTTACCGCGTTTATTAATTTTCAACACCAATGATAAAAGATATCAAACAATCTGGTTAAATATTACGAAATACAGGTATTGCGTATTCTTAACGGGATCGCCGTTACAACCCTGCGGAAATTGAACCCGTCACTGGTATGGTCACTTGACTAGAGCTTTGTGTGTATGAACCTGTCCTAGTTTCGGTTCTGTTATATGAAAATGGCCGGTATTTTTAGCATGGTCTTGTCATAGGAGGTGGCAATTGCTACCTTTAAAGCACCTTGTGACGTGGAGAATAACTTGACCAAAAAAATAAGTTAGTAGAAAAGTTAGTAAAATGTCTTGTAAATCAGGTATACTATTTTTTAGCAAAATTTTTTGCTAAAATCGTGTTTTCAGCTAAAATTTTTGTTATTCTTATTCAGCACTTAACTGTTTTATACTAATGCTTTACTAATATACTAATGTTTTACTAATTAATTTTGCTAAATAAAAATTGTGCTGATAATCACATTAATAGTGTGGACGACAACCAGATTGAAAGATATACGCAGAATGAAGTAGATGTCGCGGCATGTCAAGATGTAGTAGAGAAGAGGAAAATTATACTAAAAAGTACAACTCTAATAAGACATATAAAAAAATCAACCATGGAAGTTTTTGTATCTCTTTTTCATACATAAAACAAAATTGAGGATTAAAATAACTTATTTTCAATTTATAACGAGCTTTCAACCTCCGTATATTTACAAAAATAAAGCAAATCAAACATATTAGCTAGGTTGATACTAGTATTTCGATCTGGCTAAAGATCTCATCAGAACCCGAAGTTTTAGAAAAGCTAGAGCCTCCATAATAGGCAGAACTTTAACAAAAAACCTATTAATAATCAATTTTGCTCCATTCTTGTCTTCTTAGTAATGAAGCACGTGGTTAGGTCTTTTCCTAACAAGCATCATGACGTTACTAAACTTTGAAGACCAAAAATGTTCTATTTATATAAAAAATTTTTAGTGTGTACTCTGGCTCAAGTAATATTTTTTACAGTTATATTAGGAGGCTTTCTTTGCTGACATTAGCAACTTTTGTGCAAGCATCCTCCTGACTAAAATTTTGCTGACTCAGCAAAATTTTTTGCTGACTTTACAAACTTTTTTTTTGAGTGTACCACCGTACCGACTGAAATAAATAAGCTACAGAACAAGTTAGAAGTAGGCAGTGTTAAAGTAGGATAATTTTAGGATTTATGTGACATGCAACAGGACCAGTGGGAAAATAATTATCACGTGACTGGTGTAGGTGTACGTATCGGAGAACTGGATAACTGGAGAACAGTTTTTTATGGAAAACTAGTCACATAATGAGCGCAATATGTGCTGTTACTGAGGTAGTTTGAATGGATTAGATTTGTGAAGTACCACTGCACTGGTCTAGGGAGTACAAGTCGCCGGGTATGCGAAAAGTAATTGGCAAATAACCTTTTGCTTTTTATTCACCGTGCGTCATATTATATACGAGTTGCTAAATTGTCCGTCCGGAACCAGTCACTAAACTTTCCCAAAATAGTGTTCACAAAACCTTCAAAAAGGCACAACAAAAATCAATTTTAAAATAAGTTTATTTCAGTGTTATATCCGCTTTGTGGCAGTCAATGGACTGAATCCTGTGGCACTAATTGACATGTTTTCATCAACTGCTAACGGGATTGAACCTGTTCAATGACCAGTAAGAACATCAACTGCAACGGCCCTAGTTGCTTCAGAACACTATAATGTTATGTTACTTTTTCTCCAGTTTCATGATATACCTTATACCAACTTGTCAATGTTTTGTCACCATTACTATAGTCATGTGATTGATCATTTCACACAAATTAACACTTTTTGGTAAGCCACAACTTCGGTTTCACCAGTTTCGTGACGTGCCACCCAATCATATATCACAAAATCGTTACTTTGAATCAATCGACCCTTCATTTCCCGCAGGGAATAGACAGACATTTTAAAAATATATAATAATCAGATCTAACTTTGCGGATATCTTTTGTGAGATAGTTCACTTATATTTCGCGTTGGAACCTTAGATAATATATAGGGAGTGTATCCCGGGATTTCCCGTCTTAGCATTTTGTGTTCCCGCAATAAAGGGAATTTGGTCCGGGTATACCGGGATTTTAAAGAATTCAATTCAAAATAAAAAAGTTTGAATATTCCACCTTTTTAATGCAGCAATTATAAATTTTAACTAATTTTTAAGGTGAACAATTCTGTTAACGCACACCCAGAAAACAGACTCGGTAGTAGCATCCCTATTTGTTGCCATCGAATTTTACGATTTTGATAACAATCGCTCGATTGAATGAACAAAAAATGTTGTACGTCAATAGAATTTCGATTGCCTCAACAGAAATTCGATGATAACGTGCATCCGCAATAGTTAACTTCACTGCTTAAATTAGACAACAAAATTAGTAAATTCAATAAAAATTTTGATGAATGTAGCAAATTTTTTGCTGATATTAGCAATTTTTCTGCCAGAATCATCCCATTAAAAATATTGTTGGCTTTATTGACTTTTTCATTTTAGTGTAGTTTTAACATATTTCTTTAACTTTTTTTAAACAAATTTATGCTTACAATTTTTATGCTAAATTTTTTAAAACAAACTCTTGGATTTAATGAGTTTGCTGCTATAAAGTCAAATTATTTGAGATTTAAGAAAATCTTAAAATTCACAGAAAAACCTCAGATTTGTAATTGGGACTTATTGAAAAAAAAAAAATGTTAGGGCGTATAAGATATAAGATATTTTGCAAAATTTCCGTTTTCTCTGGAAATGAAAAGGTGCAGGATTTTGCATTCCCTAGTTGCATAGTGTAATTAAGAAATTAAGTCATTTTATTTAAGATGGTGGAAAATTCTTGTGATTATTGTAATAGGTCATTAAAAAACATAACATATTTTACAACTTTCTACGGCTTAATATTTTTGTGGACGGCTTAATATTTTGTGGAAAAATCCTCAAAAATAAAAAAATTACAGAATTTAAATGAATGACCTAAATTTAAAAAAAACTGCAAGAATTTAAAAATATTGAAAAAAAGCTTAAATTGAAAAAAAAAACGCAAAAATTAAAAAAAAATACAATGTTTAAAAAAATCACCAACATTTAAAAAAATCTCCAAATTTTATAAAAAAATCTTTAAAATGTTTGCGAAATTTAAAAGAAAATGTTTCAGAATTTAATAAAATCGCAAAAAATTAGCAAATCGCTTTAAGTTGAAAAAATCTTCAAAATTTTTAAAAATCAACAAATTGGAACACTATATTTAAAATTTAACAAAATCCCAAAATTAAAAAAAACGCTTTAATTTAAAAATTGATCTTAAATAAATTTAAAACGCCCGTATTTCGAATATATTCTTACTATTTTTTTTTTTCTGCTAGTTTTAAATTTGGGTGATTATTTTAAATTATGACAATATTTTTTAAAATTAAGTGATTTTTTTTTTTTGTATTGTCTTTCTTTAGTTTTAGCAAATTTTTAATTTTTGGTGTTTTTTAATATTTAAATTTTTAAATTTTGCCGGTTTTTTTTTTCAAATATAAGCGATTTTTTTAATTAAATCGATTTTAGTTTTCAAATTTGGTGATTTATTAAACTATTTATTGAAAGTTAGTTTGAAATTAATCAAAAGTTAAATTAAAATTTCATGACAGTAATTTTTTCTGTGTAATTTTTTTTTCATCTACCACAAGAATCATCCACCCACTAAACAATAATCAAAAATTTCTTTAATTCTATTTTCAATTCAAAATTCAATCCTTTTTCATAGTGACTATATCACCGATGTCTATGCCACAACTCCCAAAATGTCGACTTATATTTTGGCTTTATTAGTCTCGGAATTTAATGAACATTTTGATGGTAACTTTGGTATTATTGCCCGACCTGAATATTATGCTCAAACTGAATATGGTTTTGATGTGGGTCAGAAAATATTAAATCAATTGGACACGTATTTGGGTATTAAGTATTATGAAATGGGTATTAACAAAATGCACATGGCAGCCATACCTGATTTTGCTCCTGGTGCTATGGAAAATTGGGGTCTTTTGACTTATAGAGAAAATGCTTTGTTATACGATGAGTTACACACGACTTTAAGTGCAAAACAATACATCGCTTCTGTGATTGCTCATGAACAGGCTCATATGTGGTTTGGAGATTTAGTTACATGTAATTGGTGGAGTTACG
Source organism: Delia radicum (assembly GCA_021234595.1). NCBI lineage: Eukaryota > Metazoa > Arthropoda > Insecta > Diptera > Anthomyiidae > Delia > Delia radicum. The sequence continues at coordinate 305,799,735 of CM037851.1, read as the reverse complement.
CCTGGTTAAATGAGGGTTTTGCTTCATATTTCGAATATTTTGCCACTAATGAGGTAAGTTGTAATAACAAGAAAGACATACCAAGTGTAGAAAAGCATTACCATATAAGTAGTTATAAATGTACATATTTTGTAATGGTAAGTACTTACAATTGTCACTTTTTACTTTTATATGTTGAAGTCGCTCAAAATAATCACACATCCTTAATAAATACTTTACAAAAAGCAGAGAAGTATGTGGATGCCTATATGCTTACCAGTATGGATAAAAATAATGAGTCTAAAAATAAATGTAATAAAAAAAATAGTTTTTTATTGAATACATTTTTTTTAATGAAATGTTCCACATGGGATTCGAACCCGGGCCTACAGGTTGTCTGCCGCTCTACCATCTCGACATGTTATGCTTGATAGAAAAAAAACATAACTGACTTACTTGTTCAAAATGCCATTATTTTCCAGCTTACAAAATTCAAAAATAAGTAGTTATATATGTACTTAATAGAAGTGAAAAAATAATGAGTCTAAAAATAGAATTTCTAAAAAAAAGTTTAGATTATTACTTTATATTTGAAATAATGACAAAAGTCAGTACTTATGGATAACGTATTATTTTTTGTATTTAAATGATAGGAAAATGAACTACCCAGGTAGAAATTGCTAACCATACAAAAAAATAGTACTGGCAAGAAACTGCAAGTTTTGTAAAACCCACCGCGTTAAAAACTAAAAACGATACAACTAATATTGTGCTAGGCAAACACCTTTTTTGCAAAGCATGTCTTTTGCCAGTAACCCCGCAAAAATTCTTTGCCAATATTGTTTTTACCAATATTATAGCCAATTTTAAGAATTTTTTATTAATATTTTGAATTACCAACGCTTAAATCAACGGTTGGCCATTGTTATCAATCGGCTAACAGGACAATACTGTCTAGATTGCTAATCCTACGTTCTGCCAACGCATAACCGACCGTCACCGACGTTTTGCCAGGACTTTGCCGATTGTATTTTTCTGACTGGGTAGTTATTAGTAAGTTCTTATTAAAGTAATGCAGGGAGTAAGCTGACGTTATTACTGATAGTAAGACGAGTAATGATATGTCATTACCGTTTCTGCACTGGTATCTAAACGAAAATTATAATTTCGGGTCAAAAAAAAGAATTATGTTTGAAAAGGGAACTTTATTATTTTTTCTATCTAATCGGACCTTAATTTGTAATTAATACTAGTTACCGAGAGTGACTGGTATAGTTTTTTTTTTTTTTTTTTTTATTTAAACAAATAATTTAATTAAAAAGAAGTTTACGCCAGATTTTTACTATTTTTACTTCACTGATAGAGTTTTGTGCGTTATATTAATAAAATCCATCATTAATACAATGAATTTTTTCATTAAACAGTCCCCAAAGAAACTTTCATTGGATTAATGAAATATTTACAATAAATGAATTATAATGGAACAAATTATTATTGACCCTGTTTAATATTTATTTATTTTACTTTTCTGTCTTTTTTTTGACATCTCCCTGAACGCGACTTGAACCCGCAGCCACCAATATGTAAACACTACCGCGTTACCCATTGACGTAAATAACCACAACAAAATGATGTGCTTATTTAGACTTTTGTTTTTAAATCGATTTTTCCAATAGTCAAAGCGCCTCCTGTGGAAATGTGATGGAACTAAGTAATTGGTATACAAAAAAAATTATATAAAAATTATTGCATATTTTAAGGATCAACTAAAAAGATTTTATGAAAATTTCAATTACTTAATGAGTTCTTCATTATTTTAATGAAAACTATTCATTAATCTTAATGAAAACTATTCATTAATCTTAATGAAAACTATTCATTACTCTTAATGAAAGACATTCATTAATAGTACGAAGGAAAATTCTATCAGTGTACAATTGATAACATTATGCATAAATATTTTCTAACTGTAGTAAAAGTAGTAAATTGTAGTAAATTGGGCATATTTATACAGCTGTACATTTTTAATAAAATAATAATTTTTAAACTACCATAATAAGAATAGGAAGAATTTTAAATAATAAGCATTCACCTATCCGCCCACCTTAAAAATAATTTTGATCATTTATTTCTTTAACTAAAAATATCCACCACAACTTGTTTCGCAAAAGCAGTAACAAATGAATCTAATAAATTTATATTAGGTGGAAAGAAACTTCGAGTTGGAAAAACAATTCATTGTGGATCTAGTTCAAACTGTTATGTCCATGGATTCTACAAACAGTTCAAATCCGATGAGTGATGAAAACACCAATACTCCAGCCGATTTGAGTCGTATGTTCAATAGTATTACCTATCATAAGGGTGCATCGTTCATTCGTATGGTTAAACATGCCATGGGAGAGGAAAATTTTCAAAAATCATTGAATGAATATCTATCAACACAGTAAGTACACTCCTAGAAAAAAGTTAGTAAAAAATATTAGTAAAGCCGTTTGCAAGTTTTAAACTAATTTTTAGTTAAAATTGAGACTTTAGTTAAAAATTTTGCTATTTTGACTTAATGAAATACAAACTATTTAACAAATTTTTTTGCTGAATTTACTAAAAATATTGTTTTAACAATCACATCCAGCAGATGTGTTTGTAATGTGATGTTTGCGTTTTAGTATTTGTGCATTTTTTTTTTTTATATTGTGTCAGTATAAAATAGACAAGTGAAGTGACGACGTCGTATAAACAAATGGTTTTATTATAAACCAATAAAAATTAAAACTATAAAAAATATTAAAGGCTTTTTAATAAAAGTAAAAAGGGAACGATTTTTTCTGAATTAATGGATAATTGATTTTCTGATTATAAAATAATTTATAATGAGTTTTATATAATTTTTATTAAAAATTAAAATTAAGTTTTTTCGCCCTTTTAACAAATAATCTATAGAGTTTTTGTTTTCAAATTTATTAATTGACCACTTTCAGGAATGTGTTGATAGATCTATTTCGGGAAATTTCTAGGTTCCCATCATCAGAATACGTTTTGACATCTTGTTTTTAAATAAAACAAAACAAGTGTAAAAATAAAAAGGCAAATAAAAACTAAAACAAAAAGCGTGTATATCTACCAAAGGTAGAGCTTGCACATAACGAACAAATTTTCAATTTGTTTTTGATCAATGGTGATAATCGTTAACTTCAAGCTCATATATTAGTTCTCATTTAGTGAGATAACTACAATATCCCAATAAAGAACTATAGAGTATTTATAATGTTTAAAAAAAAGTAATAAAAATAATTAAAATTTTTTTTTCTTTTAAAAATGAAAACATATTGCAATAATTGGAAAATTAAAGTTTTACTTATTTTTATATTACCTTAATTTTTTCAGCCTTTGATTCCGATGTACATACAAAAGGAACAAAGGAAATAAAGAAAAATAAAAGACAGATACAACAGATACAAATTTTATGAAAAAAAAAAATAAGTCTTTGAAATAATTGCATAGCTCTAAAAAAAGTTTTCACTAAATTTATGAAAAGATAATTAATGAAATCGAATGAATTTTTTTTATGAAATCATAAAAAATGTTTATGAAAAATTTCTTAATATTAATTAAAATATTTGGATATAATGAAATAGTTCATTGAATCTATGAAAAAAAATTCTATGAAATTGTTTCCTTAATATCATGAAGGATACTTCTATCAGTGTACATAAATTAAGATGAAACAAATCTCGAGAAGACTTTTTTTACGCAATTTTTTAAGGGATATAACTTTTAGCCTTTTTTTAATGTAAATTGTCATTACTAGGACAAGGAATTTCATGCGACTAAAAAATAAAATATGCGCTTAAAATAAGCAGTAACAAATCAAATATATGTGCATAAAATATGCACTTAAATCGAAATATGCACAAAAAGCCAAATAGTAAGCAGTAAATATCACAAAATCTGAAAACCAAAAAAATTATGCAAATAAAGTTGTTGGATTTGTAAAAATAGCTAGTTAAAAAATTAAATCAAATATAAATGTCTAGCTTAGGTTAGGTTGAAAAGAGGATTCGGAGAAGGGAAAATGCTTCCCTGGTCCGACTCAAGTCCCTGAGGACTTACACTTAAGCCAGAATGTCGGCTTGTTGTGCGCCCTAAGCAATAGGTCCTATGTCACATTCCTACCCCAGGAACTCAGTCGCACTAACGAAACTCCTCAACTTCTTCCATCCTATGCCCCTAAGATCCCCCAATGTGGATATTGGGTCACTGGATAGTATTTGATGGTCCTATGCATGGTGTCAGCCCAGTCCACCAGCTCCGCCTTGAGAGCTCGAGAAGGTTTGGCGTTCCCCAAAGTGACTAACTCCAGAGAAGATCATCCCCTAGCCAAATCATTAGCCACTTCGTTTCCCGCTATACCACAGTGTCCCGGCACCCATATAATCTTAATGCGTTCCCGTGCAGAGAAATCGTTAATTTCCCCTTTACACCTGAGTATCATCATTGATCCCACAGAGTCCGTAGATAAAGCCCGGATAGCCGCTTGGCTATCCGTGAAAATCACAATATCACCGGTCAAGCCCATGATATTCACCTGCTTAATGCACTCCGTAATCCGTAGTATAAATGTCTAGCACATGAAAACTAGATGCTACGTTCAGGGTTACAAATGTTTTTTTTTTTTTGTTTATTTTTAATTAAAACTGAATTTTCATTTTTACAAAATATGCAAAAATATGCACTTAAAGTTATGCATTCATAACAAAATATGTAAAAATATGCAACAACAAATCGATACAATTTTGTTGCAAATCCTTTGATTCGGAAAAACATTTTTTTGCTACTGACTACAAACGTGCATTTGCATGAAATTCCTTGCCCAATAAATCACACTTCCACGTCCTAGGTAAAACAGCCTGTCTCGGTTATAAGAACAATCCTGTGAAACGCGTCGAAAATTTATCTTCTATTTAGCATAATGCCAACGTTTTTCTTAGACTGGTGAAAAAATACCGGTTTGAAAGTATCTACCACTTATCTGCCCCGTAACGTGGCCAGTGACCGGTCCCCTTCTGTTTGTTGTTATAGATTGGAGCGTTTATCTATTGGCGCAGCATAGGTTTTGATTTTAGACTACAAATTGTAAATGTTTGAAAAAGAGAAAGAACTTCAATAAATCTTTGATCAAGGTTACCATATAATGACCCTTTAATATTGCTCTTCAAGTAGTAATTTATTATTAACCACTGGCAATTAAAATTGCTTATGACACCTTATCTCTCTAATTTTCTATATTTTAGCAAATATACCAACACTATTCCCTCAGATCTGTTCACCGTTTGGAAGAAACATTGGCCCACAAACTTTGCGACCTATGCTGACAATCTATTCTCTACGTTTACCACACAAGTTGGTTATCCAGTGGTAACCTTCAATCTAACTTCTCCAACAACTTTAGTGATAAACCAAAAACGTTTCCTATTAAAGGATAATGATGGATCTAATGCAAGTTTATTATACACAGTTCCGATTAGCTACACCACAAGTAGCGAAAAGGAATTTAATGCCACAACACCCAAATTGTTTATCCAAAACATAACAACTGCAACTAGTGTAACTCTTCCTAGTGTTACTAACTGGGTAATTGGTAATGTCCAGCAGACGGGTTACTATCGCGTTAACTATGATACGGAGACGTGGCATAAAATTCATCAGGCTTTACTTGAATTACACTGGGGTTATATAAAGGAAATGAATCGGGCTCAAATTGTCGATGATCTCTTTAATTTGGCTCGTGCTAGTGAAATCGATTATGATTTGTGTTTGCAAGTTTTGGAATATTTGGAATACGAAACGGAATATTTGCCCTGGACTGCTGCCTTTAATGGTTATAATTATCTTGTTACGCGTTTGGGTAACGATACCGCTCATTTTGCTAGCTATATTCACCAACTGACTCAAAAAGCCTACAAAATGTTGGGATTCGAAGAAAAGTACTCTGATTCATCTTTGGATATTTACAATCGTGCCAAGGTTTTAGCTTGGTCTTGCAAATTTGGCAACACTGAGTGCATTAAAAAGGCTCAGGAATATTTTGATAAGGATTTAAAAAAAAAATCCTGCACCAGTTAATATTCGCTCTGCTGTGTACTGCACTGCCATGCGCGAAGGTAATCAACAAGATTTTGATAAGCTCTTCAACAAGTATAAGGCGGAAACTGTAGCCACAGAAGAAACTTTGATTTTAAACTCGTTGGGATGTGTAAAGAATTCATCTTTGGTAACCAAATATTTTGATATAATTATGTCTAATGAAATCCGCTTTCAAGATAAATCAAGTGCCTTATCTAGTTTATACACACAGAACAATGAAAATGTAGAGCGTGTCTTTGATTTAGTGGAAAAGAATTTAGATCAACTTGCTGTGGCGTAAGTAGATGGATCAAAAGTCTTACTCAAAACTGAATTTAAAAATGTTTTTATTTTTTAGAATGGGAAGTTATAATGCTGTTGCTAATGTCATCTCTAACATTGCTGCTCGTTTTACCACTGTAGACCAAGAAAACAAATTGAAAGCTTTTAATTTAGCAAACAAATCTAAATTTGGTGCTTCAGCCTCCACTTTGGAAACTGCTGAAAAAAATGTAGCTGAAAATTTACAGTGGGATAAGAAAAAGTTGGGCGTTTTTAGAACATATTTGGAAAAACGTGGAAATGGTAGTGCTACTCTTAGCGGATTTACGGGTCTAATTTTACTTTTAGTAGCTTTAATAGCAATAATTTCCCACTAGGATAATAGAAATATTTTTGTGTAAAAATATGTAAAAGTTATTTTATTAGATTTAAATTGTAAATAATAAATTTATATTTCATTTCTAGGTACTCTTTTATTGTAAATTATTTTTTTAAAGAAACAATTACGATTTTAGACAAAAAGTAAAGATTAAAATACTTTTATTTTGAAAATGAAGTAAGTCACATTTAATTTTAAATTTAAGAAATCTTGTTAATATTCGTGCCGTTTTTATACACACAGAGAACAATATGGTTAAAGAGAATCATATTATGATTGGAAATACGTAATAATTTTAATATTGTTATCACCCAAGTCAAAAAAAAATTTGTATGGGGTAGCATCACATCACATTAAATTATACATAAATAGATATGCGATGAAAACTGAGAACATATCCGAAAACTGAGAACATACAGTTGTATCTAAAATACATCCAATTGTATCAAATTCGATACAGCCGAATCAAGTTCGATGCAGTTAGATACAAATTTGTACAGTTGGATGTATATTAGATACAAGTTTATCCGAATCCACGTAAAAAAATATTTTATGAACTTTCGTATTATATATTATTATTTTCGAAAAATTAGAACATCTAATTGTGTCATATTAGCTCTAATCCGATTCAATTTGACTTCATTTAATAGAATTAGATCTCATTTGACGAAATTAGATATAGTTTGATACAATTGTATTCGAAATTTGTTCTCATCCAAATGTATCAAATTATATATAATATATAATTATATATAAATAATATATAAATATATAATATAAATAATAAATATTATAAGTTTGTTATAATTTTTATTAAAAATAAAAATTATGTTTTTTCGACCTTTAATTGTGCAATGAAAATGAAAATTATTCAAGTTCGAGGCCATATACTCTATATTTCTTCATTACTCTATATTAACTTAACAAATACTCTATATTAACTTAACAAAATATAAAAAGGAGAGAGAAACAAAAAAAAAAAAAAAACGTGTATTGAATATCCACCAGAGGTGGATCTTGCACATCAAACAAGTTTTCAATTTATTTTTTGATCAATGGTTATAATCTTTAATTTCAAACTCATATGTATATTAGTTCTCATGTAGTGAGTAAACTAGTTCATATGAATGCTTGAGGTTTGGCATGGGATTGTTACCGCTTTCAAAACGTGTTCTGATGATGGGAACCTAGAAAATTCCCGAAATAGATCTATCAACACATTCCTGAAAGGGTCAAATAATAAATTTAAAAACAAAAACTCTATAGATTATTTGTTAGGACAATATCCTAATGAAGAAATATAGAGTATATGGCCTCGAACTTGAATAATTTTCATTTTCAATAAATATTATATAAATTATAATAATATAATATATATATATATATTATATACATTTGCATTCAATTAGATACAATTGTATGCAAATATATGCAATTACATGTGACATATGCAATCATATATAGACCGATATGTAATTATATGTTGTTATTGTACTATATAAAGTGTAATATAAAGAAAGATATAAATATATATGTGAGACATAATTATATATTATTTTTTTTTTTTTTTTTTTCCAATACATAAATAGAAATAACTGTATAAATGGCATAACAATTTTTGGGTAATATACACACTGCGTAGCAAAACTTTAATTACACATTAAATTCACTAAATTTCGTAAGATAAAAAAATGAGGAACAGTTTGGTACGGAGAACATGCGGACCATTCAAATACTTTTATATTTTTTATGACAACCATTCCATCGTCTGACTACTTTCATCTACTGAGGCATTGTCTTGTAATTAAAGTTTTGCAAGGCAGTGTATTATTACACAATTTTTATTTTAAATCAATTTAGTCATCTCTTAAATTTTACACAATGAGGGATCAGTTATCTTACTCTTAAAAACAGTTAAAAGTTTTAAAAATATGTTTGTAATATTAGACAAACAGTCGTTTCAAATATTATTAATTTTCATGTTAATTTGATATAAAAGTTCACTTAGATATGGGCGAAATTTAACTGAACCGTAATACTATTTAGATTGAAAAATCATCTTTACAATAAGCAGCCGTGTTTGGCATTTTAACGAGAAAAGTTTTATGAAAAACTATATTTTTCTCAATTTAGATAAAAAATATAGACTTTTAAGCTATGTATATTCTTTTAACCGAATAATTTTGCTCAATAGTGCTATTATACGCTAATCGGCCGCATGGTCAAAATATGCCGAATATTGAATAGTAACCGAATATTCGCGACATCTCTAATAATATCCCATGTAGTTACTTATTTTGCGTTAAATACATGTCATTGTTGACAAATATTATTAACGCCGAAATTTTAGCTCCGGATATTATATAATTAAATCTAAAACAACGTACACGGGAGTTATATCGACCAGAACTTGCAGATTTTAATGAACATCCAAAGTTCATTAAGTTCTGCGAGTTCAGATCGAGATTCCTCCCATGTTGGAAAGGAGCAAAACACTGAAACAAGTATTTTTTATTAGCTGCCGCAATATCATGTTTAGGCGTTACTAAGTGGGGTGAAAAATTACCTGTTCTTAGCGGATGTTAACGCCTGAAGAAGGCAGATACATGCAAAATTTCCACATCCTATTCTCGCGGGTTTTTGGCAGGTCATTAAGGAGGAGACTTTTATTTTTTGAGTGTCCATTTTTAACCTTTTGATGTCGAATGATTTATATATGTCCCGTTTTTTTTTTATGCTATTTTAGGAAAATCTGCAGGACGATTTTAGCAAAACTTTTTGTGATCGACGCAAGAGAGATGTAGCTTTTTAAAAATGACCATAAATTGTTGACTAATAGTCCCAAAGCACTACAAGGTCAACCCAAATTCTATATTTTATTATGTTTGTCTTTAAGTTTATCTAATGTTAAAAATTCAGATTTAAGTTTTTAATAAAATGAATAATATTTTTGGATTAGGCATAATTTAACACAAAATACAAGATCAAAATTAGGACAAAATCTTAACCAATTGAAGAGCGATAGTCTATTTACATTTTAGCTTTATAACTATATTTCTCCGATATTACCCCTGCCAAAAGTAGCACAAAATATGTTTTTATTCATAGACCTATGTCTCCACGAAGTTTCATTAACAACGTTTTAGCGCTTTAGGTTCGGTCTTCAAGGGATTAACACGCTAATAATAAAAATTGCAAAATGTACCTTATCAATTAGCTAGGCCATATCGTAAGGAACACGCACTTTAAAGTTCCATCCAAAGGGGGTAACACAGTTTGAGGTCAGCCCTTCAAGGGCCCAGTTGGAGTATCTAAAAGTTCTGTTGAAACGGATATCTACTCAGAGGAAGGAGCATATATAACAAATTTTCAGTTCCTTAATTTAGGGGCTTGGACTTACACTTAAGAAAGATACTTTTCCCCCATTTTTACCACGATGGGGATTGCAGAGGACGTCATTGGGGAAATGGTTTCCCTATATGACCATTCCCAAGAGAATTTTAAAAATGTTCATTTTTTGATAAAGATTATAGGGTCTTAAAGTTAAGGATAATTCAAATTTTAGTCCGTTTTGCTGTAAACAGGTGTGAGCCGTTTTTAAAAATCTGGGGAGAAAAAGAACGCCATCTTTCATCAGCAAAGTCATATATTTAAATTTCAACACAACGCAAAAACAAAATTATTTGGATTCCCATTTACTAAACCAATAAAAATAAAACTTTAGTCAAATCAAAAATTAAACTGATTAAAACTTTCAAACATAGTGAATACAAATTCGAAGGGGAACCCCGTAATCCAGTTTATACCTGATTGTATCTGAAGCTAATGCTATAAACAAAACTGTTATCATAATCAAAAAATAAATAGCATTTGAACTTGGTCAAAAAAAAATTGTTTGTCTTATCAGGTATTAGAAAAATGTATTTTTCTATATAATAAAAATCGTAATCTACCGATTAGTCATCAATGAAAACGTAATTATTGTTAACGAAAAATCATAATTTATGACTAGAGCAACCAAAAACAAGCAAAAGCTTGTTTTTTATTTGAAAGGATAGCACTAACTATGGACTTAATACTACTTTTGATTATAAAATTATGAAAGTTTTAAGCTATATTTGTTACAGCTTTTTAAGCTCGTTTTTATTTTTGGTATATACTAATTTTAGCTTATTTTTGGAATATATGCTACTTTTTGACTTTTTTCTTTACATATTAAGCTTATTTTAGTTTATTTTTCTTTTCAAATAGAACTGTGCTATTTTTTAGGTTTAGTATTTTGAAGATTTTTATTTTTAATTGAAAGTTGAAAATTTAATATTAACGGCTGTTGGTTAATCAAAAAATATATTGATAAACCAATTTGAACTTTAAAGGCAACGAACCCAATTTTTCTATTGTACCTTTGTTTGACTGAAGCAGTTCCAAAGAAAAAATTTTACACAAATTTTATTTGTTGTGACAATTTTAATAAAACTATAAGAAACTTAACGGTGTATTGTTTAAATTAAACAGCTTCTTTTTATATTAAAACGTCTTATTTTACTATTTTCGAGCTTTCTTTTAACCGTTTAAAACATTGTTTTTATAGCTGTTTTGGTTGCCCTAGTTATGACAAAGGAATATATTTATAGTACCTACACGTATTATTCAGAACCTCCATGTACTTTAATCGCTTTTTAACGAAAATTATGTGCAATCAAAATATGACTTCTTTTGAGACTCTTGTTTTGTACGCATTTTTAGAAAAAAAAAATTAATAGAGCCTTTAAGGTATTACAGGATACAGAATTATTTTTTATCCAATAAAATTCTCTTGTATGCCCAGTGCAGAAACGGTAATGACATATCAATACCTCACTCTCTATATTACTTTAGTGCAAATAGTAATGACTGACTACTAACTAGTTAATTGGCCCATTATTTAAAATGAAAAAATAATGAGTTACCCATTATTTTTATCATTATTTTAAATGTGAAGCTACGATCTCAAAATTGTTTGAAAATCTATTTTAGACTCATTATTTTTGCAACTCTAGTAAGTACATATATAGTTATTTTTTTTTTTTTGTAAGCTGTAAAGTAATAACATTTTGTGCCATCAAGTCAAGTATGTTCTTATCTATGACGTACTACAAGGCGAGATAGCTCAGATGGTAGAGCGGTTGACTGACAACCTGGAGGCCCAGGCTCGAATAAGTGCTCAAAAGTTTCGTTATGTAGAGCTTATTGTGAGAAAAATATTTATACATTTTTTCAGAACAGTTTTGGTGCACCGAAGCATTTTTAAGTTTTCAGCTGAATAGGATAATTATAATTATTTTGACTTTTTTCACAAAAAATCCTAAATGGTACTTAGCTAAGGTCAACATTTACAAATAAGTAGTTAAGTGTTATTTTGGTGTTTTTATACGAAATATAAGAAAATATTATTAATTATTATGCAACCGACGAAACAAATTTATATATAGTCATATATGACTTGATATAGTGGTATCTTATTATATATGTGGTTATATGTAACAATATATACTTATATGTAACAATATATACTATGGTTATATGTAACAATATATACTATAAACAAATCTCGTTATTATATAGCTAAATCGAAATATATTAATCTATGTAGAAGTAAAAAACTAGAGTTATATAATAAAAACTTAAACCAATTGAATTTAGTAAAATGCAGCAGTGAATGGTGGAAGCTTTCAAATTCTCTGAAAGCTCGCTCTACTAAAATTAAAGGTAACTTATCTGCTGATGACTTTTTATTGCACTTTAGCTCGATGCTGCAAAATTGTGATGATATTAATACAATAAATTGGTCCATGCCCTATTATATAGATGCTATTTTGGATTCGCCTTTTGAATTTTGCGAAATCTTCTCAGTTATTAAAAATTTAAAAACAAACAAAGCTCCTGGCGAAGATGGAATAAGCTACGAATTTTATAAAAACGCTCCCAATTGTTTTATTTACGAAATATTATCTCTTTTTAACAAAATATTTTTACAAGAAAAAATACCGTCAAGCTTTCGAAGATCTATTTTAATTCCGCTTTTTAAAAAAGGAGATCCAAATCTGCCATCAAATTAGCGTGGTTTATCATTGATTGACACATTATGTAAAATATTTAATTCTATTCTATTAAATAGAATTACTGAATGGATTGATAATAATAACATACTAAATGAATATCAAGCCGGTTTCAGAAAGCATTACTCAACAGTCGACAATATCTTTAATCTGGTAAACATTGTTAATCTCAACAAGCTTAATGGTAAAAATACTTTTGCTTTCTTTGTTGACTTTTCGTGTGCTTTTGACATGATCCCCAGAAATAGTATTTTTTACAAATTATCGTGTCTTGGTCTGTCGTCAAAAATAATTAGAATTTTGCAGTGCTTATACGAGAATACAGAAAGCCGTATCTGGGATGGCACCTCTTACTCAGAGTCTTTTACAGTTGGATTAGGTGTCAAACAAGGGTGTATACTAAGCCCCATACTGTTCTCACTATACATCAATGACTTAGCAGATGTGTTACCTGGTGGTGTGAATGTTGCCGACATACATGTAAAAATTCTCCTCTACGCTGACGATATTGTTATCTTATCTGATTCTCCAAATGGATTGCAACTCATGATTGACGCTTTATATAATTACTGCAGAACGTGGAGCTTAAAAGCTAACCTTGATAAATCGAAAATTTTAGTTTTTCGTACTGGCACAAGAATTTCTTCAAACTTGAACTGGCATTTTGGAGATGAAGATATAGAGATTGTGAACAGCTACAAATATCTCGGTATAGATATAGCATTTAACATGTCCTTCAAAAAACATTTAAACAACAAACTATCTGCTTCAAGACTAGCAATTAACTCTACGTGGTCTAAATACATAAGTCATCCTCAGATTTCAAAAGACAACAAATTAAAAATATTTCATGCAGCTTCCAGGTCAATTATGTTCTATGCGGCACAAGTATGGGGATATCAAAAATATGATGATGTTGAAAAACTGTTCCGTTTCTTTATCAAAAAGATGTTATACCTTCCAGACTCAACTCCCAACTATATGTTATATTTGGAAACCGGATTTGACTCATTATTTATTTCCACTTTGAAATTACACTTTGATTACATAAATAAAGTTTTAAATATGAATCATCATAGATTACCTCGAATCCTTGCTGATAAGATCATATCTCAAAAGGTATTATGGGCGGAAGAGTGGGCTAATATATGTCAAATGGTAGAATTTACCCCAGACAATGCTAATACCCCATTATGCGTTTATTGGAAACCAATTTTAAATCTTTTAAAATCAAAAGAGCGTGAGGATTATGTTTTAAAAGCTACAAATTCGCAATTTCATGATCTATACTCAAAACTAAATTATAATGTCACACCATCCCTGGCGGCAAATTTTTCATCGCGCATTACATGCCTATTAGTTAAAGTGAGAGGTGGTTTACTTGATCTAAATGCTAGATGCTTCAGAAACGACACAGTTAGAATATGCTCACTTTGTAACCTAAATGAACTGGAAAATACATTCCACTTTATTGGAAACTGTCCAATATATAATGGACTTAGACGAAATTATTTTGGTAAAACTCAACTTAACTCAGAGGAAGTGCTGTTAATCCTAAATGGCTCCAATTTCTACAACTTGTACAAATACATAGACACATGTTTAAAATATAGAAAAATGATAATGAATTCAATATTTGAGAAAAATTAATCCTTTTTTTTAATTTTTAATTTTATATAAAACAAATAAAATTATAATTTATATTGCATTTAAAAAATTATATAATTCTAGTAATATTGCCAATCTGGCATACAACTATAATGTTACGCCAAATATAGATTCTAAGAATCATGAAACTTATCTTAATATGAATATGTAAAAATGAAAAATCTATTAATAAATAATAATAATAATAAATATACTTACATCTCATACTTATTTTTACGAACATTTATAATATGGCGTTATATATAATCATATATCATTATATCTTATGTTATATATAATTATATCATTTCCACAATATATTCCATATTCAAACGGCTTAAAAATGTAATGACATCAACTGGGATAAAAAAAAGAAAGACGTCCAAATTTTTAATTGAAAAAAATCAGTAGTTAATCAATTTGGATCCACAAATCGTCATCAAAGTTGGCCAGAAAACAATTCGCAAAAACTTAATCCAAATGAACGTGAGACACTACCCGATTAAACAGTACCCAAATATAGTAAAAAAAATTTAAAAAAATACCTACTAAATGCAAACAAATGGAAAAAAATTCATGAAAAAATATGTTCCAATAATTGTTAAAAACGAAAAATACTTTTCTTTTGCTTGGAAAAACTGACATGAATGTCGTCCAAAGCATGATTGGAGGTATCAAGAAGATATGGGCACGCGAGTGGATTTTGACCCACACTCACTCACGCTCACGAGAGAAAAATTCAATTCCCGAGAATATTTTAGCGTCTCTCCCTTACTCACTCTCTTCAGTAAATTTAGATTTTGATCACATAACTCACGCAAATTCACGAATTAAAACCTCACCGGAAAAAAATAATATGTAAAAATTAAGGTAAATTGTGAATGCTTAACTTAAATTCGCTTTGAATATGCAATTTTGCCATTTATATAGTGTTTTAAAACCGCAAAAATATTTAATCGGCGAAAAAGTTAAGAAAACTATTTACTAAAGCAAAAACAAAATTTTTTGCTGTATATTAGTCTGTCCCGTATTTATTTGCGAATTTCGTCACTTACTTAAACTAATTGAACTGTTTATGGATAAACAGCAAACATTTTTTGAGTGTACTTATAGTTGCTATCCGCGGCCTTCGTAGTGACCTTTTGAAGTTGTTGTATGAAGTTAAGTTCAAAAATTTGCTGACCATATCATGGGAAAAATATTTATATAATTTCCATAAGTTTATTTTAATCCACCACAACATCGTTTAGTTAAATATAAAGATGTAGTGGACCAAAATTTTTTTAAATATATGTATTTCTAAAAATATGCTCAGCATTACCAAACTTTTGAACTAAATTTTGTACAAAAATTAAAATAAATATAAGTATTCTCAAATTTTTTCCTCATAATCAACTGGATAAAATACAATTTTACCAGACTTAAATTCGGATCTAATTATATTTAGAAGTATCAGTTTACATAAAATCATATACAATGTACTGGACATTTTAATTGCATCAGATTAGATCTAAACTCATAAAAATATATACGATTATATGGGCAAACATTTAGGATGTAAGTTAATAAGATTAGATATAGCTTCACATGGAAATTGATATGACTACAGATTGCTCCATATTAATTTTTTTTTAATCGGGTAGTCATTGCAATGTTTTTTCTGTGATATTTCTAGATACGTGCCTGCATTGCATTAACTTTATTTAGCTATTACTAATTTAAAGCCAAAACATTATCTACAATTTTAAGAGCATATCTACTTGATTTTATTGTATACAGCTAAAAGATTAAAATTATGAGTTATTATTAAAGTTCCCCACCAAATATTTCTTTTGCAATAACTTGAATTTAGCGAATATTCTGGGAAATATGTGCTTATCAGTAATTTAGTTTAGTTTATAGTTGTAAACTACATTTGAACTTAAATTAACCAACATTATTTTTTATATTGTTTTATTGGACTATAGTTACACAGGTAGAAATTGCCAACCGAGCCAAAAAAAAAAAAAAATAGCACTAGGAAACCACGGCTCTTTTTGTAAAACCCACTGTGCTAAAAATTACCAAAGGTACAATTACTATTACACTAGAAAAACATTTTTTTTTTTTGCAAAGCGGTACCACCCGGAAAATTCTTTTCCAATATTGTATTTACCAATATTACAACAAATTCGAATAATTTTTTTTAAATATTTTATTATATTTCATACATTTAAATGTGATGTATAAGGCTAATACCGAACTGTATTGCTGCTTTTTACATGTGTTTCATTATACAAATTTTTCAAAATTAATTTAATTTAAGCTATTTTAAAAGCACCAAATTTGTTGAATGAGGTTGGCCACTGTTGTTAACGGGGTAAGAGGACAATACTGTCAAGATTGTGAATCCCATGTTCTGCCAACGCATATCCAACCGTCGCCAACGCTTTGCCAACACTGTGCCAATTGTATTTTTCTGCCTGGGTAAGTTCAAAACACAAGGTAACAATCTAGGTTTTTAAAGGGGCTTAAAATTAAAAAAAAATATAAAACTTATGTGATTTTACTCAAAGGAAGTCCCGCAATATGGTCTACTCGGACTTTAATGAAATTTGGAAGTGTTGCATGGATGAAAATAATATTTGGTTTAAAGCAAATTGTATTTACAGTTCCCGGTTAAAAAAGTTCATATATGTACAAATATGTTCATATATGAAGATACATGGTTGCGTATATGGACAAATATTGACATGTATGTTTTATATATGGGCATTTATGAGCACACTCAAATAAAAAGTTAGTAAAGTCAGCAAAAAAGCGAGCTGATTTTTAGCAACAAAATTAGTAGGTTCAGAAAAGTTAGCAAAAGTTTTGCTAACACTTAGTAGATTAGAAATTAAAAAACCCTTGCTAAAAATTAATAAAATTTTTGATGAATATTAGTAGACTGAAAAAAACTCAAAAAATTTTTAGAAAAATTATACTTTAGTTAATTTATTTGCTGAAAATCATAAAACATATTTTTGTGATTCTATTTAAAATAATTTACAATACGTTACAAAATATAAAAATGTGCATACTCCCAAATTGACGATATTAATTAATGTAATATCTAATAACAATAAAAATAATTATATATAACATAAAAGAAATTATCTTTGAACTACTTACATCAATTATTGTCTAAAGGATGCTATCTTTTAAAGGAACGCAAATGCCGCAGAGAATTATAGAAACGAAACGAAAAACTAACAAAATATAACATATACAACCCTTTTTTGAATTAAGAAAAAGGAAACAGAAAAATCTACCTATGATGTATGTCTTCGTCTTTCGCTTTAGTCTGTCTACTTATTGCATATTTGTTTGCAATTTCACCACACAAGATTATTAATATATATAAACATTTAGTTTACAAATACACATTTAATCTTTATTAAATTTAAATATTTTATTTTGTCTTTTATTTAATTAATAGATTAAGTTGTTTTAATCCACAATTTTGTTTTATGTATGCAAAACAGATACAAAAATCTTCCATGGTTGATTTTTTTTATATTATGTCTTACTAGAGCTGTACTTTTTAGTATCATTTTCTTTGTCACTACTACATCTAGACATGCCGCGACATCTTATTCACTCTGCGTATATCTTTCAGTCTGGTTGTCGTTCACACTATTGATGTGCTAATCAACACAATTTTTTCAGCAAAATAAATTAGTAAAACATTAGTAAAATATTAGTAAGACATTAGTTCAAAACAGTTAAGTGCTGAATAAGTATAACTAAAATTTTAGTTTAAAACATAATTTTAGCAAAAAATTTGCTGAAAAATAGTATACCTTATTTACAAGATGTTTTACTAACTTTTCTACAAACTTATTTTTTGAGTGTAGCAAACGCTACGATTTCATATTTTCAAAAGCGTCTTATATATGAACATATGTATATGGAAGTATATGTTATTTCATACACGCAAAAGGCAATCATATATAAGCAAATGTGAAAGTATAGAAATCACTTTTGTTTAAAGAGGAATCATATATGAACATATATGGAAAAATATGTGACTCCAAACACCCAATAAGGACTAATATGTGCACAAATATTATTCCAAACTTTTTTTTATCTACTTACGTAGTTTTTTTTTTTATTTGCATAACGCATTTGTTAGAAGTTGTAAAAATGACGGGTAAAAAAAATTACGGTGTGTCCAATCAGTTTTATAAACCTATTTTAAAGACCGATTGTAAAAGATACAACCATTAAAAAAATTTCTGCAGCTTTATTTTGAGCTTAATTAAAATAAAAACTTCACTAGTGTGATAAGAAACTCCAAGAGCTCTTTATTAAAATACATTTTTTAATAAATATTTATAATTGCGCCTGAATGAAAATGAAAAAAATTAAAATGTGCGATATTAATTAAAAACACAAAAAATGCGTTTTTATCGATAAAAAAACCAAAATAATTTTAGAAAGTTTAAATAAAATATAAACGTATTTAGAGGCAAACGTAAGATTTCAAATGATATATTTAGTTTTGTGCCTCTGTCACTTAATTTTTGTGTAACGAGCAATTCAAAATTTTAAAATTTTTGATATTTTGGTTATAAAAAGGGGTTAAAAACTAATATTTTTAAAATCGTGGTAGGAATCGACACTGTTGCGCATGTAAGGATTAATCTAATTCATAACGACTCTGTTTTTATATTCCTATTTTGTAGCAAATTTCTTTTTAATTGAAGGGCATCTGTATGGGTATACTCCTTGATAGTAAAATAAGTAAATTTTTTATACACTTTTGTCTTTTTTTCGATAATTTGAACGCATTTAACTCTTATTTTAAAATTTCATTAAGTTCAAAAGTGATTTCTACTGATTTCCACCAACAAATTGTTGTTATTTATACCTCATTTATACTTTTGCCAAAACTAGTAGTTTTTGAAAACTTTTAGGTTTTATAGTTTTTGAAAACTTTTAGTTTTTGATAAAAAAATTTGTAAGGAGTTTGACAAGTATATTAAAGTAGTACTCTAAAAAGATATAAAAATTATAAACAAGATAACACGACACTTAGAACGAGTTTTTAGGATGTAGACTATATTTAATCTTAGTTTAACGCAGTTTGTAATTTTAATACTACTATTGGAATTTTATTTATTTTGCTTTATTTCAGTAAACACCGAAATGTTTTTTTTAATAAAATTAGAAATGGTGGACAAAATTCGTTGTCGGTTTAGCTAAACCCTGTTTAACAGGCATCTCAAAAACTAGGCCTAAAATGTTAAAATTACCGTAAGAAATACTGCTTTACAATCTGCAATAAGTGAATTGACATCTTCAAAATCAAAACGTATAAAGTCTTATACTCTACAATCTGGCTATTTCAAGGTAAAATTTGTAGTAAAAAAACTGTATTTTTATAGAAAAAAAAAACTTAAAAATGTTGCAAAAAGTTAGAAAATGGCATTTTATGGCAAGGTTTAGTAAAAATACCATTTTTGCAAAATAATTAAAAAAATGTCAAATGCCAAAAAAAAACTTCCATATATGTTCTTTTTTAACCGGGTTATTAAAAAAATAACTCATGAAAAGTACGGCATTTTTGTAACATTTGAAATTTTAATGATTTTCCTTGTACACTCATAGAAATAAAAATGTGATAATAGCAGAAAAAGCTACTTAATTTCTTAAAAATTCCGTTGCAGAAAAACTGCTAAATTTGACAGTTTTTTTTTTTTTTTGCTAAACATTAGTAATATAAGAACAAGAAAAACAAAACTGGTTAATTTAAAAAATCTTAGTAATGTTCGAATTTTAGTTAAATGAAATAGCAATTTACTCTGCTAAAATCAGCAAAAACTTCTGCTAAATATTTGTTAGCCAAAAAACCAAAAAAAAAAAAACTGTAATATCAACAACATTTCTACCATATTCAACTTAAATTTAGTTGAATGCAAATAACAGTATATTTTGTTTAAATCAACAGAAATATTTGCTAATTTTGGTTACTTTTCAATACTCGATACTAATCGATACTTTTAACGGTTTTTAAATTGAAAATTCACTTTAATCTTTTACAAAATTTTTATGAAAATATTAACTTTTATTGAAAATTCAAATTAAAAAAAAAAAAATATTTCTAAGCTTTTTTACAAAGTATTCAGTGTTTTAATAGTTTTTTAACTTTTTTCTTTAAATTTTTCACCTTTAATTTTTTTTTTCTAGAAAAATTATATTTTAATGCTAATTATTTTAGCAAGGTCGCATTTTTGTATTGTTTTGAAAATATCGAGTAGTTACTTATATGTATCGAGTATCTATAAAAAAGACAAATACTCGATACCCACTACTCATTCTCTTACCAGCAGATTTTATTCGCATGAATCACGCATGAGTAGCAGTGAAATCCAAATTTACTCACGCGAACGTGAGTTAGTATGAGTAGGAACAAATATTTCGCGAGTGAGTGTGCATGCGTTAAACTTTTGCTTGAGCGAGTGTGCGTGAGTCGAATTATAAACAAACAATTTTTTTTTTTGGTTTTAATTAACATTTCCATTAAATTTTGGCTGTTTAATACTTTTTAGTTTTTAAAATACAAAATTAGTGACAAAAATACATATTTATACACACAGAGAAATAAAGTGTAATTAATATTACCTTTAATTTAGCGCCGCTTTAATACTTTTGAGTTTTTAAAATACAAAATAAGTGGCCAAAATACATATTTATACACACAGAGAAATAACAACTTATAAATTCAGCTAGTACAAGGATATTTACATTAGATTTCTGAATATTTTGGGTGTTGCAACTAAAATTCAGTTGAATTAACCAAACTTTGTTGTGAAAACTAATGTTAAGTTGTGCCAACCGTCTAATCGTAATAACCGCATTTGAGTAGTAGTAACCGAATTTTAGTTGGCAAATAGCTAAATTTTTCTCTGTGTACAGCAGTTTTTAGTTATGGTTATTTTTTCCGTAAGATTTTTTTTCCTAAATTTACATGATTCAAGTGAATCACGCGTAAGTGTGAGTAAAATCTAAATTTAGTGTGAGTGAGTGTGAGTGTGAGTGTGAGTAGAAAATAATATTTTGTGAGTGAGTCGAATGTATCTCTCATGAGCGTGATAGTAAGTCTGAGTCAAAATTCACTCACATGACCATCTCCACTTTGAAAGTTTCACATAGAATTGTGGTTTTTCTGTCAACTAATATTTATCAAATTTTTCGCTGATTTTAGTAGATTCATTTATTATTTTCAGTTAACTTTAATTTAGCTCAAATAAAACTAAATTTTTGTAGATTCAACAGATTATTTTTTTAATTTTAGCTTACAAATATTTACCAAAGAATCTGCTATTTTTTACATTTGTTTTATTATTATAGCATTTTAATGAAATCGCTTTATAATTCTCGTCTCCAGTTTTGGAAAAATATAGAAGTTGTTGCAATAATTAACTTTTTTTGGCAGTTGTTTTTTTTTTTAGATAACAAATGTTTACCATTTATTAGAATATTTATTTATTTATTTAGAATATTTATTAGTTGTATTAAATTTAACTTAGTTGTATATCATATCTGAGTTGTGTTAAAAGTTAAAAATAACAATTAGTTTACGGAAATCTCAGTTATTTTAAACGTTATATCACACTTCCTTCATTTGAACTAGTACTACTTTGTATGCTTTCCTATAGATTTTACAATTAAGAGTAACAATTACACTGTAAGTAAAATGTCAACTTTTGCAATTACACACAAAAACCCCAGGACACGTAAACTTAATTTTGGGCCGTAGAATTCAGTGGTATACTCCGTTTCAATAGGTTAGGTCAAAATAAAAAGATATTTCAATTTAAAATTTGCATCGACTCAAGCGATTTTTTAGTTCTCGGTTTCATTTTTGGAAAAAATATATGAATTCTAAGTTGACAAAGAAAGTGAGGAAAAGTCTAATTGGAATAGTGTATGTTGGAAAAAAAAAATTACGGTAAATTTTACTACATTTTTAGTTGTTTTGTATTTCTGAGCTGTGTTAAACAACAACAGTTAATTCAACAGTTAATTGAAAGGAAATCTCAGTTATTTTTAACGTAATATTCATTTGGTTTTACATACATAACTTAAATTTTGAATTCTTAATAAATTTACACTTTCTTTTTTGCGCTAATGCTATTTTTGTATTCTTTCCTGTAGTTTTAGCAATTAACGATTATACGAACAGTATAATCCACTAACAACTATTATCAAGTTATAAAAATAACGACATATTGACTTGGTTTTAACCACAAAACTTAAATTTTAAATTCTACATAATTTCACACTTTTTTTGTTCTAAATATACTTTTTTCGATTTTCAATACTCCGTTTCATTTTTAGAAAAAAATATGTGAATTCTAAGTTGATAGAGAACGCGAAAAAAGCCTAATTTGAAATTTGTATGTTACAAAAAATGTTAACTCTTTTTACAGTTTACCACATTTTTAGTTGTTTTGCATTTCTGAGTTGTGTTAAACCACAACAGGTAATTCAATAGTTAATTCAAATGAAAACTCCTTTATTTTTAACAAAATATTCACTTCGTTTTATCTACTTAACTAAAATTTGGAATTCTTAATAACTTCACACTTTCTTTTTCTATTTTTTTATGCTTTCCTGTAGATTTTACAATTCACATTCATACCAACAGTATATCCACTAACAATTATTGTCTAGTAATAAAAAAAAAAACTGCATATTGAGTTGGTTTTACCCACACAACTTTAATTTTTAATTCTAAATAATTTCACACTTCTCTTTTTGCTCTACAGATAATTTTTTCGATTTTCTGCAGATTTTTTTTTCAGTTCCCGGTTTTATTTTTGGAAAAAAATATTTAAATTCTAAGTTGCCAAAGAAATTGAAAAAGCTTAATTTGAAAACTGAATGCTGCATAAAATTTAAAATTTCAGCAAATTTTTCTACATTTTTAGTTGTTTTTATTTCTGAGCTGTGTTAAATAACAACTTTTAATTTAAAAGAAATCTCAGTTAGTTTAAACGTAATATTCATTTGGTTTTACCTACATAACTTAAATTTGAATTCTTACTAACTTTACACCTTTTTTTTGCACTAATGCTATTTTTGGTTGATTTCATGCAGATTTTACAAATAACCATTATACCATCAGTGTAATACGGTTTAAGAAGCTTCCATGTAATTTTATTTTAAATACCGTTTAAAATTTTAAAATCAATTAAAAAAAAAAATGACTGATTAACAAACGTTTGAATGCGCCAGTCGCAAAAAATACTCTTTTATAGTTATCTCGAAAATTTTAGGGTATATTGCAACTTCTCAAACCGGGAACTTTTTTTAAGAGATGCAACACGCAACAAAGTCTTCCTATTTATTAATGTGTTGCTTTCTTTGGAAAGGAGATAGTGGAGAGATGAAAGGTGGGGATAGATGAAGGGCTTCAAACATGGAAACACTGTAATAATAATAACAGTTTTCGCTCGCCACCTGATGGGGAATTGGCAAAATTATTGAAGCGTTTTGGTTCATAACCCTGATACTTTGGTGGGGTTAAGTGCTATGGGAACATTGAAGGTGTTAGACTTACAACCTACAGGAGGTCATTTGATTTGTGAATTATATGTGTAGTACAGTGTTGTTATCAAGTTCTAAAAAAACAACAGTTGGTTTTACTCACATAACTTAAATTTTTAATTTTAAATAAGTTCACACTTCTTTTTTTGCTCTAAAGATACTGTTTTTCGATTTTCTGAAGATTTTTTTTATCAATTCTCGGTTTCATTGTGGGAAAAAACTATATGAATTCTAAGTTAACACAGAATGTGAAAAAGCCCAATATGAAAACTGTATGTTACAAAAATTGCTTGTACTCTGCAAGTTGTGTTTTTGATCAACCAATTTTGTATTGTAGCTGTTTATATCTATGCTTTTTTAAGCAGTTAATTCAAATGAAATCTCAGTTACTTTAAACGTAATATTCATTTGGGTTTACCTACATAACTTAAATTTTGAATTCTTACTAAATTTACTCCTTTTTTTTGTACTAATGCTATTTTTTAATGCTTTCCTGTAGATTTTACAATTAACCGATATAACAACTATAATAATAATCCACTAACAATTATTATCATGGTATTAAAAAAAAAAAAAAACGACAACGATAGCTAAATTATATACATATGTGATATTACTGAATATGGCTAAATCAGTCAGCCAATCAACCATCCTTATCACTTTTGCCATAAAACTTTGTTTTATTCTTAAGATAATTTTCAGAGTAGGATTTTGTTATAAATAGAAGCCATGAACTGACAGAGCGTTTAGTAGGGCTACAAATTTCGGCCACTTTTAATAACAACGAACTCGATCGATATATATATAGTGAAAAGGTGCGTAGCGTGAGCGAAATAGTGAAATTTTGAAAAAAATAAAAAAATATAGTAAAATAAAAAATTTGTTGAAAATAATATAAGAAAATTTCTAAAACTTTAGAATGTCACCTATTAATGTAGCTACCATATTGGTAGCCTGCTTATGCCTAGCATATGCTGCTCCTTTGGCTGACGATATAGGGGAACCAATGCCATTAGCGGATGAAAACTATCGTTTACCCACCGTAATTATGCCAGTTAACTATAATATAACACTTAAACCTTATTTGGATCCAAGTGATGCAAAAAAATTTACTTTCGATGGTGAAGTTTTTATCGAAATCGTTGCCAATCAAAATGTTGGTCAAATTTCAATGCATAGCAAAAATTTGGCTTACACAGCACGTCGGCTATGGAACAAAGCTACTCCAGCCGCTATCACAACTCTAAGTGCTACTGCTGTACCAAATGCTTTAACTAATATAATTACCTATACGTTAACTACTCCCTTGGTTGCCAATGTACCATATATCTTGCATTTTGTTTACTCTGGTACCATGGATGATGATATGCATGGATTCTATCGTAGTTCCTATACCGATACCAAAAATGTTACAAAGTAAGTTGCACAGGGAATTATCTTTATGATAATAGTCAATGATTCATAAAATCAATGTTAGTGGAATTTGAAAAATTTAAACAAATTTGTATTTTATTAATGAAAAGTTACATACATTTAATTAACAAATTTTGTTAATATACAAAGAAAAGTTAAGTGATCGAAAAACAATAAAAATTTTGAGTAATAGAGTGAAACTTTTAGTTGCAATGTCAACGAAAAATTTCTTAAGATTAATGAAAAGCTTCATACTTTTTATGAATCGAGCGTTTTATTTAAACTTCTTCATTGAGTGTATTAAGCTTTCAATGAATAAAATTATATTTGGTATAAATTTGTATGAAAACTGGCATTAACTTAATGAAAAGTTTGAAAGGACGAATTGCAGTGCAACTTCATAGCTTTTATGAAAAATTTCGTTAATATCATGAAAATAATTGTCACACTATATATATAAAAATTCTTTTCATTCATGCTGATAAATCTGTTGTACCTTTTGTGCAGAGAAATGCGCACTGAAAAAATAATCCGCAACAAAAAAGTTTCGCTAAAAACTCGATTATTGAAAGCTTTTATAAACTTTTATGAGCACTATAATTTAACATCTTAAAAAATTTATTCACTCAATAAAGAAGTTTCATTAAAAAAGTAATTTAATAAAAAGTATAAAGCTTGGATATTTTTCGATCAACTGTGAAGAAAAGTTTTAATATGTTAGGAAGGTTTTAAAAACCTTCGACACAGCTTTCGGATAATGGCATATGAAATTTCGTTAAACTTGGTATTTGTACTGTTTTAGTTAATATTGAGTTCGCGTTTAGTCGCTGCTCGAAGTTGAGGATTTTTAGAAAATGTGTATGAAAATTAAAAAAACTGTTGTCATTTAAAAGCTCAAATCCTCTTTTTTAAACACGAAATTGGAAAAAATATCCCTAATTCGCGATTATCTCAAAAAACCCATAGTTAATTCTTCTGAAATTTATTTTGCTATTAACTCAAATATTTCAAGTTAAGAATCGGAGGGGATAAAAAATAAACGGATTTTTTTTCCGTAAGTTTCTTTGTGGCAAATTTCAATAATTTTTGCTACACATGGAAAAGTTGATATGCATGTCAAGCAAGAGTCCATCCCATCCTTCACATGTCCTTTAAAAAGGACATTAAATGTTAAATTTTTAAATAAATTATTTAAATGCTGCCAATATTTATATCACATGAAAGATCATAATCTCTGGCATTCCACAAAATTATTTGTCGTCAGCACCAAAAATTTTAAAAATGTCCTCTTAAAAATTTGATCCTTAAATATCCTTGATTGCTTTTAATAACTAGGAGAAAGTTTATATCAAGTTTTATTAAAATCAGAAGAGGTAAAGTTGAAAATGTCGTTTTTGTGCTCATTATATTTAAAACGTCCCGTTACTAAAAATTTAATTTTTTTTTTCCACTAAATTTCTTTCTGTTAACACTGAAAGAATTATCTACATATAATAATTAAGTTTTGTAATAAATCAATGAACTTCCTAATAAACTCTTCAATTAAAGCTTTTCATTATATTAATATAATTTTTTTAAAAAACTTTATTTTATTTACTAAGACAAATGAAGAATTTGATTAATGAAAATGTGTTATATAATTTATAATGGTTTATCATAAAATTTATTATCTTTGTGCAGAAAACTTCATTAGTTGAGTAAAAAAATTCCTTCAAAACTCTTGCAAGAAAATTTTCTCAGTGTTATAAATATAGTAAAAGTTTTATTGGCTTAATTGTGAAACTAAGTTTTTGTTCAGGCAATAAAATATTTCGTATAATAATGTAATTTTTCATAAAAATTATTGGGTAATTTCATTTTATTTAAAAAAAGTTTTATACATTTAATGAAAAAGCTTTATAAAAAATCTAGGTTTTTAAAAATTATAATGTCTTTAATTCTTGATCATAAATTTTTAAGTAATTTAATTAAGAAATATTTTATTAATTTATTGAAAGCTTTACTGCTTAAAATTTTACAATACATTTCCTCTCCACTGGGAAAACTAAGTTAAAAAAACTTTTCGTACTATTAACGAAATTGAATGAAAAAATTTCTAAATCAATGACAAAATTTTAAATAAAAGTTTTGTATTAAAATTGAATCAGTACAAAAAAGAATTTTAGTGAACTGAAAATAATGAAACTTTGGTTCAGAAACTGAATGAAAATGTTCATATATGGAAAGCTTCATAAGTTGTAATAAACTTACAATGATGAAAAGCTTCAAACGTTGTATGAAAAGCTTCATACGCTGCAATAAACTAGTTATATAAAAGTTTCATTCATAAAATGAATAAAAAATGTATGTTTTTCATGACATAGTATGAAATCTTGCATTGACGAAATAAAAAGCTTTATTTTTATTTGTAAAATCTAATAACATCATACAGATAATTCTCTCAGTATGCTGATACATTTTTTGTCTATTGGGTGATAAAAATTTATTATTTTAATAAAAGTTTCATTTACTAACAATTAAAGAAGTGTGAAAGTAATAATCAAGTCACACAGAGAATTTTAGTGGACGCAAAATAACGAAAATGTTAAGTATTCTAATGAAACTTTTCTTCACAACATAAACAAACAATTTGTTAAAATTAATCAAAAGCTTTAGAGTTTTTATGAATCTATTTTTTTAATATAACTTTTTGATTGAGTGAATGCAACCTTTAATAAATTAAATGATATTTTATGAAACTTTTATATGTTATGAATACTTTCATTACCATAATGAAAAGTTTAAATCTACGAGTCCCATTGCAACTTCATTGCAATGGAACTTTTTATGCAAAAACTTTATACAGATGTTTCTCTCAGTACATTAATATTTTTTTCTTGTTTTTTTAGATGGCTTGGTTCTACTCAATTCCAAACCAATCATGCACGTCGTGCTTTCCCCTCATTTGATGAACCCAAATTTAAGGCAACTTTTGATGTTTCCTTGATACGTCACAAAAGTTTGAAGACTGTTAGTAATACCCACATTGTTAAGACCACTAAGAATGGGTAAGTTTATATCATATTAAAGTCGGTTAATATATCTGAAAAAATAACCAGTGTTAAACTTAACCCATGCATATTTTCATATAAACTTGAAATGTATAACTATGGTTAAGTGCTTAACTTTGTTTATTTGAATATAATAATATTTTTATATGATCATATATGATTTTATACAATTGTATATCGCTAAGTGACACCAAGTATATTTGTATATGATATCAAAATATATTTAATTATATAAAGTTATATTAGCCAGATTCATTATTACTGGGATCGAACTATATATATATGTTCATAAATATGTTAATGCATTTATATATAATTAGATTCGAAAAATTATGCACCACCGAGTAAAAACGTTTACATATAATAATGCAAAATTGTATGTAAATATATGTTACTGCATGCTATTATATGTAAATGCATATGTTTATGTATGCTTATATATACAATTTTGTTCGTATAAATGTTTGGATACTACGCCACATATAATTACATCTTATTACATATCGAACAATATATAATTGTATATAGCATATACAATTATATATGTGTAGTCTCATTATATACGAATCTATGTGTAATTAAATATATATAATTCAAAATTATATATAATAATATATTGTGTAATATATTGTGTAATATTACAAAAAATTTATTTCATATTGGATAAAATGATATGTTGACCTATTCATAGTTACATGTATTGATATATTTCATACTTGAAAAACTTACCATCTTTTGAATAAAACTAAATAGTGCCGCATTATAAGTATAATGCCTGGATTTTTGGACTGTCGCAAATTTAAAAAATTTATAAATTTTGTCACGTAATACCCACTTAAACGATGGGTATTAATTGTTGAGCTGATTATGTGGAAAATACAAAAAATTTAGTTTAAAGTTGCACTTCGTAGTAATTTTTTATTATATTTTTTAGTTATATAGCCTTATATGTATATATATTTTATATTTATATATAGCTTCATAGTTATATAGCTTTATATAACTTGATATAATTATATATTATTACATATGTGGCCATATGTAACGATGTGTATTTACTCATATTTATTTTCACAAAAATTTTAAATACAGCGCTATATATCATAATATATCGTTGTATCTCATGTTATATAAAAGTTGATCTTTTTTATCTCATCATATATATCCATGTATAAATATATATATAAGTATATATGATGCAATAAAACCAAACAAATTCCATCACTTTTATATATAATAATATATGACATTATATATAAATATATGTGTAAAATTAAAAAGCAAAATTCTATCACATTTATATATAATTATATATAAACAAATATGGTAAAAATTAACGAACTTGTATATATAATTATCAGCACAAAAAAAAAGGTAAACTTAATGTATTAAAAGCAAGAAAAGTATTATAAAAAAAGTAAAATTAAAAAACTTAAAAAAGCTACTCTTTAAAACAAAAACTACACTAAAAAAGTCAATCAGTGCAACTTTATCAGACTAAAACTCTGATCCAATTGTAATTACATGTATCAGGTTATATACAAGACAATACGGTTATGATACAATCATATACAATTACATTAGGTCAAAATCCACATACAATCATATCTTATTTCTATATAATTGCATATATTTGTATCAGGTTAGATATAAACTGATACAATTAGTTAAAAAACTTATCTAATACAATACTTGTTGCATCAAATTATATTGGAACCCATACGAGTATATACAATTACATATATGATTGCATATCGTGTCATACAGAAATTGATATGACTACATAAAGCTCCATATACATTTTTCTTTTATCGGGTCTAGTTGATATACTGTTATATAATTAAATTTATTTTGATATAATCATCAACGAGATATAAAATTACATATATGATTGCATATCGTGTCATACAGAAATTGATATGACTACATAAAGCTCCATATACATTTTTCTTTTATCTGGTCTAGTTGATATACTATTATATAATTAAATTTATTTTGATATAATCATCAACGAGATATAATTGTATGAAATCATAAAAATATGAATTTTTCCTTGGGCTGTTTACTATTTGGAGATCTAAAAAATATTTTTTTTGTTCAATTTTATAGTGACTTATACACTGATGTCTATGCTACGACGCCCAAAATGTCTACTTATCTATTAGCCTTTATTGTCTCCGAATTCAATGAACGTTACGATGGTAACTTTGGTGTTGTTGCCCGTCCTGAATACTATGATCAAACCGAATATAGTTTCGATGTAGGCCAAAAAATTTTAAATGAATTGGATACATATTTGGGTATTAAATATTACGAAATGGGTAACGATAAAATGCATATGGCTGCCATACCTGACTTCTCTGCTGGCGCTATGGAAAATTGGGGACTCTTAACGTACAGAGAACGTGCTTTGCTGTACGAGGAGGGAACAAGTACTTTGAGTGCGAAACAATCTATTGCTGGAGTCGTAGCTCACGAACAGACTCATATGTGGTTCGGTGATTTGGTCACTTGTGATTGGTGGAGTTATACTTGGTTAAATGAAGGTTTTGCTCGTTATTTCCAATATTTTGCGACTGCCAAGGTAAGTATTAACTAACGGAAAATGTTATTGAATTACAAAATTTGAAATTTGAAAATATTTCAGGTTGAAACCGGTTTTGATATGGATAAACAATTTGTTGTTGATCAAGTTCAAACTGTCATGGGCATGGATTCCACAAACAACACTAATCCTATGAGTGATGAAAACACCAATACTCCAGCTGATTTGAGCCGTATGTTTAATAGTATTTCATATAACAAGGGCGGTTCAGTTATTCGCATGGTTAAACATGTTATGGGAGAAGAAAATTTCCAAAAATCTTTGAATGAATATCTAAGCACTCAGTAAGTTTATAAATTATATAACTCAAAAAAAAAAATCTTTACGATTTAAGTTAATTGTTTTATAAGATCGAAAAAGTTTCGTTGGATTATTAAATTAATAAAAGTTTTCATTAGATTAATAAAATTTTTATAAAATTTTTCATAAATCTTTATAAATAAATTCATGTTTTTTTAAAAACTTTTTTTCTAAAATCTAATCAAAAATTTTATTAATTTAATGAACTAAATTTCATTGGCTGATTTTCAACGAAACTTTGAAATAATCTTTTTAATTTGAATACTAAAGATTTGGGGGGGGGGGGGGGGGACTTTTTCCTTTTTAAGCCCATTTGAACCACGATGTTATCGGAGTTTCAAAAATTGCTACTTTTTTCAGCAAATTATGAATTATCACCGAGAATAGTCTCCTTGATATGCATTATTCTGAGTTAACATTAAATAATTCAAATACTTTCTTTTCTTTTTCAGTAAATATACCAACACCATTCCCGCCAATCTTTTTACCGTTTGGAAGAAATACTGGCCAACAGCCTTTGCCAACCATGCTGACAGCCTATTCGCTACGTTTACCACTCAAGTTGGTTATCCCGTTGTAACATTTAATCGTACATCCGACACAACTGTGGTTATTAGCCAAAAACGTTTCCTATTGAAGGATAATGATGGTTCCAATGCCTCCTTATTGTACACTGTTCCGCTTACCTATACAACAAGTGTTGAAAACGATTTCGGAGCTACTACACCAAAATTGTTTATTCAAAACTCTACTGCTCCAACTACAGTTAATGTCCCCAGTACTGCTACATGGATGATTGCAAATATTCAAGAAACTGGTTATTATCGTGTCAACTATGATCATGCTTCGTGGCATAAAATTCATGAACTATTAACCCAATCCAACTGGGGTGGTGTACATGAATTGAATCGTGCTCAAGTTGTTGATGATCTATTCAATTTGGCTCGTGCTGGTGTTATTGATTACGATTTGTGCTTGCAAATTGTGGAATATTTGGAAACTGAAACTAATTATTTGCCCTGGACATCTGCCTTTAATGGTTATAATTATCTAGTTATTCGTTTGGGTACCGATACCGATAGCTTTGCTCGTTATATTCGTCAAATGACTCAAAAGGCCTATGACTTGCTGGGTTTCGAAGAAAAGTCTACCGATTCAACTTTGGATATCTACAATCGTGGCAAGATTTTGGATTGGTCTTGTAAATTCGGTAACAAAGCGTGCGTTACAAAGGCTCAGGAATATTTCAACAAGGATTTGAAGACTAATCCCGTACCTGTTAACATTCGTTCCGCTGTCTATTGCACTGCCATGCGTGAAGGCAAACAACAAGATTTTGATAAACTCTTTAACAAATACAAGGCTGAAACTGTAGCTACCGAAGAAACTTTGATTTTGACCACTTTAGGTTGTGTTAAGGAACACGCCTTGGTTTCAAAATATTTCGATATCATTTTGACTGATGAGATCCGTCGTCAAGACAAATCCAGTGCTTTATCGGGTTTATACACTCAAAATAATGAAAATGTTGATCCTGTTTTCGAATTGGTCGAAAAGAATCTAGATAAACTTGCTGAAGCGTAAGTAGATTAAAACACAGTGCTGCAAAAAATAAACATTTTTGCTATCACCTTTCAAGTGATCTAGTGCAGGCTGTAGGTCTAGCTGAGTGTATTAAAAACCAGGTTTGAGAAGTAGCAATATACCCTCTAACGGGAAAAGAGTATTTTTTTGCGACTGTCGCATTAAAGAATTGTAACTTACATGGAAACTAGGCAGTGGTGAATTGGTAGATTTAAATAAAACTTGAATATGTTGTAAAACACAAAAAAAAATATTAGATACTAAAGTTTAAGGTTAAGAAAGTGGGATCAAAAATAATCCAATTTTACGTTTTTTTTTAATATTCTTCTTATATTAGTTAATAAACTATACGCAAGTCACGCATCAAATGAAAGGTATTTTAAAGACGTATCCACTGATATAACTTTACGGTATTTTCTGCTAAAGCTTAATTTGAATGCTTACGGGGTAATGTTTATAGTTTTGATATTTATTACACACCGAAACAAATTTTACCATTTGTCAACTAAAATTCGGTTGCCATAACTGGAATCGGTTGATACAATTGAATAATGGTATTTACAACAAAAATGTGGGCAAAATAACCAAATTTTAGTTGCTATACCTAAAACGTTTAGAAATCACATTTGAATATGATTCTACAAACCGAATTTATGGGCTGTAGCCATCTCAGATTTTTTTCAGATTTTCTGGGAAAGATCACGAAAATCTTTTTAGCCAAAATTTGAAGTTTCTGGACGTTTTCTGAATTATACTTATGACGTTGTCAATAACCAAAATTTTTTTGGCTTCTGAGACAACATTTTTAAAGAAAAATATTCAAATTTTATTTTTATGTTCATAAACCATAATTTTCGACAATGCTTTTGTATATTTACTTTTTTTCGTAATTTTTGCATAAGTTTTGAAAATAACGCTTTATAACATTTAAAATTTCCCCGAGAATTGAAAAAACTAATAATGCAGTATAAAAGATTGATAAATTTTAAATAATTTTGAATTTGCTCTTACTGAGTTATACCCTGAGTTATACCCTTTTAAGGCTTTGTACCCATTGTAGAAAACTGATAATACACTAATTGAAAGAGTATTTACAGAATATGCTTTCATATTTTTTTTTGAACTCCTCTAAAAACACAAAAATGTGTCTATCCACTACTGCCTGGAGGTATAAAACATGATCAAAAACTGAACAAATTGTCATTTAAGCTAATTTATTATCTCTGCTTTATTTAGGGATAATAGAGAATAACATTTGTGCCCCACTGGAGAAAGGTTCTCCTTCTACCCTATATATAAAAAGGTAACATAACTTTGTCAATTTCCAACCGATTTCAACAAATTTAGGCATATTTTACTCAGGAAATTTTAAGAGTGTTGTTGCTTTTAAAGAAGATCTGAAAAAAAACCGTTGAACAAATTAAAAAAAAAAAAAAATTTAGTTTGAATTGTTATTAAAAAAGATCTCTACATATTTATGTACTGTAATAATATAAAGAAAGTACATAAATTTGGAAAGACCAGGCAAGTTACTTTCAAATACCGCTTAAATATATAAAATAGGTTAAAAAATCACTGAGTTACAAATCTTTAAAAGCGCCAGTAGCAAAAAATACTCTTTTCCCGTTATCTCGAAAGTTTAGGGTATATTGCAACTTCTCAAACCAGTTTTGTAATACATTCATTATTTGTGTAGCACAGTGTAATTATTTGAAAATCAATAAACAATAAAACAATATTTTTTTTTATCTATTTAGTTTGGGAGGTTACTCAGCTGTTGCTACTGTAGTCTCTAATATAGCTTCTCGTTTTACTACTGCGGCACAAGAAACTAAATTGAAAAATTTCAATGCCAACAACAAAGCTAAATTTGGTACATCTGCCACTACTTTGGAAAATGCTGAAAAGACCGTTGCTGAAAACTTACAATGGGCCAGTACAAAATTGGGTACCTTTAAAAACTATTTGGATAAACGTGGTAACGGTAGTGCCACCCTAACAGGTTACACTAGTTTGACATTATTGCTGGTAGCCTTGATTGCTATGGTTTTCCATTAAATCAAGTAATCTGCTAGGATATGAAGTCCTTTTTTAAGAGAATTACAAGAATTTTAAGTCTACTCAAGATGTTTGTAATAAGTATATTGTTATGTATTGTATTATAGTTATTTAATAAAACCTAAATAATTTTTAAATAAAATTAAAAAAATTCCTTAATTTATATTTTGCTAACTTTAACCTTTAAATTTTGTACCTAAAAGCGTGTTATTAATCGTATTTATTTCAATAACATGAGCAATAAATTTTGTATGATAACTATTTTATTAACCCTCATAAGAATTTGTATAATTTAATCTAATCTCAGTATTAGTTATCAGATCATATATCAATTGGTATCAATTTAACCTATTAACGTCCACTGTACCCATATTAGGACACCTCGATTTTTGCGATTTGCTCTGAAACTATTTGTCCCATAATTTAAGTAAAATTATTTTCTGAAAGCCAACTAAAGTTAGAAATCAACAATAGGGTGGGGCGATTTGAACATCTTAATGGGCGCTTCGCGTTTCTGATTCTTGGGATTGTTCTGAGCAAAAAAGTCCACTAGACCATACGTCTACGGTGAAAATCGAGCTTCCAGATTTTGACTTTTTAGCCGTATTTTGTGAAAGTAACAATGTGTGGGATGGACACATCTCAGGAAGTAGGAGGAGCTTATCCAAGATTATGGTATCAATCTCTTCTCTTCTTTGGAAGATTCTCTAGCAGACTAATGCATCAATCATATTTGTGGGTGGGGTTTAAGGGGTTAATTTTTAATTTTCAAAATAGGGCTTTTTTGCCGTATTTTGTGAAAGTAACAATGTGTGGGATGGACATATCTCAGGAAGTAGGAGGAGCTTAGCCAAGTTTATGGTATCGATCTCTTCTTTGGAAGATTCTCTAGCAGATTAATGCATATTTGTGGGTAAGGTTTAAGGGGTAAATTTTTAATTTCAAAATAGGGCTTTTTTGCCGTAAAGTCAAAATCTGGAAGCTCGTTTTTTACCGTAGACGTATGGTCTAGTGGACTTTTTTGCTCAGTACAATCCCAAGAATCAGAAACGCGAAGCGCCCATTAAGATGTTTTTCCTTCCATACTAATCGCCCCACCCTAATCAACAAACAAAAGTTTTTTCTAAATAATCACATAATTTCATCAGTCTTCAAATTCACATGATTTGGCAGAAAATTAAAAAAATTAAATTTTCGCAAAAATTATAATTTAAAGAATTTTTTATAATAATGACAGGCACGTAGTTAGGAATTTGTTTGAGGGGAGGGGGTGTAGGCTCATGTTATATTTTTTTTTTGTCTTTTTAATTTTGTTTATACAGATTTTTTGTCATCGAGGTATACTAAATAATCACAAACTTATTTGAAAGGATAGTACTATTTAGTTCAGGTCCGGATCCAGGAAAAGGTTTGGGAGGGGGAGGGGTCGTAACTTAGAGTATTTTTCAGTAATTTTTTAATCTTTTTTACATTTTTGTATTGAAAAATATCATTGTGGGGGGGATTTCCCATTCTCTCTTAAACCCACGCCTAATTTAGTTATAAACTTGAAAATATACAAAATTTATTCAACCTAAATTTGTTAGCTCATTTTCAAATATTTATTAGCTTAGTTTGTAAATAAAAGCTTATTTTTGCATTTTTATTTAAAAGCTAAGCTTATTTAAGCTTTTTTTCTCTCAAAATATAACTGTTTTTTGTTAGCATTTTTTTACTAAGAGTTAAAAATTTAATAACAGTTGTAAAAAAAAATTAAGGTAAACCAACATGAACTTGAAAACTTAAGTAAAACAATTCCCTATCATACCTTCGCTTGACTATCGAAGTTCCAAGAAACGTGGAAACAAATTAGCAACGGTTGAAAAGCATTAATTCTTTAATGCACTTTTTTGAATGAGTTAAATCTAACTCAAATTTCAATATCCGTAAAAGCATTCTCATAAAACGAGTTCTAATCTTAATTCTATAAAAGCTTTAAATTATGTGAATGAATGCTCTTTTGAATGATAAAAAATTGTCTTAGTTCAAATGTTTTACTTTTAAATTTAAAAAAATTAAAATCAAAAGTTTATTTTTCGATCTTTTATCACAAATGTGAGCAAGATTATTCAAGTTCAAGATCATTTGATTTTTGTTAAACAAAAAACCGTGCAATGTTTATTTATAAATTAAAAAATATCTCATCGGATAAATAAAACAATACGGGTAAAGTGTTGATCTTTTTCCTCCAAAATATGGGTAAAAATCTTCTACCCCTTCTACATTGGTTCTGTGAAGATTGTCTTAGTTCACCAAAAAAAAGGGTGAATGATGAAAGATTTGTTTTTATTTATTTAGTCAAATGATAAACGAAGTTTATTATCATCAGGGACAGCAACTTCATGCAATAAAAATGTGTGTTTTAGGCGCATATAACAAGCATGAACAATCTTAAAATATGGACTAAAAACATATCTCAAATACACTTCATAAAGTTCAATAAGTAGAAATATATAATAACAAATCGGTCTATACGTGATTACCAGGGACAGGAAATTCATGCACTTAAAAAAACTAAAATATATTTAGTTAGAATAATGTTCTACCTCAAGTCCAAAAATCTAATATAATATTGTCATATTAGATTTTATTTGCTTTTAAAAAAATTTGATCATTTTCATGATAGACAAAACAATTGTTTCATAGGCATCACCTAAATCTTCAGCTGTCTGCAATAGAAAAAGATAATTAGCTTAACCCAAACCAAGACATTACATACAACAGAAAAATAAATTCCATAAGAATCTTTATAAGCCGGGTAATCTGGTAAAACTCAAACTATTTGAAAAACAACAATTTTACATGTCGATATACTTTGTATGTCAGTACATGTATGTGTGTTTGTTGTATTAAAATCTGTAAAAAACAACATATATCCCAACAAACAGTATTTGTTGAGGAGAGCTGCGGTATGCTAATATGCACTAAAAACCTAAAATATATGCACTTAAATATTTTAAATTTTGTGTTAACGGTACAAAACGTAACGCATAGAATACATTAAAGAATACATTAAACAATACAAATTAACTCTAGAATTTAATTAAAATTGCTTAAAATCATGAAAAATAATTAATTTTAAATATCTCCCTTCCCGAGTTAAAAAAAAAAGTGATATGAAGGCATATCTAATTAGATAGGGGCAATAACTAACAATTTAATCCTAAAAATGGTGAATACAACTGTATGTATATACGTGGATCAAATTGGATTTAAGTTCTTTTAATGATATACAATTGAATCCGAATTTTGACCAAGTATTAAATAATATCACACTACATAAAATTTAATACAATTAGATCCAATTTCGTGTAAATAGTTCAATTTATACTTTTGATAAATAAACTGGATTTCAATGGTAAATGTAAATGCTTTACATTGTTCTTTTTCTTTTGCATTTTTTGGATAGCATCCATTCAAATGCCTAAAACACTTATTCGGACAAATAAAGAATTTGTCGCAAGAAAAACAATCAATAAATTTAACTATTTTCTAATTTTTTTCTAATATTTTCAATTTAAAATTTTTTCTTTTACCGTTCGCGAGTATGTATAACAAAAATTTAAATACCCTGCAGGAAATGACAATAGTGAAAAAGTATTAATTCACTATTGACTGTGTCACCAGAACTACTAACCAAATATTCCCCAGGCAATGTAATTTGCTATAGACATTTAACATGTACGTGTCATTGAAAATCACTAGTGACATTAGAACTATTGACTAGGTAGTGAATAGGTAGTTCTTATGGGACCATATGTAGACATTGGAACCAAAGATTCACTAGTGACTAGGTAGCTCTTATGGCACCATATGTAGACATTAGAAACATAGATTCACTAGTGACTAGGCAGTTCTTATGGGACCATATGCAGACATTGAACCAAAGATTCACAAGTGACTCGTTAGTTCTTATGGGACCACATGTAGACATAAGAACCATAGATTTACTAGTGAATAATTAGTTCTAATAGGACCATATGTAGACATTGGAACCAAAAATTTACTAGCGAGTTAATAAAGTAAAAAGTGTAGACGCTTAGTTGACAATGTCAACAAAATAGTAGACAAAAGTGGAGACTTGGAGACACTTGACCCCAAGCTTCCTGCAGGGTATGTTGCTATCTTTTAGTTTGTTGGTATCTCTTTCTTATGCGTATAAAGAATGACAGGTACGAGTGTTGCATATTATTATATTTCTCAACATTAAAACGCAGTAAAAATCGCTGAAACGCAGATTTAATGATTTTCTTTTTATTTTAACTAACTTCGGTTATTAATAAATCAAATAAAATATTTCTTTATAAAAAATACATACTTTTTATTTATAAAACAAGTTAAATATGGAAAGTAATGTTAAAATAATCTTTTAATAATTTTACACGTATTTGAAGGCACACAATGTAGTTGACAACATTGCTAGTGTTGCGATTTTTGGCTTTCAACAAACGTGATTGTTGAGACCAGGCACGTAGCTAGGAATTTGTTTCGGGGGGGGGGCTTTTCGATTTTTTATTTTGATTATACATATATATTTTTTTTTGCACACTAGAGTAACAGCTTTTTTTTTTTTTTTTTTTGTTTCCTAAATTTTTGCTAAATTTTTATATAGCGGTATAAATTTATATCTGAACTGATACTGATATATAAAAAATAAGCTATAGTTGTATCCGGTTTTTGATTTTAAAACGTCATGAAAATCCGAAATATCTATTAATCCTTTTAGACTTAAGCCACTTGCAAAAGGTTTACCACTTTATAATTTGTAACAAATTCCATAGCATTTGGATATTTTATTATATTCAAAAATAGAAATAATATAATGAAAATGAAGATTTTGTGGAATTTATTAACTTACACCATTGAATAACAAACACGGAAAAAACGTTGAAACTAAATTTAGAGTTTTAGATTGAAAAAAATCTTAGACTAAATTAAGAACTCATAATGTTACAAATGAAACAAATTTTATTTTAGGGTTAATAACCAGAAAGAAATCAATTCAAAAGACAAAAATTGGGGTAAATTTTGTGTATAAAGTTATACACAAAATGATGCAATAAATTGTACTATTGTATTGATGTAATACATATTTACATCCAAAATATAATTGATAAATTTACTAGTGCGACTCTGCAATTTTATCTAAAATAAAATTGTGTTTTTTTTAAATATGATATAATATGAATATATATATTATTTTGCAATGTCTAGATATATAAATATAACGTAATTATTAATTGGATTAGTTTTATTTATTCTAAGTGCAATATATAATTATACGCAACTATATATAACATCATATTAAATTTTTTCTACGAAATTAATTTTATATATGAATTTATATAATTATGTCCACTGGCAGACAAAACCTTATAAGTGCATAATGTATTATTTTATGCAAACGTTTTAACTCGGGAAATTAAAGATTTATAACCGTCTAAAAAACAAATTAAAAGCAAATATCCTATACAATTTGCCTGACACTTATAAGGAAGCTTTTCCGATGGGTTCCCTTTGAAATTAATGAAATTCGGATAGGTGATAAAGCAGCAAAAATATATGAAAAACGTATCTATTTTTAAAATTGGTGGTGAAATTTAACACATCTTTGTATGAAAATATGTTTAAAGTTTAGGAAATTTAGACTTATTTAAAAACAGCGTTAAAATGCTCAAGAAAACACACATTTTGAAATCCATTTTGGCACTATGTCGTGGACCCCGGCTGCCACTTATTTGAATTATTTTAACAAAGTATTCACTATTTTTTCCCCTTTTTCATATATATTATAGTCTGAAAGAAATAATAATAAAGAAAAAATATAAAATTGGAAATTTTTAAAATATACCTGACATCGCCTAGGTCTTATTTAAACTAAATTATGTATTTCCAATTTACTTTGATTTATATTTTGGACAATTTCAAACGCTTTTCAAATTGTCTTTAATCAATTTTTTAAATAAAAACCCTTTAAAATGTCTTAAAAAAAACGGCACAGGTAAACTTAATTTTGAGTCTTAGTGGTATCTCCATTTTAAAAGTTTATGTCAAAATACACAAAAAAAATCATTGTCAAAAAAATTTCAATTAAAATTTTGTTCGATTTCAAACTTACTTTCAATTAACTGTTTAATTGAAAATGAATTTGGTATAAAAAAAATTTTCAGTTTTTATAACGTATAATAACAACATTGAAACAAATGCAAAAATTTTAAAAAGTCTCCAAATTAAAAATATCGTTTAAAGTTGAAAATTCGCGTTTCTTTAATTTTGGTGATTTTTTTAAAATTTTTTTCAAGTTTTGGTGTTAATTTTGGGAGTTTTTTAAATTTCTGCAATTTTAAGGATTATTTTTTAAATTTTGGCAATTTTTTTTTTCAAATTTTGCGATTTTTTCAAATGGTCTCGATTTTTTTAAATTTTGGGGATTTTTTTACAATTTTGGTGATTTTTTTAAAATTTTGTAATTTTTTCCAATAGTAAACAATATTCAATTAAATTTTTAATAGATGTGAATAAAACTATGTAATTGAAAATAATATTAATTAAATAGATACAAATTATTTTAGTTGTTACTACAATTGCATCAACACGACCGAATTCAGTTTAACTTTTGCTGAATCAACAAATATTTTAATTAAAACTCAATTTTAGTTTTTTCTGTGTAGACATATTTAATTTTTAGTTTGCATTGTCTCAAACAATTTTTTTGATTATATTTTAAGTCAAAGACTTCGAAATCTCTTATGAAATGATTTTATTTATTGCTTTTTGTCGAAAATCGACTCTAACAATGATAGCCGCCCATTTGCAGGCGATGTTTTCTAACGAAATTTTAAGATTCAAACCATATAAAACTATTTCCTATTTGATCCAAGTCAAAAATAAATATTTTTATATTAAATTTATCAATAACATTGTTACTTTCTAATGAATTGTATTAAGTTTTTAAATTTGTCAAATCATTTCGGGGGGGGGCTCTAGCCCCCAAGCCCCCCCCCTAACTACGTGCCTGGTTGAGACCACTGTTGCCAGGTTTGACGATTTATGGACCTTTTGACGATTTTTAGTACCTAAATTACTAAATGACGATTGGACGATTTTTGCTTCCAAAATGACGATTTTTTGACAAACTTTCAATAAGTCAACAAAACATGTTTATTTGCTATTATTAAAAAATCACCGGATCTATTTTTGGATTTTTAATATTTCGTTAAAATTAAAAACTATTTTTTATTGAAAGTTTAGCAAAAAGGTTATTTTATGGATTCATGTTTGGTTTATTTTAATTTATTTTCTGCACTTAATAAAGGTAAAGACCACTGCAAATGCAGCTAAAAACAAATGAAATTTCACTTGAAAAAAGAACGACTTACATTTTAGTAAATTCAACTAACATTGTCATTTGTTTTCTACTGTTCAAAAAATTAACTACAATTGTATTATTAATGAGTGGTTCAGTCAATGCTGTAAAAAATAAACAAACATTAATTTGTTTTATTTTTTTAAATAAAAAAAAAAATACTGTATAAAATGAATGTAAAATCATAATACTGTAATTTAATGTGGTTTGTTTTTAAATGAACTAGAATTGTAGTCAAAAATGAAATTTCTTCTACAAATGACTGTTTTTTTCACTTAAAAATAAAGATACTGTATTACAACTGAAACAACGACAAATATTTACATCAGAAGTTCCCTGAGTATGTGCTTACTCTTTTTCATGGTTGACAAACACTACCTTTTCATTACAATGACAGTTGCCTGCCACGGCCACACCAATGCCGTTATGAACGTTTTAAAGCTACGATTCCAATAGTGGCATGTGTCTTTACAGGGTTTATTTCAAAATTCTACCCATTAAATTTTGTTACATCAACAAAATAACGTTAAAAATCGTTGTTTCGGTATTTTAGCGTTATTTTGACTTTAACTAGTTCAAGATATTTCAAATAGAAAACTAAAACAGTTTACATAAGAAGATACATGTCTTTAATGGAATCGCTTTTTTTTTAATTTCCATTCCGCTATTAGTGTTACTGTGATAGACAATCGTTATTATGAAAAGTTATTGAATGCCAACCCTGCTTTTTTTAATATTTATATTTTTATAAAGTTTAATTAGTGTAAGATTGAGATAAAAATAAAATATTTTTTAAATTAAAGTTTTTGCGAAACAAACATCGAGTTTGAATATTCTGATTTATAAATCCAAAAATAAATCCGGTGCTTAAAAAACAGGCCAAACAATAAAATAAATAAAGTGTTCCAAAGTGAAACTTCAGATATTCACAATTTATATTTGAAAATGGAAAAACATGCAGTAGTAAACAATATTTAAATAAAAATAAATAATAATATAAATAATAAATACAATAATAAATAATTTTTAGCAATAATAAAAACCAACCCAAAATGAAAAATATGAAATAATCAAAAATTTCATAATTTATTGTATTAAACTATGTCATCACATGTAATGCAATTTGAAACTTTAATTCGTTAATGGTAGTCCCAATTTAATAATTAAAGAAAATAACATTGTTAAAGAATTTCTAAACTATGTAAAAGAATTTAAGATTTAAAAATTGTGCTACTGAAGTGGTGTTTACAGAATTATGTAGAAGGAATTAACAGTTAAAGTGGTAAAGTGCTATCCTTACAATATATCATGATTTTCGAAGTTTAAATTACAGAAAAGTGTAAAAAATCGTATTTTATTACACCGATAGCACATGAGCACTTGAAATGTGAATTACATTATTATTCTTTTTCTTTATCCCACTTGTAACAAATATTTTTTGTTTTGACGATTTTTGAAAATATAATGACGATTTTGACGATTTTTATTGGAAAATTGGACGATTTTATGCTCAACATACCTGGCAACACTGGTTGAGATGTGTATTGAAAAAAAAAAAATACGGAGTTTTGTCATATCAACAAAATATTGTATTGAGAATAATAAAAATGTTATTGAAATGAAAGTTGGATTTTAACAACTTCATTTTTTCACTTTAAATTTGGTGATATTTTTATCTGTGTACGATATTGATGAGTGTAAAGAAAGCTATTAGAAAACGTTATAGACCAATCGAAACGTTTAGATGAACATCGTTTTCAAAATTAGGGAGCAGATTCTCTAAGAAAAACGATATCATTTTGTTCAAAACGATACGTAAATTGCTATAGTTTTGACGATATTACTTACGAAAACGTTGAACTACACAATGGAAAGTTGTTGTTTGTTTTTACCAAAATTGTTAAAATTATTTAAAATTTATATTTAATATGGGCGTAATTTAACTTCGAAAAGTGGATTATAATCGTCGACCTTCCTACAGAATACCTAGCTAGAAAATTGATGTCTAGTAGTTGAATCATATGTATCAATGCGTATCATGAGTAAACTAAAATAAAT
Organism: Delia radicum; assembly: GCA_021234595.1. NCBI lineage: Eukaryota > Metazoa > Arthropoda > Insecta > Diptera > Anthomyiidae > Delia > Delia radicum. Next base: position 305,755,172 of record CM037851.1, on the reverse strand, counting down.
TTAAGGGATTCATGTAAGGCCTCATATGTCTTGTATACTATGTAAATCTTGACTTACTCGACCGACCTAACCAAATTGAAGTAATTTTATCTAAAAACAGGTAACAGGGGTTTTATGTATTTTATGAATTTACTCATCATGTTAAGACTTTATAATGAGAATCCACATTACAATCAGTGACGTACATTATATTAATAAACAATAAATTTCTCGTTAATTGATAAAAAGTAGGTTCATTGTAAAATTTTATGAACAAAAAAACAAAAAACTCAAAATACACTCATTTCATAAAATAAATGCAATGTTTTAACAAAAAATATGGAAATTTATCTAATCTTGTTTTGACTATATAATTTTGTTTTTTATTATTTAATAATTTTATACATTTCTTTCGTTAGTATTTAAAATAAAAGTTAGTTGAATTAATTGTATCACAGTGATCACATGTACCTACTAGCGTAACGTTAATAAAATTTCGATTTAATGTCATGTCGTGGGACGGTAAAATATTAATTTATTCTATTCTAATATTTGAACTAAGCGCCACCACATCATTAGCGCAAGTCATATCGCTAGCATCATATCGTTTGAAAAGAGATGTTATACCAGATCTTTACGATATTACGATTAAACCTTATCTTCTGCCAGAAGATGGTGAAAAACAATTCACCTTTGAGGGTGAAGTGAATATTACATTACATTCGGTAGAAAATAATACCGTTTTGATTACACTACACAAAGATTATATTGATATTATTGAGGGAATATTATATGATTCGAATGGAAATAATATCCAACAGATAACTACAGGTGAATTACATTATGTGCCGGAACTTGATAAGTTAAGTTTTTATTTATGGAAAACTATGGAAGTGAATAAAAATTATACTTTGTATTTTAAATATATTGGCCAGATTCGTAGTGGTTTAGCTGGAGTTTTTAGAGCAACCTATGATGATACCAAGTAAGTAGCTAAGTTATGTATCAAATTTATAGAAAACCTTTCAACACCCGTGCATAGTCAGTAAAGACTGATATCCAGACACCTTTTGGCTTGACACCTAATAATTATATACACTCATAAAAAAAAATGCCCTATAAATAGTTGAATATTCAGCTGCGACAACTGAAAAAAGTATCTAAATTTGCGCCAGCAGAATTTTCAATGACATTGAGAATTACATTCTGCTAAATTTAGGTGACCTAAATTTTAGGTAAAGAATTAGTTAAAGTACAATAATTTGGCAGAAAGACTGTTAAATGGAAATGAAAATAAATCGGTTTTAATCAGCACATGTTTCCAAGGCGTTCGATCGCGTGTGGCACGGGGCACTCGTGACTAAGCTAGTTGCTCTTGGTGTCGGTAATGTCTTCTCTCGATTTATAACGAGTTTTCTCACAGACCGCACTATACGTGTTGTTTTAGATGGAGTCTCATCAAACGAGTTTCAGCTAAATTCAGGGTACCGCAAGGTTCTGTTCTTTCTCCTACCCTTTTTCTTATTTTTATTAATGACCTTCTTGGTCATACCTTCAATCCTATCTACTCTTTTGCAGATGGCAGCAACATTTGTCATTCATTTTCATTCGATCACAGGCCAAGCTCTTTGGAGATAGAGGTCATGCGGCAGAACATGAATGACACACTCAATCAAGACCTTTCTACAATCTCTGAGTGGGGTCGCGCGAATAAGGTCGATTTTAATACACGCAAGACCCAATGCAGTATGTTAACCCACAGACGGGCTGTGTGATTAACATTGTCATCTGTAGCATTGGATGGTATAGGTATTGAGGAATCGGATACTCTTGATGTTCTGGGCATGAGAATACAGTGTGATGTCCGTTGGAATAAGCACGTATTTCAAGTGTCGAAATAGGCATTCAAGTGTCTTGGTTTTCTGAAACGGTGCAAGACTTACTTCACTCCATCCGATCTCCTTACTATTTATACCAGCTATATCCGGCCGAAAATGGAATACAACTCTCATATATGGGCAGGGGCTTCAGTGTCTATTCTGAAGCTTCTGGACCGTGTTCAGGGGAGGGCGGTGAAGCTTATCAATGACAGTAGTGTATCCAACTCTATTGATTCATTGGAGCATCGTCGGAATGTGGGTTGTGTGACACTTTTCTATCGATATTACCATGGGAGGTGCTCATCTGAGATAAGTTAACTTATTCCTCGATCCCGAGTTTTTATTCGGAATACTCGCTTATCTAGTAGAGCACATCCGTTTGTAGTTGATTGTCCTGTGTTTCGCACAACGCATTACAGAGAAAATTCGTTTTTTAGTCGAACGATTCGTATGTGGAACATACTTCCCGCAGAAGTCTTCCCTGTTACTTACAGTTTAGAAAAATTTAAATCAAATATCCACAAACACTACTCCCTCTTTCCTCGCTCCCATTCCCTATTTTCCTGATCAATACAATGCACTGCATGAGTAGGGGGCATCCCCTGAGTATTGGTTAAAATTAAAAAAAAAAAAAAAAAATTTTAGTTGGTTAAAACTAGTTAAAAAATCAGGTAATGTACAAAAATTTAGCAGATAATACTGCTGAAATAACTATCATTTTCCCAATTATTTATTTAATGAAAACAAATTTAATTTAATTGCATTATTTTATAAATTACACAATTGAAAACACTATATAAATTCACTTAATATCGTTGTATTTTTCACTTTTCTATATTATCCTTGCTTGTTTGTGTTTGCTGTGTTTCTTGTTCTCTCTATTAATGTCATGGGGTTCGAATTGTTTGAAAATAATAATCGGCTGAAAATAAAAATAAAAATAATATTTAATCATATTTACATAAGTAAATATAATTTTTATTTTAACTAACCTTACTTTTTTATCAGTACACAGAAAAAATTTTCAACCTAAAATATCTAATTAAAGATTTGATTTGAGTTTAATTTGTTTCTAAACAAATATTTAATTGAATCAATTAAGATTTTAATTGACTTTTAAATATATAAATACATATTTTATTTTAAACATAATTCTCAAATAACTTTTTCATACACTGTATGCATAAATAGAAAATTTTCAGTATAAAATACCAAATACATTTGAAGTTAAGAAACAAAAGAAGCACACACACAAACAGACTCAGCATTGCAAAAAACACACATACCAACGTATAGATCACACCCTTTTTTTGTGAGTATCATATTTTTTTTTTGTAGAAGTTATTTATAACTTTTTTTCTTTTTAATTTAAATAAAAGGTTTAATTGATAGTATCATTGCCGTGGTAGGTGCAAAATCAATTAAAATATTAACTGATTCAATAAATTTTTTAATTGAAACCCGTTTTTAGTTTTTTCTGTGTATAATTATATTTTAAACTGCAACATTTTTTCTTATTTCGGGCTTTGCTTTCTACATAAAAAACGAATACACATTTGAAACAACCACTGCGTTTATTTTTCTCGAACATTCTTGTCTGTCTTTGTTTCTAGTTCTATTCGTATTAAGGGGAGGAGAGAAAATAAAAATAATATTTAATCATATTCATATAAGTAAATATATTTTTTATTTTAATACTTACCTTATTATTCAATGATTTTCTTTTAAACGAGCTTAAGATCTTTTATTTATAAATTATAATTATCTATATCCAATATTTCGTCTCGACATTGGGTGATTTCTTCTGTTTAGATATTTCTGAATGTGTATTCTTGTTTTATAGTCTAATTGTATAATTTGGTCATAGTGAATACTATTACCACTCTTTGTTATGATCTTAACCAACTATAAGTTCACGAAAATTCAAATGAAAACATCCCTCTCTATATAATGAATTCTGAAGGTAGAATTCAAAATAATAATACAAAGTAAAATAAAGTTAATTCAAGTGTACTTATTGCCGATGAGATTAAACTCGCCTTTCCGAGTTATGGACGATTCTTTTTTAAACCCCTCTTACCCAAGCAAAAATGTTTTATTGTTAAACATTGGGGATATGTCTCTAAGTTTATAAGTCTGTCCAAAAATCTTCCTATGTATATATATAAAACTCATTTTTCTGTTTGTTTGTTTGTTCTCTATACAAATTTGCAATTCTCAACGGATTTTCCTCAAATTTGTCATGAATAATCCTCGGACCTCAACTTAGATCGTAGTATAGTTTTCATCGACCACTCCCACTTCTACTACTACTTCTGACAAAAAATGTAAAATTTAAATTTTTTCAACTTTTTTCGTTTTCTTCGAATACAAACTTCTAAGCAAATTTTAACGGATTTCTTTGAAATTACTCACATATATTCTACGTTTCCGGACCATAGCCCACTTCAATACCGACTTTTGATCAAAAACGTCAGAATCAAAAAATTCCACTATTTTTAATAAAGCTTATTTATTTAATTTGAAAGTATTAAATCTAATCAAAACATTTTAAGAAAAACCATTTCGTTTTTAAAATTTTTTTTCCCCGTATAATATACCTACTGATCTTTTCGCAATGTCTTTATGATTTAATTTTTTTTTTAATTTTATTTTTACTTTCCGTTTTTGGCAATAACAAGTCCATTAAAAAAAAAAAACAAAAAAAAGTTTCTTTAAGGATAACTTTTTTCGAAACCATGCAATAAAATCAATATGAAATATCTTTATTGATAAAGAAAATTGATTTATAGTCGTGAATTGCTACTGAAAGCATCATTTTGTATTCAACATCTTTAAAAATAATTTTGTAAAACAAGCGTTATTACTACTGACAAATAATTTTGTGCTAAAATCAATTAAAACCATGCCTCCGAAAACGATCTCATTTAGGCTCGCCTTAGACGAACGTCTGAAACATTGAAGCAGACCCAACAACGTGTTGAGTCGCAAATGGCAAGACAATCTGAAGCCAGGGCTGCCGAATCTCCTCAGCAAAGCCATTTCCTAGCTTAAAATTTTTTCTGCATTCAAAAATCACAGTTGGCCCGGGAAACACCGGGCACTTCAGCTAGTATACATATAAAATTTAAATTTCTGTTAAATTTCCGCATAACCCTGAGAAATTGTTAATTTGTAGCGACCTTTAAATATTAACCAATCTGGCTGAAATTTGGACTGAGAGTTACTGATCACTATAAGAACAGGCGCAGCTTTGTGGAACTCTTAAATTCGAAGGCCTTTTTTTTTTGTTACTCCTTAATATATTTGTTAGGATGTCTCTTAAAAGGCGATTTGTTGATTTTTGTTCATTACTCCTCCAGCTTTATTGCAAATGGTTCTAAAATTTCCATTTTTGAAAAAATTGTATTTTTATTAAAAATTCACTAAATTCGAAATTTTTAAAAATTAAATTTGCTATATTATTTATTTCTTTAATATACTCAAAATTATTTAGATATGTAGGTCTGACTTCATCGGATATCATTAACCTACTTTAGCCTGGAATCAGAAGTGACGCACAAGATTTTATAATAGTGCGAAAACGTGTTTTTTTTTTTAACTCATGTAAAAATTTTTTTTATTACGCCTAATATGGAGACGGCGTTTGCTATTATTAGAAGTTATAATTTAAGAAAAAATAAATAAATTTGAAAATGATAATACGAGTTTGTGTGTGGAGCGACTCCTGGGGACAAAAAAGACCCATGAAACGTAATTTGAAATATGAAACTATTGAGTGCAAAAAAAACCCTTTAGTTAAATTTTTTTTTTATTTTATGAAAAAGCAAAAAATTATTATTTTATGTAGAAAATAATTCACATTTCAAATACATTTTAGTTAAAACACATTTTAAGCCTTAAAACTGTATTCATAAACGAATATTAGATTAAGGAACTTTTAGCGAGTGAAGTTAAAAAAATACCCTTTTTAAATATTTTTGTTTTATGTGCAAAAATTTATGTTTGGATCTAATTTTTTTTATATATGATAACTTAGGATCTATATTTTATTAAACAAAAAAAATTTATTATACCCTCCATCCCATAGTGCAGGAGGGTATATTCACTTTGTCAAATGTTTGTAATTCTTTTAAAAAAATTCTGGGACCCCATAAACTATATATATTCTTGATCAGCATGGATAGAGAAGTCGATATAGCCTAGGGTTGCCATAGTTGAAAAGTGAAAAAAAAGTACATTGATGAAAAAAAAACAGTACTTTTCAAAAAAAAACAGTACATTTTTGTATTTATTGTTAACATAACTTTTTCTTCAATACATCACATATTTACTTAAAATAAGTTAATACACCGAACCAAATAGCGTAGGTAAAATCAACAAAAAAAATTTTGTAGATCTTTAACGAAATTTTGTCATTTTTTTTAAGATTTAACAAATTTTATTCAAATCAACAAAATTTCGTCAAGTTTACATTCTCTAAAGAAGTAAAATTGACTAAATTTCATCAAATTGACTAAATTTCGTCAAATTGGCTAAAATTATTAGTTTGGACGCCATTACTTTTTGCATTGGGCAGTGTCATGAAAAAAAATTGTGTTTACAAACATCCATTGCTTGAAAAGTAAATAAACCAAACTTATATATGTACAAAGAAACGAAGTGGAATTAATACAGGTAGATTCAAAAAATTTATATAAAAAACTATTGTACACACAAAAAAAAAAACATGGATAAAAAAATATATATTCTTTGTACACGCAAAAAAACTTGTTAATATAAAAATAAAAATAAAATATACAAAAAAAAAACAGTACAAAAACAGTACAAATCCAAAAAAACAGTACTTTTGCGTACTGTTTTAGGTGTTGTGAATAAAACAGTACATTTTGCAAAAAACAGTACATGTACTGTTTAAAACAGTACGAATGGCAACCCTAATATAGCCATGTCCGTCTGTCCGTCTGTCCGTCCGTCTGTCTGTGGAAACACAAAATACTCCTCCAATACAGAAGAGGTACTGCTAATTTTCAGTCAAATTGTTTGTTGATATCATGAGCAGTTTTCTAGTGAAAATGATCAAAATCGGCTAACGCGTTCAAAAGTTATGAGTGAAAATGTGGGAAGACCACTAAAAATTTTTTTTTTTTATTTCATCATACATACATACATACATACATACATACGCACATTCAATGCTTATACACAAGAATATACGCAAGCAGGGATGGCTGTCAATATCGCTGAATTACCGTCCACGATTCTAACACCTTTCAACTGACTATCGTTATCGCTTAAATACCGTTACCGATATTCTTGAAATACCGTTATCCGTAAAATACCGTTACCTTAAAATACCGTTACCGAAATAATCTAACAAGATCTGAACAAAAAAACTTCTGTAAATAGATATATTTTCCCAAAGTATGATCATAAACTAGACAGTCATTTAAACTCGGGCATAATGCGGTTAAAAATTGTGGTGTGCATTAACATTACCTGTATAATATCTAAAATATCGTTACCGCTAAAATACCGTTAGCGAAATAAATAAAATACCGTTAACGCTAAAATACCGTTAACACTAAAATCCCGTTACCGAAATAACTGAAGTATAGTTTCCCCTAAAATACCGTTACCGAAATAAAAGAAAATAGCGTTACTACGACCAATAACCACATAGAATCGGTTACCATCCATGGTCATGATCAACACTTAAAAACAAAAAAAAAACTCACAAAATATTGTTGTTGTTTTTTTGTTTTGTATACAGTATGTATGTACGTAATTAGTAGCAATCGCATGCAGAGTTGCCAGGTTTGACGATTTGTAGTCATTTTGATGATATTTAATACCCAAAATAACTAAATGACTATTTAACGACTTTTGCTTCCAAAATGACGATTTTTTGACAATAATTTAATATGTCAGCGAGATCTACTTATTTATCATTCTCATAAAATCGCCGGCTCGATCATTAAATTTATATTATTTCGTTAAAAATTTAAAGCAAAAACATTGTTTTTTGATCGATAGCTAGCTTTTATATGCTAATATGATGTGAAATACAATTTTGCAAAAATGCAAATCCTAGAATTGAATAAAACATAATCCAAACCGCATTTATTTTTTTATAAATTCATTACGGGTTTAGCTTAATTTAGTTTCTGTGTTTATATGTTTAGAACATTTCTTTAAATTTTTATAAAATTTAATTGGAGTTAGATTTAAATAAAAATAAAAAAATTTTCATGTTAAAACACAAGGCATGGACTTTTTTTGCGAAACAAACAGATCTCTAGCCCGAATATATTTCATGTTGAAAGATGATATATATACAACTTTAAATGAAACAAAATACATCCAAAAATAAATCCGGTGCTTAAAAAACAGGCCTAATAATATAAATAAAGTGCCAAAATTTAATAATTAAAAATATAACATTAAGTTTGTTCGATAACACAAAAATTTGTACAAGTTTTTACTGGAAGGTGTTCGTTTAGACAAATACGCAGTAAAAACTGGTAAAAAGAGAGAGTAAAGTGACAGTTTGATGCCAAAGTACTTACAAGTTTTTACTCTATACATTTTTGCCAGAAAGAATTTGTAAGATGAAAAAAACATATGACTAAAAAATAAAAAAATATGCTTGTATTTTTAGTAAACAAAAATTAAATTAAATTTTAATTGTTTATGGATTGAAAGTGAAAATGATTAAATAATTAACTATGGAAGAAGTTAAAAAACATTTAAATTATTTTTGGTCGATAATTTCAATTAACTTTTTCCTTTTCCATAATGACCAGTTGATTTTTTTTTTAATATTTAAAACAAGCTATTTTATCTAATTTAATAATTCCTACAAATTTTCTGTTCGTTTACTTTTTTGTAAATTTGTCTTACTATTTGTAATTTTGTTACTGAGTAGTTTTTACTGAACTTTACAGGAAAAGTAATCGAACAGACTTATTGTTAAAGAATTTCCAAATTTTGTAAAAGAATTTAATATTTAAAAAGTTGTGCCACTGAAATGTTGTTCACAGAATTATGCAGTGTGTGTTTAACAGTGTTTAACAGTTCAAGTGGTAAAATTAGTTTGATTTAAAGTTGTATTTATTTGATCTTTCAACATTATATTTTTGTTATTTTATTAATTAATAATCATATAATTACAAGTTATATACTATTACCCTAACCGAGCACTAGCTACTATGGCCTTCGGCGTGTTGTAGCGAAAACAGATCAGTGCCTCTGGTGGGAATCGAACCCACGACCCCCGCACTGATAAGCCAGCACGCTACCAACTAGCCTACTGGGGCACACTGTTTCAACATTTTATAAATATGAATATCGTTGTAAAATATAATGATTTTCGAAGTTTAAACCAAAGAGAAGTGTCAAAAATCGTGTTATATTACAACGATAACACGTTAACATTTGAAATGTGAATAACATTATTGTATTTTATTTTTTATTAAAACTTTATCCCTCTTATAACAAATATATTTTATTTTGACGATTTTTCAAAATATGATGACGATATTTTTTAGAAAGTTTGTCGTTTTTATGCTTTGCAAACCTGGCAACACTGGTTATAAGTGCAAACGCGAGAAGCCCTCGAAAAATTGTTAAGCTAATTTATAAAGTATGCTTTTGTTTTCCATATACCAGGCTTGCCATATACCTTTTTTTGTTAACCCCAACAAATCAAAAAATCACCAATTAGAAAAAAGGTAGAACAAAATAGTTTAGTTAAAATTCTTTATTTATTTGACTGCATTAACCGGAGTTGCCAGACACGTTAATCGTTATCAGATCAAAAAAATATCTAGCAACAAAATCCCCGAATCCAACAATGTAAATTCATAACTTTTTTTCGTACACTATTTTTACTTATTTTCATTCTCAACCTTTAATAAATTTGCAAGGAAACTCTTACATTCTAATTACATTTATTAAAAACCCCATTCAATTTAAAGGACATTCACTTTCAGAACTTTTTTATTTAAGACATATAAGGTGCATACTTCATCTTAAAATCTTTTGATTATATGCATTTGTTTTCCTTAAAAGCCCTAATTTTTATTTGATACATACAAAAATAATCTAAATTAAAGTATTGATGTGTAAAAACCAATCGAATTTTGGGAAAATTTCTTAGGGTTCTTATTCTAGGAGTCGTAAACGAGAATTGCACAAGCAACTGAGCTGAAAAACAATAATTTGAAATACCAGTTTCTTTAATTTTTTGTATCTCGAAAACACCCTAAACACTCGAAAGATTTTCTTTTATAATTTTTGACAAACTTAGTTTCATCACACTTTCCGTTTTACTTATGTGATGTATAGTATAAACACTTGTGTTGTAATGTAAACTGGCATTTCATAATTATTTCATTATGTATGTCTCCGCAAGTGTATTTTTGTTCCCTTAAATTTATCTAAAATTCTGATTATTCGAAACTGTTTTTATGCGTTTGTATTCATTGCATCTCTTCTAACGATCCAAAAATATATTTTAGTAACTTTCTTTCATTATTATATAGGCAAAGAGACAAACAACAGGCGAATTTTACAACAGTTTTTTTAATATCATAAGGAACTATACAAATATATATATTTTTCACTACACGTTCTTCTTTAGGTAATCAGAATAACCTTTGAATACCCACTGTTATAAGCATGCAGAATTTCAGATTCATTTTAGTAAACTTTAATTAAACATTTTTTCTTTTGTAACATCCCAAATACATTAATCAATCAGTCATATTTTGTTTTACTTATAAAAACAACATTATTTTTGTTATTTTTACAAAGAATATAGATATTAATATTGTTTGCACTTTCCCTGGTTTATGAAAACACCGAGATGGAGGGTATCCAAAAATTCGTCACAGCCGAATTTAATTTTTTTTTTATACCTAATTCGGCACATCGGACTTTAATGCTTCCACTTGTTTTTTAATTATATTTGTTTTCTCTAGTATAGAGGGCATTGAAGTCGACCTTAAAAAAAAGAGCCCAAATCTGCGCAAATGATATAGCCTCTCCAGGGCATCTAAAAAAAAAATCAAATGGCATTTTAATATAGACATATTTAGTTGTGCATCCCTACACCAAAACCGTTTTTTCGAAAAATGGCGCACTTTTAAATCTCTAAACGGGGGAAAAAAAAGAAAAAGAATCACCAGATATATGGGGGAATGCACAATAGGTATAATAATAAACAAAATGAGCCATGTTTTATTAAAATCGGATAAAAAGTTTTTGAGCTAGAGTTTGCGCAAATTTGAAAAATGTCTTTTCGAGAAAAACGCGTTTAAATTTTTTCAAATGAAATTTTACTTATATTTTATAAAATATTTATAGATAAATTAAAAGTTGTATTTATTCGACCTTTCAGTTTTAATAAAATAAAAATGTTCAAGCTCGAGGCCAGTTGTAGTAAATATAAAATTAATTTATTTCTCGATATTTCGACATTCGTCGAATGTCATCTTCAGGAGAAGTATATTTAATGTTTACATAAAAAACACAGCTTAGAACTATTGTTGTTTGCAATATTGTGCAATATCAGATGGTGACAAACAAACAACGATAGTTCTAAGCTGTGTTTTTTATGTAAACATTAAATATACTTCTCCTGAAGATGACATTCGACGAATGTCGATATATCAAGAAATAAATTAATTTTATATTAACTACAACTGGCATCGAGCTCGACCATTTTTTTTTATTTATAGATAAACTTCGGTATAACTTTTTTCATATTTTGACTTTTGACCTGAAATTTTAAATACATATTTTCGGCACATTTATAAACCTTTTATGAAAAAAAAAATTTTTAATTTACTAATAGTACCTTAAAATACATATTTTAAGACGTGTGTAAAAGTTAATATTCATTTATGAATATAGTTTTAAGGCTAAAATGTGTGTTTTAACTAAATTGTATTTGAAATGCTGTTTAATATTTTTATGAATTCGGGGTTCGTTAGTGTTTTGCCTATAAGTTAATTTAAAAAAAAAAATTTAGTTGCTCAAAAGTCCACTATCAGCGAAAATGATATCATATCAACACTAATAGGCAATAACGATATTACGCTATCAAATGCATAAGCTACCGGGGATTCCCTCATAAACTTATAAAAATGTATATTAGGGGGTTTCATTTTGTAAGGCAGAAAATAAAATGTAAAATACTTGCAGACTTTGCTTTTTGACAAATTTTAAGAAGATAACTACGTAAGCGCCATCTATCGAATATACAAAGAATATATCAGAGATATGGCATCACTTACAACATATGGGAAAACAGTGGACATTAGAGTGAGGTAAGTTTCTAAAAATAGAACTGTTGTGTTGTTGGAGTTGTACTTCTGAGATTATGTATGCAAAAACGAAAACACCGTGTATTGAATAAAACTAGTTTTAATCACAACAAAACTCGACTTGACGATAGCTCAGAGGGCTAAAGCGCTCTGTCTACCGTGTAGTGCGAGTGCATGTGGCATTAGAAATGAGTTTATCTATACCACGGTCAGTGATTGCACAGATAATTTCATATAGACGCAATCGAACAAATAAAAACATAACAAATATTACATTATTCAAAAAAATTCAAAAAACAGGGTCACTGACGAAGGTTCAGTACCAGAAACTGCGCAGTCTGATTCAGAAAAATTGAAAATTTGCAATGTAGTTATGAAAATGTAGAAAATACACTCATTTTTCTCTACCACGCCTTTCACAATAACATTTAAAGTTTGCACTCTTTTACCACTTTTGCAAAAGTTGGCAAAATCAGGGGTATTCAATGTTAGTTACAATGATTATTAAAAAAATTCAGCATGGGATTATTTTCGTCAGGTAAATTACAAATCCAAATTTTATGCAAATCTGTAGGTGCCGAATTGGTATTTTCCTTCTTTCCGGTTTGATTTCTACATTTTAAGTCGTATTTTCCTTAGCAATAGAAAGAATACGTTCACAAAAAAAAAATCATTTCTACGTTTCTTTTAGACAGATATTAATGGTGTCTTTTAGCAACTGTGCAACAATTTGCTGACGTCTGCACCTGGTAATGAACACATCAGCTATAGCTTATTCAAATTGTTCGTTGAAACCCATCAACTTACATTTGCCTTGTGGCAAGCGAACTTGATGGTATGACACAGCAGACCATTCAATATTACGAGGGCGGATCAATAAGTCCGTGACTTTTCAACACGCAAGACATGCAACACTGCACCCATCAAGTACCACCTGTTAATAGAATACTGTCAAATTTTGAGCAAGTTCCGTCATTTACTTTGCGTTTAACAGCTGTTCAAAACATACAGCCTCGTGGATTGTTTTAAAAATGGAAAAATGAATTTCGAGTGCTCATTAAACATTATTTTTTGCGAAAAAAGCCGGCAATCAAACCAAGGAAAAGCTTGATAAATATGGGGACTCTGCACCACCAATTTCAATGGTACAAAAGTGGTTTACTGACTTTCGTTGTGGTCGCACAAGTACAAATGACGCTGAACGTTCTGGACCGCCAATTGAGGTCAATACACCCGAAAATGTTGTTGTTTTTTTTTTTTTTTATTAATTAATAATCATATAATTACAAATTATATACTATTACCCTAACCGAGCACTAGCTACTATGGCCTTCGGCGCGTTGTAGCGAAAACAGACCAGTGCCTCTGGTGGGAATCGAACCCACGACCCCCGCACTGATAATCCAGCACGCTACCAATTAGCCTTTTTTTTTTTGCACAATTATTATATTGTAAGTAATAGTCAATTTTAGGCGAGAATGACTTAATTGAACTAATGGCGTCCAAAAAAAATTTTCAATTATTCAGTTAAATTTTTTTAATCATTTCAAATATTTATAAAATTGTAAAAAAATGTTGTGACATTTTTTAAAATTGGTCATAAATCATAAACCTGATCCCTGAGATACTCCTACTAACCACTGGGGATCCTTGGACCCCCATTTGGGAACCGTTATCCTTACGTATATGTATAAAATTCACTGTTTAAAATTGCATACACTGAAAAAAATTGTTTTTCAAGGCATCAACATTAATGACACAGTGTTCCATTTTCGACCCAGTACTTAAACGGCTATATTTTATTTACTAGATAAAGATAATGAAGTGATTTAAAAACCTTAAAATTATTCAAAACCTTGACTACAGTCAGGAATTAAAAAATTTTGCAATATTGTTATCCAGCGTTGCCAAATAATTAGTAGACAAATCATTTTTGTTTTTCCTTTTTTGATGGGACATTTTTCGAAAATTATTTAAAAATATGAAAAAATTCTAATCTTTTATATTCTTGATTGTTATGTTGATGAGAAAATATGAAAATATATTTAATTTTTATAAATTAGTTCATCGAATGCATGTCATTTTTGAAAATCTCCCCATAAAATTATAAAATATAATATGGACTTGCCTTTGGTCTGATCCTAAAAGACCTTTTTAGCAGAAATTTTCTGTTGATTCAGCTTAAAAATTAGGTTACCTAAATTTAGCAGCCTATGATTCTCAACTTCATTAAAGATTCAGGTACTATTTTCTGTTGTCTTAGATGAATTTTCAACTATTTGTATGATATTTTTATGATATTTTTAAAATATTTTTTTAAAAAAAAAATTAAAAACAGTTAAAATATTGGAAGATTGGTTTAAAGTTTTAATGAAATTAAAAGTTTTTGTATAGTCGTTTTTTCTGTGCACTTTTCAAGATTTTTCTACTGACTTAATATTTGTCCTTAATTTTCCAGTTGGTATGGCATTACTCAACTACAAAGGATCGATGCCCGTACAGCATTTCCATGCTTCGATGAGCCTGAATTTAAAGCCAAATTTCGAATGCATATAAGTCGGCCGAAACATTACAGTTCATTTTTTAACACCAGACTAATAAGTACAACATCTGATGGGTAAGTTAATTAATATGATCAATTTCTTACCGATTTCCTTTAAATTCAAATCATTTTTTATTTAAAAAAATATTTGAGAACAATTTTTTTAAGAACACCTATCTTTGATTTTTTGTATGGAAATATTTTGTAATAGTTAATGTAATAACCAGATTTCTGGAAATTATAGATTTTAAATCAAGTTAGAGCTATAGAACCGTGTCAGTACACTCAGGGAAAAAAGTTTCATCAAATTTATGAAACAGTTTCTATATATGTTTTCCTCACATGAAAACTGATTCAGAATTTCTTCTCAATAATTTCACAGAAAAATGCCATCCATTAATGTTTTTTTTTTAATTAATGCATTTTTCTAAAACTGAGAGAGATAGAGCGATTCGAACATAGTTTTTAGTATCTACTCAGGGAACTTCTGCTGTAAATATTTGTAGTTGTTTGAGTTGTAATGCAGTATCTTTATTTTTAAATGAAAAACAGTAATTTTAAGAATAACTTTAATTTTTCACTACATTTGTAGTTCATTGAAAAAACAAACCACATCAAATAACTGTATTATGATTTTACATTAATTTTAGTTTAGTAGTAGTTTTTTTTTTATTTAAAGAAATAAAACAAAACTAAAGCGCTTTGTCTAACGTGTAGTGCGAGTGCATGAGGCATTAGAAATCAGTTTATCTATACCACGGTCAGTGATTGCACAGAAAATTTTATATAGACGCAATCGAACAAATAAAAACATAACAAATATTACATTATTCAAAAAATTCAAAAAAAACAGGGTCACTGACGAAGGTTCAATACCAGAAACTGCGCAGTCTGATTCAGAAAAATTTAAAAATTTGCAATGTAGTTATGATTTTTAGAAAATACACTCATTCTTCTCCTTTCAGAACATATTAATGTTTGCTTATTTTTTTTTCAACATATGTGGTTAATTTTTATTTCAATTGTGGTTCAAATAAGTCGTCCTTTTTTCAACAAAAATTTCATTTGTTTTTAACTACATTTGCAGTGGTTTTTACCTGCACAGTACTCCAAGTGTTGTAAAGTACTGACACAGTTCGCTGATAAAACTGGACCAGATCAGGTAGAAATTTCAAAACGATTTATCTCATCAATATTTTTATAAAACAGATTAATAAATATTTATGATACATTTCATTGGACGAGAAACTATAACGTTTATATCATATCGTTGGCTTACTGTGCAAATGTGTCAAGTCCACTTTTTATGGAAATTGAGATTATCATGTAGTAAGATAGCCCAACTGAAAATACTTCATTTCCAAAAAAAAAGTTACAGATCTATCTTTCTTACTTGTTTTTATGTAGTGGCAAGAAAATGTGGTTTTATAATTCCTCGTCCACTTGATAACGCTTAACTAAAATTTAACTAAATAAATATATAGTTAATTTAACTTTAAGCACATAAAGTACACTCAAGAAAACAGTAATTTGAAATTTTTGTTAAACGTCTATTTAAAATATTTAAGGAACTAATTCTCTTCTAATTTTTTCAACAAATACAGTTTGCTGGGGTATATGTTGTTTTTAGAAATTGTAATACAACAAACACCCATACATGTACTAACATATAAAGTATATCGACATTTAAAATTGTTGTTTTTCAAATAGTTTGATTTTATAATTAGGGTTACCAGACATAAAGCTTGTCATGGAGTTTATTTTGTCTGTTGTATGTAATGCCTCAGTTTGAGTTAAGCCAATTATCTTTTTCTATTGCAGACAACTGAAGATTTGGGTAATGCCAATGAAACAATTGTTTTGTCTATCATGAAAATGATCAAACTTTTTGAAAAGCAACAAATAAAATCTAATATCACAATATCAAATTTGATTTTTGAACTTGAGCTAGAACAATATTCTAACTAAATATATGAAAATATAGAAAGTCAGAAAAGACAATTTTGGTATTTTTATACAAAAATTAGAAGATTTTTGGATAAATATGTCATTTTTGTTAACCACAATGAAATATTACTGTGTTAGGTTATTATTTATTTCAAAAGAATAAAAATTACAAAAAAAAAAAAATTAAAAAAAACTTTAAACAATAAAACTGTATTAAAATCATGTTGACAGAAAATGTTCTAAGTCCACATTAAATGGACAAAATCATAAAGAGCAAATGTGCTAAGTCACAAAATACGACTGCAACAGCTTTTTATTTAAGTAGTACAACTACTAATATTGAAAGAGGACGAACAAAAGAAGAAAACTGCGTTTACAGATTTTAAAAATATTCACAATGAAAAAAGTTAGGAAGTTTTTTGTTAGTCCTGAAAAATTAAAAAAAATGGACTTAGCTCATTTGCACACTAAGCCAATGATATTCATAAATATAATTTCCTTTGTGTAAAATTCGTAAAGTTTTAAAACTTTTAGCTATGCAAAGTTTTTTTCTTAAACAAATTCTTAGATATGAGACATCACTTAATTACCACTTATTAAGTATTACGTTTCCTTTGGTATTTTAACCCTCTAACCGGCAAGCCAGCCTCCAAATAAGTGATTTATAATAAGAATTTAAGCTATTTTCGTAGAAAACCAAATTTACAAAATATTTTATGAAATAATTTTTTTAAGTGCATGGCACTGTTTGGTATCGAGAAAGCGTAAAAGTTAAAATTTAAATTTCAAAAAATAAATATTTTGAAATGAACACAAAAATCTTGAAAATATATATATGTTGACGGGAAACCGGTAATACTAAACACAAAGTAAGATTGTAGCTTAAACGTTTAAGAAAATCTGTAATTTTGGTATAAGGACATACAGGATTACAAAAGGATACCTGCAAAGGACATCGTCTTAACTTGAAAACGTATGGACGGATTTTCATGAAATTTGGCAGAAAGATTATAATAAGTATTATTAATAAAGTTTTTAAGTTTAGTCAAGTTGAAGTTAGGTTGCGTTTTCGACCAATTTTGCGTTTTTCGAAAAACGGAAATCGCCATAACTTCTTTACTAAAAGCACAAAAAGTGTAATTTTTTGGACTGTAGTTATATCTTGGTGAGAGTAAAAATATTTGCCTAAAGTTATTTATTTTGGCCCATATTGCCTTAAATAGCCAACGAACAAAATTAGAAAAAAGTATTTTTTTATTTTTTGTGCTGAACAAGTCGTATAAATTTCATTGCCAAAAAAATTAGGCCTATTTAAGGATTAATTTTCAAGTTTTTTGCTTTTATTTTTAGGACCGACCGTTATTTGGACCACTTTGAGGAAACTCCTGTAATGTCAACCTATTTGGTAGCATTTTTAATAAGTGATTTTGAATCTCATGGTGATATGGATTTCAAAATAATAATGCACTCGAAATTCAATAACAAAACCAATTTTGCCTACGAAGTGGGTGTGAAAGCTTTAGAGGCATATGATAAATATACCCAGATACCGTATAAAACTTTGGGAAATACAATAATGCAAAAAGCTGGTTCTACCAGATTTCCACATAATGGTATGGAAAATTGGGGTCTTGTTATATATCAGTAAGTTAGGGGGAAAAAATAACTTAAATTTTGAATAACATTTTTTTTTTTTTAATTTCTTAAAGTGATTCTGTTTTGTCTCATGAACCCGGTTATACAGATGGTTGGTCTGATAAAGAATATACTATTACAATATTGGTACATGAAACAGCTCATATGTGGTTTGGCAACAGTGTTACCTTTAAATGGTGGAGTTATTTTTGGCTAAATGAAGCTTTTGCTCGTTACTATCAATATTTTTTAGCACATGAGGTAAATTATATCTAAAATATTCTTCACATCTATTTAATTTTTTATTCCTACAGATTTATCCCGAATATGAATTAGACCAACAATTTGTTATTAATCAAGTCCATTTGATATTTGGTATTGATGCTACAGGCAGTTCTCAACCTATGACCAGTTATGAGGGTAGCATTAATTCACCGTCTGAAATTGGTTATAAATTCAGCAGTATTGCCTATGCTAAAGGAGCATCTATAGTACGAATGATTAGAAATTTAATGGGTAAAGAAAATTTCGATTCAGCGATCCGGGATTATTTGAGGGAAAAGTAAGTATTATTTTGTTGAATTATATTTTTAAGTAAGTCCAACTGCCTAGTTCTTTTTTCTTTGATAGTCCCTTTGCATTTTTAATTCTTCGTCCTTTAAATATTATACAGAAATTTTTTAGGTGTTTAATTTTTAAGATTATAAAAAAAATGCAAATTTTCAGAAGTTTAAGAAAATTTTGTATCAAAGGGGAGGGGTAAAAAGGGTAAATTATCACCACTGGATAGAAATTTAAAATTTTTTTATTTTTTATTAATTAATAATCATATAATTACAAATTATATACGATTACCCTAACCGAGCACTAGCTACTATGGCTTTCGGCGCGTTGTAGCGAAAACAGATCAGTGCCTCTGGTGGGAAACGAACCCACGACCCCCGCACTGATAAGCCAGCACGCTACCAACTAGCCTACCGGGGCGCACAAGTTTGAAATTTAAAATATATATTCCTTCGAATTTGACCTAATTGATGAACAATTGTTTAGAACTTTAAACAAGACTTGTACGACTTGATGGCCTGAACAAATCGATAAAGCGAGAAACTTGTAATTTTTTATGGTGGGGAAATACTCCTTCTTGGCGGGATGATATATGAGGAATTTCAAAAATTTTCGAAACTTTGAGGCAAAATATTAAAAAAAAAAAATTGTTTGCATGACATGAAAAGCTTTTGTGTATGTATTAGCCGATTTTTAAGCATGCTAAATTCATCCGCGTTAATCAATTATCTTTATCTAGCAAAAATGATGGCGATTTTTAATTTAAATCATATTTAAAATATTAGAATTACAGTTCTTAAAAGTAAATTTTATATAAGAATTCTTTTTGAGATTATGACATGCTGCGTAAAATTTAAAGTCCATAAAATTTTATAGTGTTTACCCAGTGTAGAAACGATAATAACATGTCATTACGTTTCGGACTAATCAGTAACTACCAGTAACGTTTAATACAAATAATAAGGACTTACTAATAACTAATTAATTTTCCCATTATTTGCATACAAAAAATTATGCGTTACCCATAAGTACTTATTTTTATAAATATTTCCAATATAAAGTAATGATCTCAACATTTTTTGAAAATCTATTTTTGGACTCATTATTTTTCAATTTTCTGTAAGCTGACATTTTGTGTCACAAAGTCATTTATGTTTTTATTTAACAAGTATAACATGTCGAAATAGCTCAAATGGTAGAACGGTTGACTGACAACCTGGAGTCCCAGGTTCAAATCCGGTATGGGCACATTTTACTTTAAAAAAATTTTCAATAAAAAATATATTATTTTTTATCATATTTAGATTTCTGGACATTTTTTAGGCTCAATATTTTTGTACATACGGTTAAGCATATAAATCCCGACATATTTTTTATTTTTTGTAATGTGTTTAGTAATGATGTGTCATTATTTTAAGCAACATCCCCTTATAAAAGTAATGAGATATGTAACGAATATAAATGCGCTGACATCAACTTGGCATCATCAAATTGTATAAAATTACACCATTTTTTAAATACGGTTCTCAATTCCATTAAAAGGTGAAAACCCCCAGTATAAAACAGTGCAAAATCGGAAAATGTTTCTTTTACTTGTAAATCACCACACAACTTTTCACCAAGCAGCGATATAGATATTATATTTTTTAGTGAATGTACCTGTGAGTCTAGTGACTCAATTTTTTGTTGGTTAGGATCTGAATGGTAAAACCTATGAGTATAAAACGAATAAAATAAATGAAAAAACTCTTATAAGTTTCAAGTCATATTTTTAATTTTTCGACTTTTATATGGCCATCAATTCTTTAGGTGAAGACTTTTTAATGTGAAGAATTGCACGACCTAGTTTTTTTATATGTAGACTATACATTCCCATCGTTTCTCTCAATTCAAAAAACCTTGTGAAATAAAAGTCAGTTTCAGCAGATGTCGATAATTTTAAAAATTACTCATATATAATACTTGAAATGTGGCCTAAATTGCTGATAACTAAGTTTCTGAAATTCTAGCATAGAATATGGTAAAAATGGGGTTCAAATGGGAAAAAAGATCGCCGCCATAACTGGCCAAACCGCTTAGGAACTTGAGGTGTAGTGTTTAGGTTTCTCCTCCTGCCTAGACATCATCATAGCCGGGATTTTTCGAAATTCCTACGGAAATATGAAATTTTATGTGGTTTCTGTGTGCCAATTTAGAGATAAATTACTTTCTGGAATTTTCTCTACACTCATAATAATCCATCTATAAATATAAAGGGTCCGCCATCTAACTTTTTTTTTCAACTAGTGCTTGTGAAAAAAGTGAAAGAAACTGGCATCCTCATCGATAAACCAAAGCGTGAAAAGCCAAAAACAGTGCGTACACCCGAGAATATTGCTGCTGTGGCAGAAAGTGTGCGTGAAGCGCCATCTACATCAATTCACCGTCGTTCTCAACAATTGAACATTTCGGAGACATCATTGAGACGAATTTTGCATAAAGACCTTGGTATGACGCCATACAAAGTCCAATTGGTTCAGGAGTTCAAAAAAAAAAAATTATTTGGCGGACCCTTTATGAAAAAAATGTCAAAATAACAAAAATTTTCGATAGTTTTAGTAGTGTTGACATTAATTTCGTATTTTTATACATGAATTATTATGAGTGTAGGAACGGTGTAAAAAAATAAGGTATCGAAAGGGAAAAAGTCTCCCCTTAATGGCCTGCTCAAACCTCTAAAGCAGGAGTGCCCAAAAGTTCCTTATGGAAGAGCAAACACCATTACATTTAAAGAAAAACTAATTTTTATTCAATATTTTTTGTTGTAAAAACCAATACATACAAAGAAAAAAGAAAAAAATATTTCAATGTTTACCAGCAAAGCATACGAAAGTGTTGTTGCTTTGCGCTTGCGTGTATACAGTAAAGAACGACAAAAAAGCTAATAAGACAAAGTTGTTTGTGTATTTCGTATTGCTAGTGCTGAGCGCTCTATATGTGTATTAAAACACACAGCCTATAGCTAAGTGTTTTTACAAAAACAAATGAGCACCAAGCGCATAGACCTTGGGCACCCCTGCTTTAAAGTTAGGAACATAAAATTTTATACAGAGTCTCCATCTCAATCGTAGTTATCGGCTAAGACCAAAGTTTTGAAAATTTCTATGGGGCTGTGCATGTATGGTAAAAGTCTTCCCCTTGTCGGGCTTTGGGCAGCCCCTTTGACTTGAAACTTAAAATATGGGTTACTTGGATTATTGTCTAACTCTTATTTTGGAATTTTGGAAATGGGGTTCCTATAGAAAAACTACTTTCCTTAACGCCCTGCCCAAACTCGCAAAATTAGTAATTTTAGATTTTTTTCGTTGATATCCTTTAAGACGAGATTTTTAAATTCCTAAGGGCGTGGCAGAAAGGGGGAAGTATACCCCTTAATAAAGCAGCCCTAGAGCTAGAAATTTTAAATTTGGAATGTAGGCATCCGATAAGACTTGATTTTTAGGAAGCTTTAAGGGAAAAGCCAAAAAGGGAAGTCGCCAATTTACACCTTGACCTAAAATTCTTAAACTTAAAACATGTGTTTTTTGACATATGAACCAATTCACTGAAAATATATTTTTCAGATTTTTGATCAAATCTTGGTGTAATGGGTTAAGAGGTTTTTTTCTGTGGGTAATATCCGTTATTTTTGTATCGTTTCAGCCACTTAAAAAACACCACACCCGAAGATTTGTTTAAACATTGGAAAAACTATTGGCCAACTGACCAATATCTAGATTTAGATCAATTTTTCTCTGATTGGACAGAACAAGTAGGGTATCCCATGCTTAAAGTATCAACTAATTACAATGGGGAATACTTATTAAAACAACAACGATTTTTGCTGGATCCTTATGATGGTGATGGTTCACAAACCTATACAATTCCCATAACATACACCACTAATCAAGAACAGAATTTTATGGATTTAACGCCGAAATTTTATTTCAATGAAACTCTCAATGAAGTGACATTTGGACAAGCTAACGAAGACGAATGGATAATTTTTAATATACAACAATCGAACTATCATCGTGTTTTCTATGATAATTTACTATTAAGAAAACTGCGCAATGCATTTATGGCTGCTAATCATTCGTCTATTCATGTAATTAATCGAGCAAATGTGGTTGATGATCTCTTTACCTATGGTCGCGCTGGTTTAATGGGTTATGATGAAATTTTCGATTTTATGGAATATTTAGCGAATGAATTAGAATATCTTCCTTGGTATTCAGCATTCAAGGGAATTAATACTGTGCACCAAAGATTAGTCCTGGAAAAACAAAAAGAATTTGGTGATTTACTATTTGAATTACTCGATCAAGTTTATACAAAATTAAAATTTCTGAATACCAATGATACGGTATTAGATGTCTATAATCGTAATAAAATTATTAATTGGTTGTGTAAATATCATCATAATGATTGTAATACTCAAGCGAAAGAAATATTTAATTCACATCTGGAAAATAATACCAAACCTCTACCTGATTTTCGTCAGACATTATATTGTTCGGCCTGTCGAGATGATAAGTGGGATGTTTATGGAAATTTATTGAAAATGTTTAGAAATGAAAGTTTAATTGTTGAAAAGGAAAAGATACTACGTGCCATGGGTTGTTCAATACATTTTGCTGATGCGCATTATAATTTCATATTGTCAACTGAAGTTCCCGATAATCTTAAGACCATTGGTATTAGTAGTATGTATACACAGACTTCTGAAAATGTAATGCCAGTATTTTATATGGTAACCAGTAATGTGGAGCGATCAACGGAAGTGTAAGTTTTCAAGTTAAATTTATGAAAATTTAATTGAATTTCTAGTGATGAAGAACTATAGTTTTCATAATTTTATAAATTTTGTTTCTCTAGTTTGGGCAGCTGGTCTACCACAGCTTCTGTAATCAGTGACGTTACAAATTATTTTACCACTCAAGACCAATTGGATGAATTAAACCAATTTATTGCCGAAAAAGGTCCACTATTTGGTACATCTATTAGTATTTTGCGAAATGCAGTTCGAACTGTTGAAAAGAATTTAAATTGGTCCGCAACGAATTTGGGAAAACTTTTCGATTATTTAGAACAACGTAAAGACAATGGAGGTACATCGGTAAAAAGTGTCATAATGGTAGTTCCTATATTAGTCACAATTTTAATACAATATTTAATGTAATTTATTAATAAAAACTAAAACCAATATACCTCAAATCGAAATGTTTGCATCTCTTAAAAAAAAATAGAAATATCTCATGAGGGTTCAGTTTTATAATCAGCTCTAAGAAGGAAGCTATCCGAATAAGTTCCCTGCAAACTTAATGAAATTTGTATATGCGATAGAGGAGAAGAAAATAATAGATACCCGATTAAAAAAAAAAATATGATGCAACAAAGAAATGTAACAAATTTTATATAGCCTTATATATTAAAGTTGTGTCGTTCATGAACGAACTAGTTCAATTGAACGACTCACTCAATTCAACAATGTGATTCGTTCACCAATGTTCGATCTTTTCGTTCAATCGTTCATTTAGTTCTTTTTATTCATAGAACAATTGCATCTTTATTTTACACAAAAAAAAACAAATTTCTGTTAGAAAAATTGCAAATTTTATACACCTTTTTGTCTATGTACAGTAAAATTTGTGGAAAAACTCGTAAAACATGAATAGTGCGTAATAATTGTGAAACCAACGACACAGTTCAGTTAGGAGGGCGTTGTGGTGTAATGGTTAGCGCGTTGGACTGTTACACACATGGTCCCGGGTTCGATTCCCGGTGACGACAACATCAATTTAGAAAAATAATATGTATGAGTTTTCTATCACTTATATGTATCGCTACACCCACCTTCGGTGTTCCCATAGCACTTAACCATACCGAAGTAAAATAATGAATCAGGGCTATGAAACAAAAATCTTCAATAAATTCGCCAACTTTACATCAGGTGTCGAGCAACAACTGTTCTAAGACTTATCATCGCGCGCAATTACAGTGTTGCCACCTTTCATCTCTACACTATCCCCTTTCAAAAAGAAAGGATAGGGACACGCCTACATCAGATTGCTTTTCACAATTTGTTAAATAAGTTTTGGGACTTTAGCACATTTAATTACTATAAATGCAATTAATGTTTATCCCGATGAAAATAAATTTAAATAACAAATATGCAGGTGCTTGTGCAAATTTAAATGTAACTGACACTAATAGAAAACATATGATTTTCTATTGTTGATTTACTTGAATAAACGTCACTACAATGCTAGGTCTGTCAAAAAAACAGAGTAGTATTTGGAAGATGACAAAGCCAATTGTGACAATTTTTTGTTGTTGTTTTGGGTTTTCTTTGATATTTTAAATTTTGAATCTCGCTCCTAGACGAGGACAAGAAATTCTCATTGAGTTTGTGATTTAACATAACAAATATCTCTAGAAATTCTAATAACAAAGTCCCCTGAAGATTTCCTTAGGCAGGAATGAAATCCGGATAGGGACACGCCTACATCAGATTGCTTTTCACAATTTGTTAAATAAGTTTTGGGACTTTAGCACATTTAATTACTATAAATGCAATTAATGTTTATCCCGATGAAAATAAATTTAAATAAAAAGAAAAAAAAAAGAAAGGAAGAATTTCCTGAGTGTTGCTTCTCTTTTAAAAAAAAAAAAAAAAAAAAACTATTTTATATTATAATTGCAATATAATTTGGTCCGGTAAATGGTGGATTGTATTATATATAAATAATAAAACTAATAAATAGATTATATTACATTGAGTTTGATATAATTTGATACAATTCAATCCAGTGAAAATAGATTTGTTAAATTGAATACAGGGAGCTCGATATTATGGTTCGATTAATAAGAGCCCAATTTAAATTTAATGTACAGTTAAATTTAAATGTTATATGCTTAAGGCCCGATTACTGAATGTCTAGTTAAAATTTAACCGATAGTTAAATTAAAAATTTATATGGGAAACAACAAAAAACGTGTCCGGTGAAGTCGCAATTAGTAGCTAACGGGACATTGTGAAAATGATTCTAATAATGAAAAATTTGTATGTCAAACTAAAATTTTTGGAGTTATATTGATTTTTTGTTTTTATATACATCGAAATTATTTTTATGTTATTATTAATTTATAACGAGCTTTCAACCTCCGTATATTTACAAAAATAAAGCAAATCAAACATATTAGCTAGGTTGATAGCAGTATTTCGATCTGGCTAAAGATCTTATCAGAACCCGAAGTTTTAGAAAAGTTAGAGCCTCCATAATAGGCAGAACTTTAACAAAAAACCTATTAATAATCAATTTTGCTCCATTCTTGTCTTCTTAGTAATCAAGCACGTGGTTAGGTCTTTTCCTAACAAGCATCATGACGTTACTGATATTGCAAATTGATATCGCTCATTTACTTTAAGACTGTCATAAGTCAAAAAATGCGATTTCTGAGTTAATGATGCAGATTTATTACTTATATCATGCTTTATATTGTGTAAAAGTTTCTTATTAATATCATGTATACTTTTCGAGATAGAGGATAATATATTTTATTTTTTCTTTAAAGTGGGTGCAAAGAGTATATACTTCATAGAGAAACTGTGCTACTCACAGGGCTCTCGATAATTAGCGAATTCGCTCAAAACTCTTACTAAGAGAAAAATAAATAGAGAAAGGGTCAAAACGAGGCAGATATGGATTGAAAACTTTAAACTCGTTTTCTGCAAAATCGTGTTTTTTGAGTCATGTCAGTCTTGCAGTAAATGAGCACTATGTTCATTTAAGACAATTTCAATAGACATTTTCAATGAAAATTTTCAAGTTAATATTACAATTTTGGGTATTATGTTATGCATTTTTAAAACAAAAACGTCACTTTTCCACAACTTGAAAAAATTATATTTTTGTATATGGGGCAATATATGCAATGTTTTGTTTAATTCCATTTATTAATTTAATTCTGCCAATCCAATTATATATTACACGTCTAATAACGTATGGTATAACATATTGTAAGATACAATTAATTATGCTGCTTAACGAAAAATTACAGTGGCTAGTAACATTGTATTTTACTATACATGATGTCATACTTAACTATATTAAATTTTCCAAAACTGTATCACATTATATAAGATATATAATAATAATTAAAATATTATTTTTACTCGGGTTAGGCAAAGTCCGCTTAAAGCCGAATGATTACGAATATCGGAATAAGTTCTGACACACCCCGGTTTAATGGAATAGTAATTATATGTAAATTTGAACTCAAACTGACAACACTAACTTTTCGGTAGGATCCTAGAATTCATAGCCGATAACACCGTCGCCTACACTTTGACAGTACTGTGACGATGGTATTTTTCTGCCTGGGCTATTTTTTGTGTGGTGGAACAGGTAGTTGATTCCACATTCTGCACACTGATTGAAGATGCCCCCACCAGAACTATGACAGGAACCAATAGCTCGCCAGACATTATAATTTTGAGTGCAGGTCTGATCAATTATGCATCATTAACTTCAGACCACCTTCCGTAATTATCACCCTCAATAAACCACCTCACTTCATCGTCTCTGCAAGACGTACGTACATTATCCAGAAAAAACTGACTGATTGGTCTTCAGAGAGTTTACCAACAGCAAATTTAATGAAAGAAAGTCCTGTGAAATTATCAATGCATCTTCATACCTTCCGGAAGAATTTTTATCGTTAGGTCAAACGATCCTAGGATCATTCAACTTTACCGGGAGATCAGCAAATTGGTCAACCAGAACAAGTGAAATAAATGGGTAAAACATGTAAAATAATAATTACAGAGCACCCCGAGAAAGGCTTGGCGAAAAGGAATATCGTAAGGAAACTTCAGAGGTCGGAAACTACTAGCTTTTACGTCAACAGAGGCTGCAGAAGCTATCGAAAGTGCCAAGTCTTCAAAGACACCCGACGGAATTTTCATGTGGGCGTTGTGGTGTAATTGTTAGCGCATTGGACTTTTACACAGAAGGTCCCGGGTTCGATCCCCGGTGCCGGCAACATCAAAATTAATATGTATGAGTTTTTTCTATCCCTCATACGTATCGCAATGTCCACCTTCGGTGTTCCCATAGCAATTAACCCCACCGAAGTAAAATAATGAATCAGGGCTATGAACCAAAAAGCTTCAATAAGTTCTCTCCAACAGGTGGCGAGCAACAACTGTTCTAAGATTTATCATCTCGCGCAATTACAGTGTTGCCATGTCTGAAGCCCTTCATCTTTCCCCACCTTTCATCTCTATACTATCCCTTTCCAAAGAAAGCAACACACTACAAATATAGGAAATATTTACTGAGTGTTGCCTCTCTTAAAAAAAAAAAAAAGGTCCAAACAGTAAAGGAACGCAGATAAATGCTTACGAAGCAGTTCCTGCTGGAATGTCATCGAAGGAAAGGAGTATAGTATCTTCGAGTGGAAAAAATCTGTCGCTAAGAACAAGAGTGGTATTTGCACAACTGCGTCCGGGATGTTACACACGCCTGAACTAATACTGATCGTATATCAAACACACCATCCCCAACAAATGATCAGTATGCCAAAGTGGACCTCATGATGTCAACGAACACTTGAGTTACAGAGCAAACCCGACATCTGAATTACCATCTAAAGGATTTAGATCCCCCGGGGAATGTCAGTGTGAAGTTCAAAGTTATATGAATCATCTTATAGGATAGGTCTCAACGATAGTAATCTGGACACGGTAAATTACGCTATCAATTCTGACCAGATGAATATCGTTCTTGGTGGTCGTACCCCGCCTATTGCAGAAGACGAGGAAAAAAGTCTTGTCATCAGAATTCTAACATAGTTATATTTCGTCGAAAAATGTCAGAAAGGACCTTTGCGTATTCGAGTTCGAAGTCAAAAGCTGTAGATCGTTTTTGGACATCGTCCCCCACCAATTGCAGAAGATGAAGAAAAATTCTGACGCAAAGAACAAATGTGCTCCTTGTACAACTGAGTTTGGGATGGTACACGCGTCTCAACTCATACTAGGTCTCAACGATAGTAATCTGGACACGGTAAAATACGCCATCAATTCGGACCAGATGAATATCTTTCTTGGAGGTCGTACCCCGCCTATTGCAAAAGACGAGGAAAAAATTCTTGTCATTCGAATTACCATCTAACATAGTTATATTTTCTCGAAAAATGTCAGAAAGGACCTTTGCGTCTCCGAGTTCGAAGTCAAAAGCTACATGATGGATCTCATGTATAAAGATCGTTTTTGGACATCGTCCCCCACCAATTGCAGAAGACGAAAAAAACTATGACGCAAAGAACAAGTGTACTCCTTGTACAACTGAGTTCGGGATGGTCAACTCATACTGGTCACGGATCGATCCCACAAGTTTTTGAAAAAAGAGAGCTTTCCGAACACTCTATCGAATTTCGGGTTCAAATTTAATATAAATTTTGGAAAAGGGAACCTAAATCAGCGCTTTTGGCCACCGAGTGATATGGAAGGAGCTGAAATTTAAAAAAAAAATTACGCCATTATTTGAATAGGTTCGAAAATTGTAAAAAAAGTGATTATATCCCTAAATCAAATTTTCGTGAAGAACTCTAATATACATTACCGGTTATGTTGCTACAACTATAATTAACTTTCTAACGACAGTTTGGTTGTTAAGATGTCAGTTTGCTATGACAACTTAATTACTTAATTTTGTCGTTGAAAAGTTGGAGAATTTCCCCTCTGAGGTAAATATTATTGTTGAAATGTAGGTCATTAACCTTTAACCCTTTTGTCACTTTAGTAAATTTAGCCCGGATATCTTTTAATTTTTGACCTTAAGTTCAATTACTATGTTAACATGGACAAACACACACAAAATGTACAACTTGTGATTTAACTAATGTGATATTTTGCAAAGCAGCAGGTTCTATATGTAATGTTATTTTCTTGTAGGTAATTAGAGAGAGGAAAGCAAAACTTATGCTTGTATTTCGTGGATGTGTTAGATATGTTGGCTTATATTATACGTTAACAGTGATTTGTGACACAGAATATGATGCCAGAATTGTATGCATTAGAAAAATATAAATTTCACAACATTTTAAAGTAAACTATCCTAATTTTAAAGTTTCCTAAGAAAAATGTATTTGAACTGGCAAGGGTCTCTTTGTATGGAAGGGTACTCTCACTTTTACATGGTTAGGAAAATTTAGCATGTCACATAATTAATCTTGGATATGTCTTTAAACTCTCCTTTAACCTTCCGTCCTCACACTGGGGTATAATATACACCAACAACAGTGTGAATTTAAAGAAAACAATATTTCCCTATTTTTTTATATCAAATTGATTTGTTGAACATTTTAAAAGCTTTCAATTAAAAATTAATTGCATCAATTAATTATTTGCTCAAATTCAGAACTTGTTTGAAATTTTTTTTTATAATATGGCTCAAAACATATTGTTGTTGTTTTTTGTAATATTTATGTATGTAGTTAGTTTTTATAAATGTTTATGTATTAGTAATACATATTTTGAATTCATTTTAATTAGATTGTATTAATTCTCATTAGGTTTCTAACTTTATTAAGTTAAATAATTGTATTTCAGTGGTTTAAATCTAAATAATAATTTATTCTAACACATTATCTTAAAATTGATAATGCAATTTTTGAAATTAAATTTTGTTTAATAAAAATGTAACCATTTATTTAAAAAAAAAAAGTGCTGAAAATAAATTTAAAATTATTTAAATAAAAAATACACTGGTTTAACAAAAGGGACACTTTCTGCAAAAAAAAATCCAAAAATTTTTTCTTATACTTTCTACGTTTCAATAGAGAGAAAAAAAACTAATTTCTGTATGAATTTTTTCACATAAGTATAAATAAATCTGCTCACTAAATGAGAATTACTTGCCGATTTAAATTCAATGTTATAAAATTCAAGCTATAAAAAAGCATTCGGTAGGGCAACAACACTTTATCCGACTGTTTTTTGCTTTTTGAGAAGTTATACAATGTTGATCACTTTTTAATCAAAAGAGTTATTATTTATTCCAAAAATATTTCAATTAAAGAGCTATCACTTTCTAATTGAAGTAGCAATTTTCATTGTTGGCGGAATTTCAGCAATTATAGTTATTGAATCGGTGGTTTTCCTGATTGAAATGGGTTTTATTTTTATTGTGTGTTGCTTTTCTTTTTTTAATTAAAATTAGGTGTGAAGTTTAATGATCAAAATTAAATTTCCCTCCTATAGCAACGTCATACAAAAGTAATCGGGGTAATGAAAACTTCAATATGTCACTTTTGCTTTAATACCCTGTTTTTAGATTACGTTCGCCACTGCACGAATGAGTGACTATCCCAGTAAAAAACCGCTGCTTACCTGCAAGCAGGTTTGTAAGGGAGTACGTCAAAAATAATCCCTTACAAATGTGCTTACATATGCCATGATTTTTGTATGGCGAATTCCCACTTGGAAGCATTACTTTTGGACACAATAAGTACGGGGTTTAGCTTATAAAATGCTGTGATTTCATGTCTACATTATTACAATTAAAAGTAATTTTTATTTTAAATTGCTTATATCAGACATTTGTTGTACAAATTATAAAAAATTTACCAAACATTTAGATGTTCAGATTAAAAACTAAACAGATCTTCTTTCTAAAGAGCCTTCTTAGTTATTTTCAAAAAAAAAAAAATCTAAAAGTTTCGTCATCGTAAATTACAAAAAAATCGTTAAATTACATAGGGAGAAATCGCAACATTTAATCTCTTAATCGAATCATATTCGCTTTTAAAGTTATTAGAGTAGGGCATTTTAGTTAATTTCGTTCACGAACTAGTTAATTTTCAAATGATCTTTCAGAAAGATGAATGATCTTTCAAATGATATTCAGTATTGTCAAACAAACCATTGACCATTATAATCTTATGAACAATTGAACAAATTTAGCGAATGGACGAGTGAAGTAAAGAATGAACTACACTTAACAAAAAAATAAGCTAATAGAAAAGTTAGTAAAACGTCTTGTAAATCAAGTGTACTATTTTTAAGTAAAATTTTCAGCAAAAATTTCAGTTATTCTTATTCAGCCCTTATCTGTTTTGAACTAATGTTTTACTAATATTTTACTAATATTTTACTAATTTATTTTGCTAAAAAAAAATGTGCTGACAAGCACATTAATAGAGATATACTCAGAACGAAGTAGCTATTGCTGCATGTCGAGACGTAGCAGAGACGAGGAAAAGTATAACTCTTGTAAGACATATAAAAAATCAGCCATGGAAGATTTTGGTACTTATCTGTTTTTCATACATAAAACAAAAGGACGCCAAAAATATGTATACCTTAAGATGTTCCTTAAAATAACGATTTTTCGATTTTCGTTCATTACACCCCGTTGTTTTATTGCAAACGGTACCAAATGAAAGAAATCGATTTTATTTATTTTTTTCGGAAATAGTGCCACAAGACGGTTGAAAATGGCACATTTTGGAAGAAAAAGTGTATTATTATTAAAAATTCCCAAAATTCGTAATTTCAAAATAAATTTTCTTTTTAATCTATTTATTTATTTAATATACTCAAAAGTATTCACATATGGAATTCTGACTTTATCGAATATCATTAACCCACTTTAGCCTGACATTCAAAATGACCCACGAATTTGATAAAAATGCAAAAACGACTTTTTTTTAAATACATTTTAAAGATTTTTTGGAATGCCTATTTTGAAGATACCGATTACTATTTTTGTAATATAATAGTACGATATATTTCCGAAAATTATGAGAGAGGTTCTTCTGTAAATTTCATAGTTGTTCTTTTTTTGGAAATAAAATGTAAAAAAATATTCGAAAACCCAATTTCTCGAATAACTAGAAAACCAAATTTCTTCAAAAACCGGTTTAAAAAAAAAAAATATGAAAAATACGTTTAATCGATAATTCTGAAACCGGCTTTAACAACTCCAGTTCTGCAAATTTTCCATTCCAATAAATTTTTTATGCTACAACGAGTCTCTTTCCAAAATCATTGATCATGTTTGCATTTCAAACCACTGTGCATGTTAATAAAGTGTTAGTAGTAAAAATGGTTGAACTTACTCTAATATCGGTGATAATTTTTTATTAACACCAAAAACATGTTGTCCATTAGTTAGATTTTTTTGTTGTGTTTTGGTCCCTAAACACTTTTTTGTAGTATAAAAGGCTTAACAAGTCTAAAGGATTTTCTTTATATTCCTGCAACAGTTGCCAATGTATAGTGGTAGTTATAGAAAAGAAAGTGTGAAAAAGACCTCAAAGGACAGCAATATGTTAACAGCATTTGGTTTAGATGCAGATAGGAGATTACTAATTTTTATATATTCCTTTTTCATTGTACTCTGGCAAAATCATTTGATAAAAGTCTCTGGAGAGAACGCGGTGTTAACAACAGAAAATGGTAAGTTTGAAACAGGATTGAATATAAATTTAATTTGCAAAAATCATTTCAGATATTTCCCATATTGGCGACGATTGTCAAGTAACACCCGTTATACATGTATTACAATATCCAGGCTGTGTACCCAAACCGATACCATCATTTGCCTGTGTTGGACGCTGTGCCAGTTATATACAGGTGAAACTAATTTTTCCTTTTTTTGTTTTATCTGTGATAAATTTCTATTGTTTAACCTTCTAGGTATCGGGTAGTAAAATTTGGCAAATGGAACGTTCTTGTATGTGTTGTCAAGAATCGGGAGAACGTGAAGCCGCCGTCTCCTTATTTTGTCCCAAAGTCAAACATGGTGAGCGGAAATTTAAGAAAGTGTTAACAAAGGCTCCTTTGGAGTGTATGTGTCGTCCTTGTACATCGATTGAAGAATCTGGTATTGTTCCTCAAGAAATTGCCGGCTATTCAGATGAAGGTCCTTTAAATAATCATTTTCGTCGTATTGCCTTACAGTAGATTATTTAAAGATTTCTAATTAATCTTTGTTTTTTATAATGCAATGTTTTATATTCCGGTTTGGGGATGGCCATGATTTGCCTGATATGTGTATAAAAATTACTTTTAAAAAGTTAAAATTAATAAACAAATAAATGTAATGAGATGATAAATTTTTATTGGAGACTTTAGGACAACTCCTTATTCAGAAATTATTTTTTTTTAGCTGACAGATTTTTTTTTTTTTTATTATGGTGATTTTTGACAATTTCTCAAAACTGCCATTTGGCAACCCTGGAATTATTTATTTTTTTTTTATTAATTAGTTATTTATTATTAAGACATGTTTTTATTTGATTAATCAAATTATAAACTTAGTCTATTTACAAAGGATTTCCATTCATTTCTGTCATTATCTATATATCTTAACTGGTTAATTGTTTGGATGGTCTCATGTTCTGCGCCATGTTGTCCTTGGTCTGCCTCTGGATCGACGACCTTGTGGGTTATATTGTAGAGCTGATTGCGCAATATCGTCTTCGTTCTTTCTTAAAGTGTGGCCGAGCCAGCTATATTTTCTATTGGTTATATCTTTATGTAAGGGTTGTTGTCCAGTAATTAGCCATAACCTTTCGTTGGAAATAGTACGTGGCCACCAAATCTTTAGAATGGATCGTAGACAGCGGTTTACGAAGGTTCGAAGCTTTGCTATTAAATTGTTAGTGATGAACCAAGTTTCAGATCCGTAAAGTAAAATTGATTTTACGCAAGCATTAAATATGTTAGTTTTTGTTTTAAGTTCAATCGTTTCTGAGAACCATATATTTTTTAGTGATGCAAAGGCGCCTTAAGCTTTTCTTATTCGGTTAACTACATCATCTTTCGCGCCGCCATCTGTTGTTAAAACACTGCCTAGATATTCGAACCGTTTAACATCGTCTATTTGTTGGTTATATATTTTGAAGTACGTCTCATTATTTGTATTGATCCTCATAGTCTTAGTTTTTCCAGTGTTTATTTTTAGCCCAAGTCTTAGTGATTCATTTGATAATTTATCAATCCTTGCTTGCATGTCTGTGTACGTATTTGTTATTAGAACTGCATCGTCTGCGTATTCCAGATCTCCTAACTTATCAAACATTCTCCAATTTATGCCAGTAGGGTTAATATCCAGGGTTTCGAATACCACATCCAGAACTGTGATAAAGAGTAGTGGAGATAAATCGCAGCCCTGACGAACGCCGCTGGTGGTGAAAAAAGGTTCACTTAAACTTCCATCATGCAAAACTCTGCAAGAAGTTGCATGGTAGGTATTTTTTAAAATGTTGATTATCTTTTCAGGCATTCCCCTCGATAGGACAGCTTGCCATATATATTTCCGACTGAGCGCATCAAAGGCTTTTTCGTAATCTATAAATGCTAAGAATAGCGGTGCATTATATTCGGAGGACTGCTCTATTATAATTCTTGTAGTGCATATATGATCGATGCATGAGTTTCCTGCCCGAAAGCCGGCTTGGTTTTTACGTATCATACTGTTCAAGTGCTCTGCTATTCTATTTAGTATAATTTTATTGAAGATTTGAGCAATAGTTGGAATCAGTGAAATTCCTCTCCAGTTATCGCATTTCTTTTTGTCTTCTTTCTTTAGCAGCTTGGCAATAATAGATTCTTTCCATTCTTGTGGTATTAATAATCATATAATTACAAATTATATACTATTGCCCTAACCGAGCACTAGCTACTATGGCTATCGGCGCGTTGTAGCGAAAACAGACCAGTGCCTCTGGTGGGAATCGAACCCACGACCCCCGCACTGATAAGCCAGCACGCTACCAACTAGCCTACCGGGGCGCACAACCCTGGTATTATAATTTTTAAAAGTTTATAAAAACTAGCCATTATTTATGTTTGGAGTGAAAACAGAATAAATGTTGGCATATTTTCAACATTGTATATTTGAATGCTTTATGCTTCCATCGCACTATAGGTCAAATGGCAACTTTTCCTGTGCCAAATTATTAACAACTACAGAATAATGGTATTTAAACCAAAAACTATAAGAAACTTATAATTAAGTTTAAATATAATAAAAAAAATAGAATTTAACCCTTTAACGATCAAAAGTCAAAATTAACCGTTTGCAAATTCCCAGCAAAAAAATTGTTTTAATGCAAATATACTACATTTTATTCTTTCATTTCTGTTTATTATACTAAAGCATTTTATAGTTACTTATATCTAATTAATTTTCTAAATTTAAATCAAATAGGGCCTCTTCATTTTCATCAATTTCAGCACTCTAATCAATTTCTTCACTCTCATCAATTTCATCATCTTGGTTGCTATGGTGAAATTCTTCTATGGGTTCGATGCAATATAATAGTTCAATTTCATCAAGAGGAAGTGCGGAACGTTTCCGCTTTTGTAAGCGTATATTTAAAAATGTTGTGGAAACAAATGGATCTGAATATCGACAGCCCTATTAAATACATCTAACAGGTTATTGGTGCGGTTGTTTCTGCTGGCGTGATGCAATTTATCGGCTTTGTATATTTTATGTCGCCATTCAGCAGCGTCTTCTCCAAAAAAACTAAATGAAAGTGCAGTATTTTATATTATTTGTTTTGAGTGTATGAGGACTTTTTGGCAATCAGGGATATAGCTCCAGGTTTTTGATGGACTTCACTACACAATTTTTTTATTTTTGAATTCCTTGTTTGGCTTGCTAAAGATCCTTTAAGATGCACCGCTATGTCTGTATTTCCTTGTTTTTGAGCTGACGTTGCTGCCGCACGAACTAATAACTCAGTTTCATTATTTGTTCCGCTTGAAAGGTATGCTGCTGCTTTCCTTTTTCCGTACTCAGACTTTTCGCAAAATGCAAGTTGAGGACGTCCAAGAGCAGAAAAATTCACTTTGCCAGATTTATTTTTATTTTCGAAGCTTATTTCAGCGTTGAGCCAAGTGACATACTCACTTCGAAACTTTTCAGCCTTTTTGTCCTTCCCACCAACTACTTTTGCCATATTTCACCCACATTTCTGATAAGCTTTTACAGAAAAGGAGCACTTTTTCCGTAATACATTTGGTGCAGTCATCGGAAATTTCATCTTTACCAATTTTATCGACTATAAAATCCACAAGTTTATCTGTTTTTCTTGGCTTGAATTTCTGTTAAGCCAAATTTCAAACAACTCCGCATTTTTAAAACGCAATAACCTATAAAATATGGTATTATTCGAAAACGGCTAAAATTGGCTATTGAGTGTAAATGAAAATTGCTTTATAACATTTCAATATATTCATTTGTGCTTGCATTCAATCCAACGATCTTCGCCGAAATTTTAAAACCTTCCACGAAGTTATATTTTGAAAACAATCGCAGCACTTTTAAGGTTATGTTAAAAAAGTGGCTTTAATTCAAGCAAGTCAAACAAATTTATCACCTTTTTTAACGAAAAACATGAATACTTACTTAATTTATTGTTCTCCATTTTCACTTTCTTCTTTATAACTCGCGAAATTATTTAAACAAGCAATTGAAACTTTGAAAGGCTTTTCAACAAAATTTATTAAGTGATTACAATGCAAAGTCTTTGACTGCGTGTTGTCAAACGGAATTTTATATTTACCAAAAACAAAAAGCTTACTTATTTAATTTGGAGTATTCGTTACAAAATGGCATTAAGAAATGTGCAATATTTGCATTTTAAAAATTGGACTTTAGCACAGTTTTGGTAGCCGTTTAACCTAATGTGGATCGTTGAGATTTTCAAAAATTATGTAAAAGCGAAGAACTAATTTTTAGCGCGAAAATATTTTTTTTCAAGTTTGACAACCGATTCGAAAGGTTAGTGACATTGCACACAGAGAAAAATTTAGCTATTTGCCAACTGAAATTCGGTTACTATGACTCAATTTCGATTGTTACGAATTTCAGTCGGTTGGCACAACTTAACTTTAGTTTTGACAACAAAATTCTATTAATTCAACTGAGTTTTAGTTGCAACACCCAATATATTCAGAAAGCTAATGTAAATATCATTGTACTAACTAAATTTATTAGTTGTTACCATTAAAATACATTTTTCAATTCGGTTGGAACTTTTTTTCTCTGTGTGTGGATAATGGTATTTCAAAATTATTTGATTGGGCTATTTTAAGGTTTTCGTATTTTCAAGTAAATGCGCCAATTGAGTGTTTTATAATAGTAAATTAAGCTATTTCGATAGAAAACCATGTTTACAAAATATCATGTGAGATAGTTTTTTGTGTGCAGTGCACAGTTTGGAAGAGAGAAATTGTTAAAGTTAAAATTTCCTAAAATTTCAAAAAATACATATTTTGAAGTGAACATAATTTCAAACATCATAAAATAATATTTATGTTGACTTAAACACAAAGTGAGATTGAAGCTTAAGCATTTAAAAATAGATCTTGCTTCAGTCTAAGGACATACAGGATTCCAACAGTATATCTCAAGTGGGCATCGCCTTAACTTGAAAACGTAAGGACGGATATTTATGAAATTTTGCCGAAAAATTATATTTGATACTTGCACCAAAGCCTTTAAGTTAAGGTGCTTTTTCGCACAATTTCTCATTTACCAAAAAACTAATAGTGCCATATCTTCTTAAGTAACAATACAGAAAGTGTAATTTTTTGAATGTATTTTCATCTTGGCAAGAGTAATTTTTGGTAAAGTATAATTTATGACTAAAAATATTTATTTTTATGAATTAGTTTTTGAGATTCATTCTAACCCTTTTTTGGCCTATAACATATGTTTATGTTTGTATTATCACGTAAATAATTAAAAAAAAAATTAAATCACCCTGGTGCTGTTTTATAAAAATTTATCACTCGGAATCTCTCTCGGACCTAGCCTATTTATATTAATATTCCTGTGGATCAAAAATTTTGTCCGTTTTGCCCTATCTCGCTCAGTTTCGGAGAAAGTGGCAATTAAAAATAATCGACATTTTGTAAAATGGCTCGTATCTCGAAAACTAAGTGAGATATCGCAAATAGAACAAAATTTTTGCAAACATTAATGAACACAATCGCTTCCGACAGCACAAATGTGTTAAGTGTTCCGATTCCACTCGTTCCCCGTTACATTCCATATCGTTCCATTTTGGACCAATGTTCCATTATATTATAGGAGTAATTATATTAGTATTTTCACGTACGTATTTGGGTAAACAAATATTTGAGGTTTTTTCATAAAAAATTAATCTATCTTAATCTTTCCCAGACCTAGCATATTTGAACTCTGTCAGTTGTAATTTGCTCCCTTTAATTGATTCATTACTAATGGTAATCAATTAAACTCATTACCATTAATTAAAAAAATGCTAATGAAAATAATTTCATTACAATTGATATTAATGAAATTGTAATGAAATCATCAATTAATTAGTCTCATGTGTGCTACAGACAATGCAAAGGCCAATCCAAAAAATAAAGTAAAAATCAAATCTACACAGAAAAAATTATCGAGCTAAAATATCTAATAAAAAATTTGATTTAAATTAAATTTGTTCCTAAACAAATATTTAATTGAATCAATTAATATTTTAATTGACTTTTAAATATATAAATTCATATTTAATTTTAGATAAAGGGTGATTTTTTAGGAACTTTTTCTTCGTTTCACTGTTTCTCACGGTTTTTGGCAGCTCATAATGTTTCTTGGTGTGCTATTTTTCTCAATAAATCAGAAAATACATCGTGCCACTTACTGAAAGCATAGAGAATCACATTGAAAAAAAATTTTTTTTTTTTAAATTTTTAAATATATGTTTTTTTTTTAATATTCGCCAGCAAACTTTATGTCACGAAAATTTGACCTTTGAATTTTTTAAAAATTAGTGACAAGGTAATTTTGTGATTTTTAATTTAAGGCATCAGCGATTTACGTAACATCAACACTTTTCAGTATATTTTAAATTAATTTTAGTACCGTTTTAACAAGTTTTGTAATATTTCAGACACCATATTTCGCGAACCAAGGGGTCTAGTGAGCCAAAAAATGGTGTCAACCTTACACACGAAAAATACGATGAAAGCATATTTATTAAAATTTTTTTCATTAAAATTTTGTGAATTTTATCCAGTTTTGTATAAATTATGTATCCCATTGTGTTAATTTTGTATTTGCATTTGCACAATTTTCCTAAACTACTTTCTACATACACTCAAAAAAATAAGTTAGTACAAAAGTTAGTAAAACGTCTTGTAAATCAGGTATACTATTTTTTAGCAAATTTTTTTGCTAAAATCGTGTTTTCAGCTAAAATTGAAACTGTTTTATACTAATACTTTACTAATATACTAATGTTTTACTAATTAATTTTGCTAAAAAAAATTGTACTGATAAGCACATTAATAGTGTGGACGACAACCAGATTAAAAGATATACGCAGAATGAAGCAGATGAAGCGGCATGTCAAGATGTAGTAGAGAAGAGGAAAATGATGCTAAAAAGTACAACTCTAATAAGACATATAAAAAAATCAACCATGGAAGACTTTTGTATCTGTTTTTCATACATAAAATAAAATTGAGGATTAAAACAACTTAAATTTTGCGTTGTCACCGGCTTGTGAAAATAATTGTCTATTAATAAAATAAAAGACAAAAGAAAATATTTAAATTTAATATGTATTTCTATAATAATGTTAATAGATTAATAATCTAGTGTGGTCAAATTGCAAACAAACATATACAGACATGTAGACAGAGTAAAGCGAAAGACAAAGACACACATCTTAGTATGGTTCCTTTTTCTTATTGCAAAAAAAAGGGTTGTTTTTTTCATTTCGTTTGTTTTTGTTTATTTTTTCGTTTCGTTTCTATAATTATCTTCGGCAGTTGCGTCCTTTAAAAGAATGCATCATTTAGACTACCATTGATGTAAGTAGTTGAAAGAAAATTTTTGTTATGTTATATATATTTATTTCTATGTATTTTCAGATATTAAATTAATTCATGACATCAATGCGGGAAAATGAAAATTTTTATATTTCGTAATTATTGTAAATTATTTTTAAAAGAATCACAAAAATATGTTTTATGATTTTCAGCAAATATATTAACTAAATTACAATTTTTTTACAATTTTTTTGCGTTTTTTTCAGTCTGCTAAAATTCAGCAAAAAATTTATTAATTTTTACCAACGCTTTTTTATTTCTAATCTACTAAGTGTTAGCAAAACTTTTGCTGAATTTACTAATTTTGATTTTGCTGACATTAGCAATTTTTTTGCTAGCACCCTCCTGACTAAAATTTTGCTGACTCAGCAAAATTTTTTGCTGACTTTACAAACTTTTTTTTTTGAGTGTAGCAAGTCATTTCATACATTATAAAATATTACTTATCACTTTTATCTATTTACACAACTGTTCCTATTATGTTAAGTCTTTACAAAATATCAAACTTAAGATGCAACTCTAACATTTTGTGTACATATTTTAATCAAGCATTACTTGGTAAAATGTAACAAAATAAATTTGGGTGAACTTAACAGATAATAGGGTATTTCTTGTGCATGCGTGTTTTCGAGGACAAAAAAAAGTACAACAAAAAATAGTTTGTTCTCTGTGAAATTAAATATGTAGTAAGTAAATAAAAGTTTACTGAAACGTAAATAAATGAAATCTTATAAATAGTACAGATAAAAAAGTACAGATAAAAAAGTAGCCGAAACTAAATTCTGTGAAAAATGTAAGTTTATTTTATTTATTAACCACACACAAAAAAAAAAACTAGGGGAACGTTTATCAAAAAATGGTATAATATTACCAAGTACATTAAGATCATTTCAAATAATAACTATTTCTAAGGAAGTTTGTCAGTCAACTTAGGAAAATGATGTGGATAAAAATATTAAGACATTTAAAAACAAAAACTTGGTTAAGCAGAAAATTGTTATAAAAATATGCACTGCATTTCGTAAGAATCCCTAGATAGTTTAATAAATTGTTTCATTTTTTAGATTAAAAATGCCTTTCCTTTTTTTTAATGTATTCAAAAGTATTTTTATTTATAAAATATATAACAAATACATGACAATAATGTTAAATATTAACTTTACTTATTAATGTTAAAACTTCTAACTCATTTGCACCAAGAAATAAAAATGTCTGCCAATTTCACCAAATCATTTTCCGAAATTGATTGACAAACTTTCCTAGAAATAGTTATTAGTTGAAATGTACTTGGTAATATTATACTCTTTTTTGATAAACCTTCCCCTAGATTTTTTTTTTTGTGCTTAGTTGCATAAAAGACAATAAGTGTGCCGAATTGGAACAAATTTGGAAGGAAGAGGGAAATAAGTTAATTGGTTTTATTGATTTTAACTCCTTTCTTTCTATAAAGTAAAAATGATCTAAATTTCGAATCACCTAAATTTAAGATCAAAATTTATTTCAAAAACTTTGGGCTCTAAAGTAAAAATTTCTTAAATTTGAAATCACCCATATTTTCTATCAAAAAAAAGTAAAAAAGCTATTAATGGCAGCCCTGTGTGTTATGTTGTTTGAATGACAATTATTCTTTATTGTGGGTTAGTTTCTGGGTCATAAGCTTAACTTATCTTGTGTGACTTGGAAAAACAAAGACTATGTATTGAAATCAACGAAATTAGACATTACTAAATAACGTCGATATTTATTAGTGGTGATCACTTGAAAGGTGCCGGAAACCACCAAGAAATTCACTATAGACCATATTGTTTTTTTGGTTCGATGCAATGTTTTATTTGGTATTTGTTATGAAGCCTGGAAAACTGTTTTGTTTTTTGTATACATTCCTTTTAATAATAATTTTATACTCGGTTTTCACGTATTATTACACTTTGTTAAACTAAAATTTGTTAATAATTACATATTCGACCGGAAACCAAACTCAACTAAAACTGAACCACTCTGTAGATTATATTGTCAGTAAAAAGTATATCGCTTTTTGATTAACAAAAAAAAACGTAGGTGCCAGATAAGTGTTTTCCGCATTTTTATTAATTAGTTTAAATTCTATTATTATTTTATATAAATTTTAAAATTTTAAATAACCCAGTTTTTACCAACGTGTCTTTTTAGACACTCCAATTTTTAAGAGACTATAACTTTTGACTGGAAGGTGATATAACAACGCGCATATTAGAATTTGAAGTCCTTCGCCTGTATTCATAAAAAAAATCTTAATTTAGATTTCAAATACATTTTTGTTAAAACTTATTTTAAGCCTTAAAACTGTATTCATAAACGAATATTAGCTTATTATGTTAAACATTGTGCAACATTTAATATCCGTTTATGAATACAGTTTTAAGGCTAAAATTTGTGTTTTAACTGAAATGTATTTGAAATTTTTATGAATACGGGGGTTTAAGTTTAAAACATTTTTAAATTTTTTATTCCCGGGTAGCCATATAATGATTTGAAAAAACTATGAATTCCGAAGAATTAATTCCCTGCGATTGATATCGAAAAAAATTCATACGATTTGAATAAAAATCAGATTTTATCTATATATATAAAATACAATGTTTGTATGTTTGTCCTCTATAGACTCTAAAACTATCCAACCGATTTGGCCCAAACCGGTTTCATTTGAAAGGTTATAGTCCAAATTAGGTTTTCGGCTATATATATTTCAAGTGGGCGTAGCCCCTCCCACATAAATTGAATAACATTATATATCTTGACTATTGTGATAGCAAGAGTTTTGAAACATTGCAGTATCCCATATGTTACTGATTTGAATAATCAGGAAAAAAAATGGGCGGGATCGGACCAGTGGGATTGGCAGCTCCCATACAAAGTAAATATTTAATATCATATATCTACAGTTCTATAATAGCCAGAGTCTTAGAAATTTGTGCACATTGATTATATTATGAATAGTCATGGGAAAATTGGGCGGGATCATACCAGTGGGCGTGGCAGCTCCCATACAAAGTGATTATTTAGCTCATATACAAAATTAATATTAATATTAAATATCTAGGGTTCTATATTAGCTATATAGCCCTCAAATTTTGTACGAGTCCATCAATTACAAATATTAGTAGTCGAACTGAAAATGGGCGGAATAAGATAAATGGGCGTGGTACCAAAAGCAAAAAACAAATAAGCATTAAAATAAATTATCACATTCAAGCCTTTTTGCAAGGTTATTTAATAATGTTGTTCAAAAATTATTTTAGCTTTCCTCATAGTCCTGGAATAAATAAAAAAGGTAAAGAAGTAAATGTGAATTTATTTTTTTAATTATTTATTTGCGTAAAAGAAATTTCTTGATTTAAAGAATTAATTACAATTAAAATTTGAAGGCAAAATAACGTTTGCCTGGTCAGCTAGTTTTTCATTAAAACTACAAATAAATTCATTACTGAAGTGAAGATAATTCTCTCAGTGTAGGCAAAGGTTTTAGTAGTTAAGCACCCTTCAAATAAATAAGTCAAGTATTTTTTAATTTTTTGCACTCACGCATTAACGTTGATTTTATTTTAAAGTAGAACTCAATCTTCGAAGCTCTGGGTGTAAATTCAAGAAAAAGTTAGGAAAAAACCTTTTTTTATAAAATAAGTACATAAAAACATAATAAGTGATGTATTCTTTAATTTTTTGCACTCACGAATTAACGTTGATTTTATTTTAAAATAGAACTCAATCTTTGCAGCTCTGGGTGTAAATTCAAGAAAAAGTTAGGAAAAAACACTTTTTTATAAAATATTTTGCGTTCTTTGCTTCCTAAACGTTGACAACACTGCAGATACTTTATTAAGAGCTTACTAAACACATCTTACGCTTCATAAATTAAACAAAATAAACACGGCTTGCTTGTGAAAATTATAAAACTCCCTTAGTCACCCTGTGAAAAAGTTCAATGCAATATTAAACAACCTTGTTATTGTTGTGTTGTTGTTTTACTTTTTTTTTCGCAAACAAATAAAATTTATTTAGTTGTTGTTTTCATCATTTGTTTATCAATCGTGAATG
Organism: Delia radicum; assembly: GCA_021234595.1. Classification (NCBI taxonomy): domain Eukaryota; kingdom Metazoa; phylum Arthropoda; class Insecta; order Diptera; family Anthomyiidae; genus Delia; species Delia radicum. The sequence goes on along the minus strand of CM037851.1, from coordinate 305,710,307 downwards.
GAAGCGAACGTTAATTTATAATAAAAGTGTTGTTGCGGCTGCTATTTGTTACAATATAAAACAAAAAAAAGTGCAAAGAATAATAATTAGAGAAATAAAAAAAAAAATTATAAACAAAGCAGCAGCATTCGTTGTAAATCAATTTTATTTGTTATTAATGTATTTGCGGTGGAGTTACGTAGTCGTCGCATTCCTCGTCCCCGTCGGTATAAGCTAAAAAAAGGTGTTGTTAATATCGTTGGAGTTCATGTGAATGTGACATTTTAGTTTATAAATCAAGAAAAAGAATTCAGATTAAAGTTTTTTTTTTTTACAAAAATAGATTTTTTCTTTTGTTTGTGTAATTATATGTAAAGATTTTTTTTTTTGTTTCTGCAACTAATTTTTGTTGTTGTTGCTGGAACGTATTGAAGGTAGTGAGTGGTTGTGGTGGAGTCTTGTTATTAGCATCAGTGGTGGTGGTTGTAAAGTTTATACCTACAGCTGCAGTGGCGGCTACTGCTGCTTTTTATTGTAATGCTGCATAATCGTGGCTTTACAAAAAACTCCAGCTTAGGTCGATGATGATTGAGATTAGGGCGCACCTTTATTCAAAATTATGAGTTTAATTTAAAATAAAAAGAAAATTCAATTCACAAAAATATAACAAAAAGAATGAAAAATAAATATAAAAAAACTTAAATTTTAAACGGTCGTGTAAAAACCGGTAATTTAGTGCAATTTAATCAAAATTATTAAAATAAAATTTTAAAAAAATTTATAAAAAATAAAAAGTGTATAACAAAAGAAGAAATGTGCCAACCACAACAAAAACAACAACAACTTTACCTGCCTCACAAACAACCAGAAGAACAACAACAATCTATGCCAACAAATGGTCAACTAACTCAAGTTTGCAGTCGCCAGCTGCATCGAACAAACACGATACATTCCATATACACATCATCTTATACTATCCGCACAAGCCGTAACAACCACTTCACCCACCTACGCTTATTGCTACCATGGCGCCGAAAGAGGACGACGACAATGACATTAGTACCTGTCCCCAGGACCTTTTCCTTTTCATTTATGTTTAGTCTTATTATGTTGCTAATAGCAAACACGATTCATCTTGTACAGCCACATAATTGTCAACACTATCACCCCAAAGCCCATGAGGTAAGTTCTGTTTATAATGCTCACTTAGGAAATATACATTAATTAAATAATACATACATATATCTACTGTATGTCTAAAGCCCCTCCTAAAGAAGCAACTAAAGTAGCAACTTTTGTTAACCACCCCAAAAATAATCCAAATCATATTTACAACTACAAACCGAGTGTGGCCATTTAATAGCTGTGTTCGACGTACGTTACCGCGGATACCCAATTCTAGCATAACGCGTTTTTATTGCCAAACTTGTAGTCAAATTGTTGTTATTTCGGGTAAATTGGATTCCCGCGGTAACCAGTGTTAACGACTTCGAACAGACCTAATGTTTAAAATGTTAAGAATTTAGTGTTTTATTACAAGACTAAATACAGGAAATAATTTATCTACGTACCCAATGAAAAAAGTTTCGATATGTGTTTATATAAACATATTTAGTCATATATGTATATAATTTCATATCATATCATATCTTATTTGATCCGAAAAATGTCATACATAACCTTATCTCATGTGATCCCATGGGATCTCATCTAATATAATTTGGTCCGAAAAATTGGCCTATCTAATTTGATAAATTTATATATAATTTGATACAATTTGATATAACTTCATAATATCCTTTAAAATTGTTTAGAAATCTGCACATATATCTTGTTTCACATTTCAAATAATACCGTACGAATCAAATTTTTATACAGGGTTATTCAGTAACGACCTGCCGAATTTCACCAGCGTATTTCATTTCATGAAGACATGTCCACTACGACCATCCCCGAAAATGCAAGTGTGCGAAATGGCGGCGCTTTGAAAGCGGACTATATGAAACAATAAAATCAAACAAATTCTATCATTTTTATATATAATTATATCTAAACACATATCTTAGGCATTAACTAAAAAATCTATCACTTTTATATATAATTATCAGAAAAGCTAAAAAAGGATAAATATTGTAAAAAAAACTACACTTAAAACAAAGTTCAAAGTTAATAGATTAAATAATATTTATGAGTAAAACAAAACATCTTAACGCGATGAAAAAACTTGATATCAACTTGATATCATTATATATGCTTATATGTGTGTGGTGATGTATTACAATATATGTTCATATCTTATACTTAGTTTATGAAATTGTTTTAATATGGCGCAATATATCATTGTATCGTGTATTATATATTAGCATATCTTGTATATCTGATCATATGAAATAGATATAGATCAGTATATGACCATATATTATACTATATATGATCATATGTAACTGTATATGATAAAGGATGATTTTTTAAGAGCTTTCGGATTTGATTTAAAAAAAAAACACATAAAATTTAGATAAATGTATGAAATCTTCATTTGAGTTGATAGAACGATCTATATAATTCAATGTTTAAAGATGAATTCATGTAGATGAAATGGTTCATACGCTGGGTCCAATTTTGGCATACTCTGTCCAACATATCGGCCGGTATATCACGAATAAATTATGAAATATTGTCTTCCAGTGCGTCAACCGTTGCGGGCTTGTCCCTATAGACACGAGCCTTAACGTAGGCAAACAAAAAAAAAGTCTAAAGGCATTAAATCGCACGATCTAGGGGCCAATTGACCGGCCCCAAACGCGAAATAAACTGTTTGCCTCTCAATTGGGCCATTGCTTCGCGTGCTGTGTGGAATGTGGCACCGTCTTGTTGAAACCACATATCACCCAAGTCCAGCTCTTTCATTTTGGGCACGGTAGCGCTCGTCATTCACAGTAACGTTTTTGCCTTTGTCGTCTTTGAAAAAGTACGGTCCAATGATGCCACCGGCCCATTATCTACACCAAACAGTGCATATTACAGGATGCATTGGCAGTTCTTGCAATGCTTCTGGCTGCTCTTTACACCAAATACGGCAATTTAGCTTGTTCACGTATCCATTCAACCAGAAATGAGCTTCGTCGCTGAACACAATTTCCCGATAAAAAAGTGGATCTTCTTACAACTTTGCCAGCGCCCATTCACCAAAAGTTGCCATTGTGGTAGGTCGTGTAGCTTCAATGCTTGCAGCAGCTGTATTTTAAAAGTTTTTACACCCATATCCTTCCTCAAAATTTTACACGTAGTAGAGTTAAAGAGACCCAATTGCTGCGAACGGCGTAAAATCGATAATTCACCGTCATCAACAACACTGGCGGATACAGCTGCGATATTTTCCTCTGTCTGCACTCTACGTATGCGTGTTGGTGGTTTAATGTCCAATAATGTAAATTTGGTGCGAAATTTAGTCACAAGATTCTGAAAAGCAGCCTCAGAAGGTCACTCAAACTGACCATAAATTGGAAGTGCACGATGCACTTTCTTTTTTTTTTGTAATTTAACCAATACTCAGGGGATGCCCCCTACTCATGCAGTGCATTGTATTGATCAGAAAAATAGGGTATGGGAAGGAGGAAAGAGGGAGTAGTGTTTGTGGATAT